>ML685931.1:2765384-3105924 GCA_007922175.1 Pelusios castaneus | reverse complement strand
GGAAGAGGATTATTGCGCGTTAAAAACGGTAGTGTGTACATAGCCTAAGTCTCATATTTAGCAAAATGTCTTCAACTCAATGCCTTCAGAGTTACTGATTAATTGACATGGTTTTAAATGGTTTAAATATTTCCCTAACATTATTTCCTCTACCTTGGTCTCCTTTTCCTTCTCATCTTCCCTCTCGGCCCCATCTCTCTTAACCTCTCCCTGATTATAAAGATGTTCCTTAGCCCACGTGGACCAAAGGCTGCTGCTGTAACAGAGCTGAGCACTGTTGACGGTTCTAAGTTTTATTTCCATAGCTAGCCACAAATTACAGATGTACGGAACCAGAGGAAGCTAGAGGCCTTGCACTAGAAATAGAGATTGATTAAGAAGCAGAGCAAAGCTATACTACAGCAAGAGTAAAATTTGCCATGCATAGGTACGTGTGTGTACGCTGTGCCATTCATCAAGCTCGTACAAATTGCTTCCCTCAGCCCAAGTCTGCCAGCCAGATGGACCTCTCCTCCCTACACCTTTCAGAATTATTTGTTCTCTAAAGGGAAGAAGCACCAAGTAGACCATGCTCACAGAAAAATATTGTGATAAACTCTTTCATGCATCATGCCAGGGGAGAAGAGATGGTTTTACTCACCAAGCCCCCTGCCCAGCACAACAAGCAGGGCCAGACACAGTTCATTGTTAGGATATTGCAAGTATACTACATTCCTGACCTTGGGGGGGGGGGGGGGGGGGGGGGGTGTCTCCTCTAGCTCTTTTGTAGATGTCTCAAAAACCAGTGATTAATAAGTGAGAAATACTGAGTTTTAGAATGTGCGTTAGTATGCTGTGAGGAAGTAACTCAGCTAAACGGGCTTAAATTGCAGCAACAGCAGTTGAGATTAGAGAGTCGTTAAGCAGTAAAATAAACTGCATAGTGAAGTGGAACAATCTCCATCATTGAAGCAGGTTAGACATATACCCGTCAGAGATAGTCTGTAATACTCAGCCCTGCCATGAGTGCAGGGGACTGGACTCTATGGCCTCTGAAGGACCCTTCCAGTTCTACATTTCTGTGATTCTAGATTAATGTTAGAGTTCAAAAATCAAATAAATGAACAGCTAAGGATACCAGGCCACCTGCTCCTCCTCTGATGTGCACTCAGACACTGCAGTCTATATGATCATTGGGTCCAGGTGGCCCATGGCACTGACCCTCTGACACACACTAACAGGTGAATTATGTTAGAAGAAGAAGCAAACAGGTTGTCCCAGAGGCAGATTGGGTTGAACATTACCCTTCATTGCCTACTTCTTCGACCTTGATGCTGCTAGTGAACAAAGGGGGGAGGGGCAAATTACAATCCTTTTTTGCTTCAAAATATGTAAAAGCTTACATTAATAACTCCCCAAAGACCCTTTTTTGGTTACATTAATACCCAAGCAATGAATATTAAAAACTATGTGGTGAATATAATTATACACGCCTTTGTTTGTTGTTTACATGTTTAGCCAATGGTGCACTGGTGTTTAACTTTACAACACGTTTCTTTTGTTACAGCAATGCCTACAAATTACTGACCAAGCATTTAGCAGCAGAGGGGAAGGGTGAGAAAGATGATAAGCACGTTCTCTCTAAGGATTTTATGCAGGAGAGGAAATATAGCATTTTTCTCAGTTACATTTCTCTTAAAAGCTGTGAGAAGGGAAGAGAGAAAAGGGAGATAACACATTTTCACTAAAATTCCAATTACAAGGAAGAAAGCCCTGCCTGCCCATGACCCCATTACCATAACAACCAGTGACTCAAGGAGAGGCCTACTGTCCAGCTGCACCTTTACTCTCCCACAAATTACAATACTTAGGGTATAATAGCATTAGCCAGGGCTCAAAGGTTATCTTGAAATCTGTATTTCCTTACCCCATTGTGCTCTAAGTTCATACCTGCATAATTATTTGGTACCTACAATCATTTCCTTCATTAATATTTTCTGTATGTTTTCCATTAACAGAATATAGCTGATCAGTTGCAACCACCTTTTGTGCACATGCAAGACACTGGCCACGTCAGTGCATTTTTAGCATTGTTCATCGTAACTAGTTCCTTCTCAAAATATCTCAGATACTGCTTTCTTTGAAACAAGAAAATGCAATTTTCTCATTTCTTTTTTTTTTTTCTGCTTTATAACTAAGAAATAATTTAGCCAAGATTAATTGCTTTTGCTTTTTAAAAAATGTTGACAATTATATCAATGAGAAAACCATTACAAACTAGGGAAAATATGCATGTGTGTGCAGGCATACATGTGTATATACTATCATCCATATATAAACTATACTGGCAAATGAGATAGCGACAAACTCCAGGTGGGTAACAATTTTTAAGGATAAAGTTCTATACGAAAAAAAGTAAGTTGCATTGTCTTTCTAGTCTGTTATGATGTAATAAATGTCTATTAATGTTTAGTAGCAAATTGGATTTTAATGATCATTGCTATTTTTGGCTGGAAGGTGACATGTAGTTTAAAGTCTAAAACAGATTTATGTTATACACCAGGGTGATTTTCTTGCAAACTCTCCTTGAGTTAACCTCTTCACACCCCACAAGGCATTTAATATAATTTTATTTTTAATAGACTGAAAGCCAATAGGATCACATTTGCCATCACTGATGTTTTCAGCAAGAAATAAAATCAATGAGGTCTATGCTGAAGATAAGTGTAAGTGATTACTTAAGTGTAACTGGCTTGGAAAATATTAGGAGGGCTATATTATTCAACCAAGTGATACAAATTAAGTAGCAGTATTGATAGGAATAAAACTCAAAACATTCCTGATCTTATTTGCATGAGAGTACATGATCTAACTCTTTTGTGGATGGTCTGAAAAACCAGAGGTTAAAAAATGAGAAATATTGAATTTTAGAAATCAGAGTTAACTTCTTAAGGCCAGTGGCAAGGATAAACATCCACTCTATTAGAAGGATGACTCATCTCGTGTTCTTGACACAGTCCCCAAAGTCAGAGGGCCAGCCCAAAAGGACAACATGTGTGGGAGGGAAGGGAACTACAGAGAACAACATAAGAAGCATTCTTATAGAGTCTGAGGACAGGTCCTCACTGATGATGGCAAATTCGCTGCTGTCAGATCGATCTTCTGAATCGACTGATTGGTTCTGTGAAGACTCGCTCAGCCAATCAGGAAACTGATCTTGAAAGACCACCCCTGCAGAAGGAGTAGCTCTGAGTTGGAGGGAAGGCATGTCCTTCTGACTCAGCATGCCGAGAACAGAGCGGTAAGTAGGCAGTAGGCAATCGGAGGGAGATATGCAAGGCATTTTAAGTACATTAAGTACAATCACCCTCCGATTGCCATAAAAATCACACAGCAATGTATTTCAGGGCTGACTTCAAGAAACAGCTCAGTAAAGCTATGTCACTACAGAGTTAAATAAAAATTTAAGGGCACTAATGCAGAAGGAAATTTCTCAATCAGGAAAAAAGCATATATAAATATGGAGACCAATAACTACTAAATCCTTCATAGAAATCCTTGTTTGTTTTGCTGAACTAGACTAACATGTCTACCCCTTTGGAATTTATTAAATCTGAGTATCAGATATGATATTTCCACAATAGTAATAGTAATAAGAAATAGGGCAAAGGTGGCTACCCTCCACACAAACAGAAACTAGTGTGGCACCAACAGAAAGGCTATTTTCCACATTTAAAAATACGCTTTTCCTCATTATATAATTGCATAGTTCCTTTGATTTTGGAAAAAAAAATACTTTACTATTGCATTCTTTTCCTGTGCAGGTCCATTTATTATTATTTGTATCCCAGTAGCTCCTAGAAGCCAAAGCCCACCCCACGGTACCACGTGCTAGGGTGCTATATTAGAAGAGAGTTTCTATCCCAAAAGCTTGCAATTTAAGTGGACAGGCTGGGCAAAGGGTGTGGAAAGGATGTTACCCATACTTTGCAGAATGGGAATAGGGGGTCAGAGAGATTAGGGCTATGATTTTCAAACATGGATATCTAAAGTTAAGTCCCAAATTTGCAGCATGCTTGAGTGTCTTTTTCAGCTGGAATCAGTGCCAAAGGCTGGATGGCTCAGCCCTGGTGAAAATCAGCCAGCTTTTTTCAGTATCTAAATATGGGCTGAAAAAGCTCTACTTTAGGCACTCTTGTCCTTTAGTGAGTTCTTCAAAGTCACAGAGAAACAGTCTGTACTAGGGACAAGAACTGAATCCAGAACTGATTCCCCCATTCATTACCTTACACACAAGAACGCCCACTTCCAACACCCAAAACTCTTCAACAATTACCACCAAAGGGCTGAATTCCATAGTAGCTCAACGCCTATGAATGCAAAATGGACTCCTCAGTTCTTACTCAGCCACATTCTCATTGCCTTCAGTAGCAACAAGGATATTAGATAATTTGGCCAACATTGCACAACAACCTTTCGGAGAACATGCCCAAAAAACTATCTTGGTGCCAGTTTCTGAATTGTTACACTGGTCTCAGCCCAGGAGAAGATCACCGGCTCAAGATCGAAACGTAGCTCACCGACTACACATTTTTGCCATTAATAAAGAATACCTTATGATTATATGGTATCTTTCATTTGCAAGGTTGCTGCAGAATTTGCCAATCACAGGAACCACTGCCTCAAACTTAAATAGTTGCCTTCCCTGGATGTAACAAAGCAGACACTAAGTACCAAAAATCCTATACTTAAAAAAAGTAAATTAAGACCAGCATTTCTAATTGAATCTATACGGGGGGATTCGGATACATAGAACCCATTAACCAACTGAAATTTTGCCAGCAACTCTAGATTAAAAATCCCTATTCTTGCAAAACATAACATGGAATTTTTAAGAAACAGAAATGGTTAGGAGCTTGGGTGAATAACTAAGCCTTTAAAACCTGATTTTTAAATAAAAAGTACCTTTTCTTTTATTAAAACAACTAATACTTGTAAGCAAGTGTCCATTTTAGAGGTTACTACATAATTGCTAAACATTAAAATGTTTGGGTGGGCGAAAGGCTAAAATCTAATTAATTCCTTGAGTGCCCTCTTACAGAAATTAATTGCTAGGACAATAAGAACAAGCATGCTTTTTAAGATGGGAACTGGTCTTGGGTGGCTAAATAAGAAATGTGATGCACTCGCCCTATTTTTCATGCCTCATAGCCGCAATATGGACAATAAGCAGCCAAAAGAGAAAAGAGACCTATTTTGAAATTAGTCAATCTAAGATGTGCTTGCCTGGATAAGCCTCAAATTAAAAACATTCCATAATGGCCCATTATAGAGTATCAGTCACTAAAAGATCCAAGGGGAATTGAAGGCTGTTCCTACCAAGGGAGGTTATCTAAGGTTCCAGGCAGATGATGCAATATTTCTGCTCTAATATTTTAGAGACTTTAACAAAAACAAAACAGGTCTATTTTTTTTCCATACTATTTATTTATTTAGATTCCTTATGTATTTATATTTTTGATAATTCTGCTGAATCCATACATGAAGAGACCTGGATTTCCTGGCTACCATGAACCCTAAGAAGAAAAAAATATTTTCTTTTCTATTTCTGTCTCTTTCCTAAGCAAAGTTGGAATGTTTTAAGCTGACCCTTTTCTGATGCTGATTTTTAAAAAATGTATGTTAAGACGTATGGGTTTATAAAAACAGCACTTACTTTAATATCTATTCTCTGCATCCTTTATGTCTTCTGTACGGTGTGCTCCTGCAAAAAATTATGTGTGTGCATACATTTATGCACTGCGAATTGTCCCACTGAAGTCAAGGAATGAATCATAAGCTTGGATTTTCAATGGAACCTACAGGATTTAGTCATCCAACTCCCACTGAAATTCATAGTGCATGAAATTAAGCAGGTAAATCCTTCCCAGCTGGGGGCCATATTGAGTGATTTTACTCACATTAAGAGTCTTCACTGTAGTTTAGAAAATTGAAGGAATTTACAAAAAAGTTTCAAACTTTTCAATGACATTTTGCAACTTTTTAAAAAAAAATTGACTTCACAAACAAAACAAAAAAGAAATGTGTATATATAAAAAGCCAATTTCAAAGTCACAGATAGCCAGGCATGTGATGCAAAGATATAATTCAGTTAGCATCTTCTAATAACACAAAATATGAGAATGAAAGTTGATATATGTACCATTGGGACTCCAAGAAGGAATTTCCTTGTATTGCACAGTTTCTTATTATTTTAAGTGCATGGTTAGAATGGTTCTTCAGAAGGCTGTTGGGATATTTTGCCCTTCCACTAATAGGACAATTTATCTTCTGCCTTAATACATTCATGGGATTACTAGATTATGTGGATTATTCAAAGAAAACCAAGGTTCTGATTTTATTTTACAGTGCAGTGGCATAATAAAACAGAAGCAAAATGTTACACTGATCTGGAAAAAAAAATGGTTACATTTAGATACATTTGATTTTACTGAAGTCATTAAGCACCTTTGTCACCTGTACAGCAAGATAATTTGCCTAATATCTACGTCTGTGTTTTGCAGAAGAGCACTGTAGCTAACCAAAGTTAGCTCCACATATAAGGCTGTTGTGCAAGATCAATGGGAAGGAGGGGGGGATTTCCTTTTACCTAGAACCACAAAGGAAGTTCATGTTTCAGAGACTCCACAGGTGGGAATTTCCAAAGAACTCAAATTCAGTATTGGCCTAACCTTGCCTCCATTGGTGTCAATGGTAAATTTACCAATGAGCTGAGTTAGGACAACAAGCAGTTCTTCTTCTAAAAAAGCTCACCCTTTATATATTGTGAATGAAGCTAAATCTCTGTACTTTATGATCAGAGCTGCAAAAGGAATGGTTATAAAAGTAATAATTCACCTGCTAACTTGAAAAGTCACTCAGGATAGATAATAAATGATAAATATCATAAGTACTATGAGCCTTGTCTACTTTTTAAAAAGAACAACAAAAAATAAAGGATTCTAATATTTTGTTAAAGCACTCACTCCTTTGTCTGCACTATTCTCTTTAGAAGAGAGATTTACAAGGACAAACCAAAGAACACCAGGCTTCAAAAGTAACCACAATTGGCAAATTGTGCAGAAAGATATATAGTGTCATTGTTTAGAAATTGGCTCCAGCCAGGAACTGAGCAAGAGAAAACACAGATAGAGTGTGATGGGGAATCTATTAGATGTAACAGAGTCAGCTGATGGCTGAAATCTGACAACAAGGTCCATTCACCCAACGCTTACTGACATCTACAGCAGTCTGTCTCTCTAGCATGACGGTACACGAAGAGACTCCAAACAAGTAATAAATAAATTGAGAAAGAAGAATCTATTTCAATTAAAGGAAGGCTGAGCTCTCTAGCTGACCTCAGTTTGCCAACAACAACAAAAGAAAAGGAGATCCTTAACATTCTTTCTGTAAAGAAACATTTTCCAGTTTAACCTAGAGACAGACCAGTTATCTCCACCTCTTCCAGTTACAGTCACTTACTTAGCAGGGCTACTTTTTTCTTGTTGTTCAATATCTCCCCCAGTCCGGTTTTCTATGATTATCTTCCAGACATTCTGCTCCTTCTCTCTCTGCCTTTGTTCCCACTGTTAGCACAGGATAAATTTAATGCAGTTTTGAATACTCTGATTCATGGATTACATCGAACATGAGTCAAGATGGCAAAAACCCAGCCACAGATTGCCACCTAATTAGACAAAAACAGCGGCAAGTCTTTATAAACTGGATTCAAGCACTGGAAGCAGCCTGTCTGTTTCTTGACAGATGTTTATAAAAAAGTAGAGCTGAAAAGCCAATGCATTAAATCTCAGCCCAGGGGGTGGGATGGGGGAGTGAAGCTTCAAGCCGGATCTTGGATGTAGGGCAGGAGAGGACGTGGAGGGTCAGCAACACAGAGACCATATTTTTTAACAAGAAGTTCCCTTAGACATTTGTCTCTTGGATCTGTGATTAAAAAACACTCTGTGCCAATGGGGTTCATGGGCCACAGAGCAGAAGCGTGAGGGATGGCCATAATACAAGCACCACACAAATGCTTTCTCATGGCCATTACCAAGTAGGAGTCATATAGCTCTGCTTGGCAAGCAGACTTATGCTAAGGGCAAGTATTTATCGTTTATCCATGGGAAGCACTCTGAGTGCATCAGACAGTGCAATCTGTGTATCTGACAAGAAACCGGGCTGAGAACTTTTTAGGCATTTCCTCCCACCCTCGCCCCCCCCAAAAAATGTCTGTTCATTTGGAGCAAATTTGATACAATCAACAGGCAAACTATTAGGCCTTCAGATGTACTTGTATGAGACTGAGGGATAAAGCCAAGTCGTCTCTAGCTGGTGGGTGTAGAGCAGAGGCACGGAACTCACTCTATCTTTCCCTTTAGTGGCATAGCTGAATTTTGTTGAAGGGAATCCAAGAGTCTCTCGAGGTGGTCTCGAGGTCTACAGAGCCAGCTTCTCAATCTCCCCAGGTGCCCCTTGCAAAAAGTCAGTAATTAGTCCCTTCTCTTCCAACGACACCCTACAAAACTTACGCTGATGGCAAACCTGCTGAAGTGGAAAGGAAGAAGCTGCTGAGACCCCACATCTGTAGCTGGAGGTTGAGGGAGGAAACCAAATAACCCTCACCTCACTGTCCCCGACCTCATATTTAGTATACAAGTTAGATATGGAGTGTGTCCAAGAGAATCCCATCATTGACCTTCCCCATGGCCTCTGGGCTGGGCTGGGCGCAAGGGCGCAGTGAGAAGGAGAGAGAGGTGGAGGAAAAAGCAAACGTTTGGCAGCTCTGACAAAAAAACAACTTTGGACCTTTGGGGAGAGCAATGCTCCACACCAACATCAGCCTGATATTTGGCAGGTGCTTCCTAGGACCTAAGAGGATGGAATCGGAGGGAAGGAGAAGTACACTTCACTCCCCTAATGCTGCCCACCCCTTCCTCACACAGTACTACTGGAAAGGGCCTCCTTGGGATGGCACGGACGGGTTCCTCTGCTGCACTGCCTACCCACTTCTGTTCCTTCCTTCAGGAGTGCCTTCCCTGGAACTGAGCTCCAGGGAAGGAGAAGGACCATTCTGTACTCTGCCACCAGCTCCCCTCTCACGGCAGCTTCCAGAGCCAACGTCTACTGGCAGAACATCCAACTCCAACATCCTTTTGTACCACAGAGGAACTTGTTACTAAGTACCCTTCACTCAGTGTGCCCTCAACCTCTACCTTACCCAACACCATCCCCTGACTTCGCCCCCCAAAGTTAACGCCCACTTCTTAGTATCACCACTCCAACCTGCATCGCTGGTTCTTCCCATGATCCCAATCCCACAAACCCTTATAAGCAATGAAGGGCCGGGGTAAGAACAAAACGCATGGTATTGTACTACTGTTACTCAGAGGGGTCCCAGCAACTTTGGTTTAGTTCAGAATATCAGCCCTCCGGTAAGCAGCATGGCTTTATCTAATTTCAGCTGGAATGTCACGCCAACTTGCTCACTCCATCTCATGAAGCCACTGCCACATCTATAGTTCCAGGGAATAACAATACACTAGAAGATTGTATTGGAATCAAGCCTTCCTTATTGCCACTTACATTTTCCGTATGTCTCATAGGTGTGATTTAAATTGATGTAGTTTATATAAAATACAGTGGCCACCCTTAAAGATATTTTTCCTGTCATTGTAACTAATATTAACACAGTATAGGGACAAATAGAGAACATCATAAATACCATGAGCACGTTTTCCAGTTACCAAAAGCAAAATTGAAAAGTCTTTAAGGATGAACAGCGTAGCAAGAGCTCATCTTTACAAATCCAACAATTCTGTACACAGGTCTTAGCAATTCCAAGGGGAATCCATTTGAAAATCACTGTGGATTGAAGACATATGAATTCTGTCTCCTTGGTATAAAGCACACCTATGTTGTAGTGCTAGAGAAAAGCAAAATCAATACTTTTCAGCACCACTATTGATAAACCTCTAACCAAGGGAACTGTGATGCAAAAGTCTACTCATTCTGTAGCAGCTCTAATACCTTTGTAGTCCTAGTATGCATCATATTTCCACTTTATTCTCTTCGGCTTCTAAAATCGGGGGTTTCCACTTTATAAAACAAAATTAAGGTGGAAACAAACATCACTAATTTTAATACTTTTAATAACACTGAAATCATGTCTCACTTAGAAAACTGCAAAGAAACTTCACCAAAGCGTTTCTGATTGTCATCTGTGTCAAAATACTGTATGCTGAGAATAAAACAGGTTTTAATTGATTTTTCTACAGCATTATCACGATGAAAACTTAATTATGACAATCTGAGATCACTGAACAAGGTGATGTTTAGCAGCATACAGGTATGCCCTGACTTTGATTGGCAGGTAATTGTTCTTGCTGACAACATGGGAGACTATACAAAACAGAACAGCAAAACATGTCTTAGATGACATTTAAATCAAGGCATCAATGCATTCCTCAAACATTAGAAACATTACTAATTAACATCAGATTTACTGAACTCTGCCGGACTATACTCCTGTTTACTAATGTACTTTTTCTTATCCATCGTACAGAAAAATACATCTCCATTTTATTTCAGAGCAGGTTTTTAATCCCAAATAATTTCGGCCCAGAAGCGACAGGTAATAACCATAACCTGTACGTAAGTGAGCATAAACACATTCAGGATATATTAGATATCTAAAATTGTGGACAATGGATAAACAATTACCCAATACTGTTATAGATTATTAAATATTTTAGATTCAAACAAAGGAGATATAAACTAACATTAGCGGATCACAGAAGATCTAGGTAAGGGGCTATATGCTTCTCAGCCATTTTGGTCTTCTCATCTCCAGTGAGCTCAGCCATTTTTGAAGCTGCATTGACACCCCCCTCCCCCGCCCCGATCTTTGATGGTCATATGCATTGAAATGAGGCTTGCAGTGAGAAAAGAGCTAGGCAATAAGCACATTGCTAAAATAATACACATTAGATACATAATTAGATACAGATACTAGATACAGAAAAGACTAAGCAAAAATATCAGCACAAAACTGCAGAATTTATTGGTTGGATTATGCAGAAATCTAAGAGAAAGAACTACAATATGAAGGATGATTTGTAATTGTGTCCCTATTGTAAAGAGGAATGCTCTGTTTCTCCACCATCTTGAGCAGTACCACACAGCTGTGCACAGCAGGTGTGCAATGCCTTATGAGTTGGCAGTGTTTCACACGGGGTGGAGGGAAGGGGGGGGGTCAAAGAGTTTTCTTTCTTTTTGACAAAAAATGCCTTTTTGAATCATTCAAATTTGGTCAAAAAAATTTGTTTGTTCAATTTTTTCCATTTTTTTTAAAAAGGAAGAATTGTCAGATACAATCAAATAAAATCAGAACAAGATTTTTCCTAGTTTCTCCTTCCGCCAACTTTTTTCTCCTCCACTTCCTTTTCCAGGAAGGAAAAAAGATATTAGAATATGATGGTGCTGAATCCAACATTTTGTTCAAGTCCATCGTGACAGAGTGCTGGGCAACAGCCCCTACGCCAGCACTCTGGTCACTGCAGTGCTAATTAATTGCTCTAGACTAGAGGTGATTAATGCTTAGGTGATAGATTGGGATGAGAAGAACCAAGAAGCTAATTAGCCCATTAGGCAGCAGATAGAAAAGACATAGGAAGAAAGTACAAAGGGAAGAGACGGAGGGTGGGAGGGCGGTAGTTGGAGACAGGGCGGGCTTTCAGTGTCTGAGCTTAGAAGGATCTTTCCCCTCCTTAGCCAGAAGAGGTAAGGATAAGGGCTGTGTCTACACTTGGCCAAATAAGTTGACATAGCATGTCTACACTACAAAATTAAGTCGACTTCAAGGGGACCTTGCCAAATCGACTTAGAGCATCCACACTGGATGCCTAAGTCGACTTCTAGGGGCTAGGTGGACCTGGGACTGGTCCATGGTGGCGGGGGGGGGGGCACCCGTTCCAAAGTGCCAGGGGGCTCAGCATTTGCCCCATTGTACCCTGGTACAATGGGGGCTGAGCAGGACAAGGACAATGGCAAGGCATAGGAGCGGGGTGGGCAGGGCTGTGTCTTGCCCTGTGAGTGGGCACGCAAGGCTCTGGCTGTGCTAGCCATCCTGGCAGGGAGGGCAGTGGGGGAACCCTGGGGCCCTTTAAGTCGACTTAGCCAGTAAAGTCGACTTTAAACCAGGTTTAATAAAGTCGATTTTAAATTTTAAAGCAGGCTTAAATCGACTTAATTTGTAAGTGTAGATGCAGCCAATGTGCTATTGTAAATACAGGGCGGCATGCATCCTAAAGGTGGTGGGGAAGACATTGTGAAATAAACCACACAAGGCCACTCACCAGAAGAACTCTGAGTTATAACTTGAAAAGGGCCAAGAGCAGGACCCCAATCTGCCACATCTGTTTTTGAAGAAAATAAAGCTCTATTGTTCATCCTCTCTGCCCAAGTATAAATAACTATTCAAGGTTTTAACTGAGGCCTTTTACTCTTTTCTCACCACATTGGGTTCACACTAGTATAAGTCCATTTAAATCAGTGGAGATGCTCCTGTTTTACATGTCTGTGAGAGGAGAATCAGATCCTCTGTGTTCTTTTATGTCTAGTTATAAGAGGTATTAAGTACACCACAAAGATAACATAGGGCTTTTACCAGAGGGGTAGTCTGTTAGTCTGTGCACAGCAAAAACAACGAGAGTCCTGTGGCACCTTAAAGACTAACAAATTTCTTCGGGCATAAGCTTTCATGAGATGCATCTGATGAAGTGGGTTGGAGTCCACAAAAGCTTATGTCCAAAGAAATTTCTTAGTCTTTAAGATGCCACAGGACTCTCGTTTTTTATAACAGCTTTTAGCACAGGAAGCCCAGCATGTGCAGGAAAGCTAACGTAACGATATGCAGAAGCCTCATTGCCTCAGATTTAATATCTTTGAGTTGTCTGAAACTTAAATTCCTGAAGGATCCAAAGAAGAGTTTTATTCATAATTTGGCAAGTGTTTTTCACCAAATGAAGAAAACATGGGCTGTGTTTTTAATGAACACCTATGCCATACTTTGTAGACAACATTCATCATTCTCTAAAAACGTGGTTTAAGACTTGCTAACTCCCCCCCCACCCCCCACCAAATTCAAATTTTAAATGTATCCTTTACAGAAACTGTCTTGCCATTAACACTAATTTTTTCTTATATGCATCAGGAAAGATGTAGTGCCACAGAGACTAAATAGGACTTATGGAAAAGACACCATAAATCTTTGTCAGCCTCTTAGAAATGAACACTTAACACAACTAGCTTGGAGTACTTCACTCCCCTCTCACTTGAGGTACCAATTATAGTACCGCTGCAATAAATTTTAATCATTGTTGTTAATGGCTCCCCCAATTTATTTTATCCCCTTTCTGTACTAATGATCTGTGCTTAAAATCCCATGATTCAAATAAATTTCTTCATGAGCAGACTACAGCAATCTTTTGGAACGTGACCCATAATAAATGCTGCAGACCTATTCAATGACATATGAAGGGACACCAGACATTCCTTGGTGTATAGCCACCTCAGTCAGAATTTACAACTCTAGTTGTAAAGGACATTTACTTAACTTTTTTTTTCTGTTTTCTAGAACGCTTTGATTTTTTTTCTCATAACGTACGTATTCTCTTTTCTTTATTGTAAAGATTGTAAAATAAATGAAGAAATAAATACGTTGTTTCGTGCCACAAATGTGGTATTGCCTGATGGGTCAGTTAAGATTTAATGGGCATTTAGCTAGTAGTTTGTTAATTTAACAATAATAATAATAATTTTATATTCTTGAAAGGGGGGGAAATGATGTATCTATAGGAAAAAAACATCACTGCTTCCAGAAAATAGTAAGAATAAAATCTATTGATCCTAAAAGGGATCCAATGATTCATGATTGCCAAAGCATGAGTGAGTTGCAAATGCCTTTTCCAATAAGCAAAATGTACTACTTCAGCACACAGCTCATCATAAACTCAGGGAACAAAGAGTGCTTCTAGAACAACATTAAAAGAAGTGATAAAAATATATAAAATAGTAAATGATAAAGAGAAGGTAGAATTGGAACTGCTGATCTTCTTGTCATTATAAGAAAAGATCAAAGGGGCATGCAATGAATTTAAACAGAGTAAATTCATAACTGCTAAAAAGGAATGACTTTTCTCAGATGAAATATAGACTGTGGAACTCACTGCCACAAGACTACTTTGAGGCCAAAAGCATCCCAGACATTTATAGAGGAAACTGAGATATTGGCCTGAAATGTCCCCAGGGGCTACATTATACCATATCTGCCCAGTGAAGGACTTCCTTCTCTGACGCAGGTGGTCCTGGTCACTGTTGGAGATAGGACTTTGGACAAAATGGACCAGTGGCTTGAGCCAGTCTGGCAATTCCCATGTTTTTAAAAATCTAACAGAACAGGAAAAACTACAGTGCAAGGCATAATCTAAAGGACTTCTCTAGTTGAGTGGCCGAGTTTTACTGTAACATGCCAATAACATGAGCCAACTACACTTTGGGCACTTTTCTCCCTCTCACCTAAGGTTTTCATTAGAACTGGTAAAAAATGTTCTAATTTCTAGATATTTTAATAAAAACATTCACTTTTGGGGGGTGAATTTTTTTTACTAAAAATGTGTCTCTTTCTAACCAGCTCTAGTTTTTATAATTTTATAATTCTTCTTGTTGCTGCAGCTAGTTCTGTCCAGTAGAAATTGGGAATCTTAAAACTAAAATGCAACCTTAGAAAGTGCCTTGCTTTTGCAGGTGGGCAACACGTCAGTTTTTTGGATTCTGGTTGTCTAAACTCAGATCTACAGGGGAAAGACATTGATGGATGTTTGCAAAACCAAGTGTGCATTCTAGCTGTATTGCCAGCTGATTCTAACTGTCTGGGTTTTCTTATGGATGGTAGATTTCCCTACAACAAAGTTGTGCTCACTGACTGTTCCATCTCTTGCACAGACTTGGACCCTCCTGTGATATTAGATACCTTCTGGGCTCTTAGCCTGTGATGGCTTTTGGTATGATGAAGTGTTCCACCAGCCTAAGCATGAAGAGGGCAATTTCAAGGTTTTATCATGGCAACTATTCGGCAGAGAATGGACCCTTCAAACAAAGCAAAACATTTCATGGGGGATTTCCTCTTTGCTTTCAGCACACAAACGATAAGCCAGATGGAGAGTTGGCAGAGGAGAGAGAACAGATGTCTGGAGACATTATAGTTACTCTGCTAACTGCTTGTGGGTTTGTTCATCAAGATTTCATTATCTTTTGTCCCATTCAATGTTTATTTCTACTTTCTTTGCAGCTTTTAGAATGGGAGGGACACAACTAATAATTCTTTAATTATAGAGCTCTCAAAATGCACAAGCTGCTTTGCTCACAGAGCAAAGGTCCTTGGCCAAAAATAACGAAAATCAAGACACTCAAGAAGAAACAAAACAAGTAGACGATATGGGGATAGTGGAAGAGAAAATGAAGTTTATGCAATAGGCACATGTGGTTGCTCTGTTTGGCTGGGAATCTAGCACAAGGATACAGACAAAATTTAATGACAAGAGGATACAAGGGAAATTACCCCTGTTTTTTTCAGAAATTACTAATGAGTTATGGGAATTCTGGTGCACCTGGTCAGCCCTGGTTGATACACTGTATGCCTGGGAGGATTACTCAGCCCCGGATGTCAGGCATGACACAATACAAAGAAGATGAAAAAGCCCATCCATCACTAGATATCATTACTCCATGGTGTTTCATACAGTCATAATTCCTTTTTGATTCCCCTTTAATCAGTTTGCAACCCACCCATTAGATTAAGCTGACAGTGTTAAATATCTGGAAGAGTCTGGGAAATATGGATTTGCGGGTGGGAGGGAGGGGGTGATTTCGGCATCTTTTCAGGTGCTCCTTGTAAACTATTTTGTACCACATGTGTGTTTTTGCCTCAGTCTGACTATCCCTTTCCCAGGAGTCAGGTGGCCACTAGCAATGTGGATCTACAGCCTCAGAATTGTGCCAGGGGTAGAAAGAGAGTATCCAAGTGGGAATGCCATTTTTAGCTGTTGTTGGAAAGTCATCAGCCCTATCCAACTCTTCGCTTAACCTGAAATGCAAAGGACGCCGGACATATGTCACTGTACCTTGACGGAGATAAACACTTCGTGACTCAGACAGAGGTGCCTTTACTGAGGCCTGGGATGAGCTATAAGATATGTTTTCCCAGGGCCAACAGCCATTCCATCCTGGGTTTGGAGGGAAGTTCTCGTGCCTTTTGCAACTGAGAGATCTCAGAATGTGGGTCAGAGAGATGTGGCTGGTAACAACACTGCTGGGTACATCCTCTGCAGTATGGGAGCACCATCTATCATTGCCCACTTGGAACACATCTAACCAACATCTTCCTTCTGCTCATATTTTGAAGGTAAGAGATCTCTCTGCAGCTTAGGCAGGCTGATAAGGAGAGGACGTGACCAGCTGAGTCCTCTTCCAAGCAGATAGTCTTTATACACTCAGGAGAAATGTTAATTTTTCCTTCAGTGCCGATGGCGTGTTTGGAACGGAGCAAATCATAAAAGAAGGCAGAACCCTTACTCCACAGAGTTTATCATCAGCAAATGTAAGTAATCAGGGTAGTGCCAACTGCTAATTGTGTATAGGATTAGGAGAACGAGAGGCTGAGTAGCTCTCAGAATATAACATGGATTACCTTCTTGTCATCCGATTGTTCTGGTGTCTGATAAAACTACCAGCCTGTTCTTCACGAAAACACACATCCCCCACCTCTCTTTCACAATGTCATGGTAGCCCTGAAAAGCACAGAAGACACCTCACTGAAAGCTAACTGTCGAACACCACTGTAATGTGGGTCAAGCACATGAACCTTATTTCAGCACAGAACCTCTGTTCATTCCACCACGATGCAAGACCCAGTGGTCCAAGCAGAAGAGAGGTGCAGTAAGTGAGCAAATACTCCTCTCTCATTTCTCTGCAACTAACATGATGATCTAATGGTAAAGGGTTGGGAGGGCGACCAGTGTTTGTACAGCAGGAGGTAATCTTCCTTTAACATGGAAACCCAACACTATAAATAACTAAACGAATATGTCCGCTGAAGTGTGGGCTAACTCTGTAAAATGTTCACACCTTTCCATCATCCCCTGACTACAAGCTTACCAAGCCAGTAAACAAGTACAGGGATAGTCCCAAGTTCTCGACACAAGAGTGTTTTAAAATAGTTGCTTCTCAGAGGCTAAGACGACGTTAACAGCAAAACAGATGAGTTGATAATTAGCTGCTCGCAAGAGCTTTATCTCCACAAGGAATAGATTTGTTGGTTTTAAATTCTCTTCCAACAGATAATGATGAAACTTCTTACCCCATGGGTGGACTGACCAACAGTAAACAGTGCTGTTGATTTTTTTTTAAAGTTATGTTACTTCTAATGGAACCCTACCAAGCCACCAACATATTTCATGACTATCCGGACTGAACCATATCCTGTCTTAATTAAGATATCATCCATAAAGTCATGAATAAAGGGCTGAGTTTAACAACTAGCTCCCCTGATTATTTTTGAAAGATGTTGTATTTCATAAGACAATCCTTTATTTGGCTTTAATTTCTTAGAATGGAACGGAAGGGGCATGCAAGTCAGAAACACACCAAGTTTGGAATAATTCAGTGTCCAGTTCTTGGGTTCAGCCTTTTGCACTTCAGGAAGGAGTGGTGCAAAGGTGGCTTTTATGCTAGTTTCAAAAGTGGTGATTCTCAGGTAATCACTTAATTCCAAAAGCTAGGGCTTTAAGAAAAACACCAAATATCACAAGACTCATGATAAAATTGAAGAGCAGACAACACTTCAGTCTACTTGTACCAGTTGCCCTGAGCCTCCAAAGAGTTGCCCCACCATCTAACCATGCGACTGTACCACCAACCACAGCTGCAGCACCTACCCTAGGAAATACTACAGTGTTCCTTCACCACCAGAGGATTCCCCCACTCTGGAGAAATCCTCCTATGATCCTTTAAACTGGATTTAAGGTGGATTTAAACTGCCAAAGCAGCACAAAGCAGCCAGAGAGGGTATCTCTACCAGCAGGATACCTTTGTTCGAGCTAGCACACTAAAAATAGCAGAGTGGATGTTGTGGCTCCAAGAGTGACTCAGGCTAGCCCCCCAAGATCAATCCAAGGGCAAAAGGTGGGGCATGAGAGCCTGAGCTGCCGCCTGAGCCGCAGCCTCCGCTCTATCAAATAGGGCTAGCACAAGCCTGTCTACCAATGCTGGGAGCACACACAGTCATATCTACAATGGCTAACAATTTAGCCCTAACAGAGGAAGCATGAAAAGGGACAGTAACCACACAACAAACAGCCAGGCCACTTATATAGCACTTTATCATTTCAACGTGTCCTAGGAGGACCTGATCCAGAGCCCACTGAAGTCACTGGCAAGTTTCAACTCCTAGTTCTGTCCTAGCCAATGTCAGAACTCCAAATGATTTAAGGCGAGAAGGTTTTGGCCCTAATTAAATGAAAAAGAAAGGTCTTAAATCTTAAGTAAGGGAGTGAATTACCAACTTCTGTATAGTATCACTAAGTATTTAATTACGCCAAACTAGTGTAAAGGGGCAGAGCTATTTTCATCACAGAATAAAAACATCAATATACAATCAGTATATGTGGGTGCAATCCCTAGAGGCGAAAATTGGAAACATTAATTGTATACTTAGTAAAGCAAAGAGCTTCTAACGATGATGCTAAATTTTAACAATGCACTGACTGATATTGAGAACTGCTCATCTCCTTGGTGCCTCTGGAGATTACAGGCCTATAGACGGCCTGCAGATGGTTCTAAATATCTGTCTTTCCCTGATCCTTTTCTTAATTTAAAAATCAGAAGAGTTTCCATTAAAAAATAGTTCCTCGGGCTAGACATATATTTAATTTTAATTGAGGAAGCAATTGCCTTTCTAGGTCTTGCCCTTCTCCTTATCTTGCAGCGCGCACAATTAAATACAAATGCCTTACAAACATAAATGAAAAGGACTGGAGAATAATAGGATTTTGGGTGAACATCAACTCAGAACTAGACATATGCTGGTGTCTAAAATACGTCTCCTTTCTGGGAGTAACTCTCCCCATGTTTTGCTGGGAGTGATTATGGTACCAACAGGAGTTCTTTCACTAGTGAGCAGGTACTCTTTAAATAAAGGCACTACATCCTGATAGCTTAGAATGAGCTTCATGGCACATGTCTACACTATATTGGTTTCACACACCACTCACTCAACTTGTGATTAGCATGCATTCAGCTCAAAATAGACACCGGAGTGGCTTTTTATGGAAGCAGACTCTTCTTTGGTTGCCCCAAAGTCCTGGGGTTGTCTCAACACAGTACATGAAGTTCCTAGGTTTCAATGTTGACTACATGGTTCTGCTGCACACAATCTCCCTTTGCTCATCTGTATTCATTTTGAGAGAGGAATGGAGCTTGTAAGAGGCAAAGTCGTGAAGAGGGAAAAACAGGAAACAATTACATTTAATACAGTTGGTGAGGAGTTCAAACTGTCTTGATTTTCTAGAAAGACTTGGGATGCAGGGTCAAGTGAGGCAAATACATAAGTCACAGCTCAAGGAAACTGCATACATACTTCCCATCCATGGTCCACCAACAGCACTGACTCTAGACTCCTAGGCTATGTCTACACTTGTTAATTTAAGTCGACTTAGCTAAGTCAACTTAACAAAGTCGACTTTAAGTCAACTTTGTTAAGTCGGCTTAGAATGTCCACTCTCAAATTTTAAGTCGACTTAGAGGGGACCCTACCAAATTGACCTAGAGCGTCCACACTGGATGCCTAGGTCGACTTATAGGGGCTAGGTGGACCTGGGACAGGTCCATGGGGGCAGGGAGGCACCCCTTGCCAAGTGCCAGGGGGCTCAGTCTTTGCCCCATTGTACCTGGGTACAATGGGGCAAAGGGGGACAGGGACCCTGGCAGGGCATAGGGGCAGGGTGGGCAGGGCTCTGTCCTGTCCTGTGGGGGAGCACGCCAGGCTGTGGCTGTGCCAGCCACCCTGCTAGGGAGGGCAGTGGGGAAGCCCTAAAGCCCCCTAAGTCGACTTAAAGTCGACTTAGGGCTACTCTGCATCCACACTGGCTAAGTTGACTTTCTAAAGTCGACTTAGCCAGCAAAGTCGACTTAAAACGAGGTTTTATAAAGTCAATTTAGTTTTTCCTTAAGTCGACTTAAGCAGCTGCTTAAGTCGACTTAAGGAAAGAGTAGTGTGGACGCAGATTAAATTAAGTTGACTTAAGCAAGATTAAGTCGACAATTTGTAAGTGTAGACGCACCCCTAGTTCCTCAGCCACCATCTTTCGACCTTGTATTTAGCAGTGAGACACTCAGCACCTTTCCCAGGCTGAAGAAGAGCTCTGTGTAGTTCAAAACCTAGTCTCTCGCACTAACAGAAGTGGTCCAATAATAAAAATTATTTCCCCCACCGTGCCTCTCCAATCAGCTCCCTCAAGCAGAGACCTACACATCCCTCTATCCTGACAGGGATTTTTCAGGCTGCATTGTTCCCAGTTTATTCTGTGATGTTCCCTGCAATCCAGAGTGCCTAAAAGAGGTCAGCATCTCTACCCTACTCCCTCTTTCTACACTCAGCTGTAACTGCCAGCAGTTACACGTTATCACACAACTCTTTATAACCGAAAGGTGAAAGTGTCACAGAGAACTCATACTAAAAACAATAAATGACTCTACACACAATCTAAATAGCTCACCAGAGATCAACCCCAACTCCACAAAGGGTCTGGTAGGAGTCAGCCCTTCAAATCCCAAAGGCTTTTCTCCGTGGTTACAAATTCATAACAGACTCAGTTTACAGCAGCCCCGCCCCTGTAAGTTTTGCCATTACACAGTGCAGGCTGTCAGATCTTCAGCTTCTGGAAAAAGTAAACAGCAGACAATGGTTCCATCCTTAAGAGGTAGCTCCAAGAGGCTGAGCTCTTGCTTAACCCAAACTGATTAATTCTCCTCCCCCTAGAGATGCCCATAGTAAACCACTTGGCACCATCTGTCCAAAAGTCTCTTCTTGTCAGCCCATTGTTCACTCCTTTGAAGCTCATAACACCCCCCCGAACACACAACAACGGATAAGCAGATTCCAAAGATACTTAAACTTAATTCAATGAGGTTTTTCAAACTTACTGAGGGAAATTGTCAGTAATCCCCCACCCCAGTGCACCACTCTACCAGCAATATCAAGTTTTGGGACCCTCTCCATGCACAAAGTTAACCGGGAAACTGGATGATAGAGACCAGGGAACCTGAGTAGTCCTGAAAGCTAGTATAACATTTTATACTGTGGTCACAGATGAAACTTTTTCTGCTTAGGACAAACTTAGATGTTATACTGGGTGTTCCAAAAAAAAAGTTATTTTCTGGGACAACAATATGTTAAAGGCAGAGACTGAGGAAGTCGGTTTAGACCACTGGCGTGTTATGACCACAACTAATTATACTCGCTGTTACCTTGTACAACCACTGTCTATTAGTTGTAGCCACTTATTGTCCCATAGCATATACTTACATCCGAAACGTTTAGAGGGAGGGATCATCTTTCTCTATGTATATGCACAGAACTTAACATAATGAGGATCTAACTCCTGACTGGGTACCTTCAAATGCTACCATGACACATATATAAACTAATAAAAATAATAAGTCATCTGAGATAATCACTGAGTTCTAGGAGTGGTTATAACAACAATAAAAATAATAACAAAAAATACTTAGCGCTTCTGCTTTACGCCTTTCAAACACAAGTTATTGGGCTCAAAACAAGAGCAGCTGGATGAAATACAAGAGGTCAAACTAGACAATCCAATGGTCCTGTCTAGCCTTAGAGTCTCTGAATCTCTGTAAAGGTGTATGAACATCTAGCAGTCGCGTAATTCTCACAACGTCCCTGTAAGGTACGTACTTTTCATTGTAAAGGTGGGAAAACTGAGACATAAAGAAGATAAGTAATATACATAAGACTGCCAAATAAATCAGTATCAGTACTTGGATCTGAATTCAGGAGTTACTGGCTCCCAGTTAATCTACTAGTTTACAGCTGCTTCTTCCAGTGGTCACTTTCCTTTCAGCTTTGGCTCAGTGAGACCAATCTTTCATTAATCCTACCTTGTATCTAAGCTATTTTAGGGCTATATTCTGACCCTCCCTAACATCTTACCATGCAAGAAAGCCCTATTGATTACAATGGAACCTCTCAGTGGAACGAAGATGCTACTCAGCAAAGAGTGAGGCTCACAGAATTTAGACCTAAAGTAGGGGGAAACTAGGACACCAAAGGTGTTAGAAATCTCAAAAAGAAAGGAGAGGAAAAAAACATTAACTCCCATTGATTCCTTCCTTTTCTTCGGCTTTATAAGTGGTGGCTATATCTGTGCAACATTGTAAAGATCCCTCAGAGAGAGAGAAAGATGGGTCAACAGGATCATTTAATTTGTACTGGCCACTTATGAAAAAGAGAGCAGTTCATTCCTGGGGGCTGAGTTACGGTCACTATTTATTCCAGCCCCCATGAGAGCTAGGCAGGCCAGAGTGCAAAACTAAAGGATTATGAATAGTTGTGTGTATCTTTGTTACAAACTCTGAAACAGCACTAAACTGATCTGCTTTCATCCAAAACTCAACTTTAATCCACTGAAAGTTTGTCTGAGTGTGACAGTCTATACCCTTATGTTCATCCCTTTTAGAAGGCTATGAAAAATTTCTTACAAAGTATGCCTTATGAGGTACCATTTGAAAACTCATAATTTATTATCATTACTGTCCTGGTAAAATATGTGTGCCAACATTGCATGTAAAGTTACAGGATTCTACAACATGATATTACTAAAGACACATTCTAAGTCTCGGGAAGGGTCACACACCAATTCTCCAGAGGTAAAAGGCTAGCTGACACCTCAGCCAGCTGTCAACAAAATTAAACAGACCATCACCTGGTTAAGTGGCCATTCTTTGGCGGAAAGAAGAAGTGGGTGAAAATCTCCATGTTGACAAAGAAACAGCTGGGGATTCCAGTTCACACAGTCTTTGTCTCCTGAATCTCAGTTGGAAATGATTCTCGAAGAAGAGAAACAACTATAAGAGAAGAAAGGAGGACGCCCAAAGCTCTTCTCCATTTCACTCTACCCATGGCATCCACAAGACCTGCAGAAGAATCAGCTTTGGACCAAGCAAGGGACTCTGACTGCTGTAATGTGGTGAGAGACATTTGCTTTGAATTCACTCTAGCTTGTTCAGTTAGGCATTACTTGCAATTTACTTTTGGTTTCTTGTAACCAATTCTGACTTTTATGCCTCATTACTTGTAGTCACTTAAAATTTATCTTTCTATGGTTACTAAACTTGTTCTATTGTTTGAGCTAGACTAGTGTGTTTGGATTGAAGTGTTGGGAAAACTGCATTTGGGGTAACAGGATCTGTGCATATCATTTTCTGTTAACAAAATGATATGAGCTTGTATTGCCCAGGAGGTTACTGGGCAGCAAAAGACACACATGGCTGGGGACGTCTGGAACTGGAAATTTGCTGGTATTGCTCTGTAGTATAGTTCAAAAGTGGCGGGCTGCAGCATTCTTGCAGTGGAACTAGAAGTAATTTACAGGCTGTGTGAGAGCAGACCCAGGATGGTAGCTCTCACAACAATGCAGTGTAAAAGGCACCCCGGATTAGAGTACTGAAGAGATGCAACTGTTCATGAGTCAAGATTGTACCTGAGGGAATGTCACTTTGAGGTTCCTCACATCTCTCAAGCAAGGGCCATAAACTCAGGCACCTCTTGCTTCCTTATCAGTGTCAAGGAGGGATCAGAGAATCATAGAAACATGGGGTTGGACAGGACTTCAACAAGTCATCCAGTCCATTCCCCACCCCCTCTCCCTGCCATGCTGAGACAGGATTAAGTCTAGACCATCTCTGACAGCTCTTTGTCTAATCCTTGTCTAATTCTTAAAAACCTCCCATGACACATGATCCACAATCTCCATAATAAACTGTTCTAGTGCTGAACTATCCTGATAGATAAGTTTTTCCTGATATATGACCAAAATCTCCCTTGCTGAGAACTTCTTGTCCTAGCCTTCGTGGACATGGAAAACAGTAGATCCCATTCCTATTTATAACAGCCCTTTAGATGTATGAAAACTTGTCAGCTACCACCTCAGCCTTCTCTTCTCTAGACTAACCTTGTCCATTTCTTTCAACCTTCATAGTTCAGATCTTCTAGACCACTGATCATTGATGTTTCTCTCCTCAGGATTCTCTCCAATGTGTCCACATCAGTCTAAAAGCATGGTGCTGAGACCTGGATACAGTACTCTAGCTGAAGTTTCACCAGTGTTGAACAGAGCAGGGCAATTACCTCCCGTATCTTATATATGACACTCCTGTTAATACAGGTGTGTCAACGTTATTTAGCCTTGGGGGCCATTTCTGTCAGTAATTCAGTCTGGCGGGCCACAAAATGATATAAGAAAAAATAAACCTCACAGTAACTACTTGTATACATGGTCTGTAGTCTCAAGACCATTGGCATGGGGGTGGTGGTGGAGGGGACCAATTATTCTAATAAAGTTGGGTAAATCTTTATGTATCTTTCATTTGATATGATCAAATGGAACTCACTAACAGATTTTTGTGGGAAAAATCCTGGGCTAGTACAACCAGCGAGAGCTGCAGCAGAGCAGATCATGGGCCGCAAATAGCCAATGGGCCGCATGTTTGCCACCTCTGTGTTAATACATCCCAGAATGATATTAGCATTTTTTGTATCTTCACTGCATTGTTGACTTCATCATCTTCTGATCTACTATAATACCCAGATCCTTTGCATCAGTACTACCACCTAGCCAGTTATTCCCCCATTTTGTAGTTGTGCATTTGATTTTTCTCCTTCCTAACTGGAGTATTTTGCAGTTGTCTTTATTGAATTTCATCCTCTTGATTTCAGAGCAATTCTCCAATTTGTCAAGGTTGTTTTGTATACTAATCCTGTTCTCCAAAGAACTTGCAACCCATCCCAGCTTGGAGTCATCTACACATTTTATAAGCATACTCAACACTCTTTTATCCAAGTCATTAATGACAATATTGACTAGCTCTGGACTTGCGACTGACCCTAGACTCCACTAGACACACCATCCCAGTTTGACAACAAACCAATGATAACTATACTTTGAGTATGGTCTTTCAACCAGTTTTGCACACAGCTTGTAATAATTTCATCTAAACCACATTTCCCTTGTTTGCTTATGAAAATGTCATGTGGAACTGTATCAAAAGCCTTACTAAAACCACATCATCTGCTATATAGACATAATCACATCTACTAGATTAGTAACCCTGTCAAAAATAGGAAATCAGGTTGTTTTGGCATAGTTTGTTCTGCACAACAGCACCACCCTAAAGACACATTCAGTTTGTGATCCAGTATAACTCTCAGATCCTTTTCTGAGTTTCTGGCTTGAACCTGAAACCACATGTACATTGGCAATTTTACATGTGGTCAAGCTGAAACTTGAGCGTCACTTTGCATTTTCATTATCTTTCTCCAAGACAAGTTGACTATATCCCAAATCCTATTCCTTGTGTAATTCCGTGGAGGAACAAGGATTCTTCATGCCTCTTCTATTATTCTGTTGTGTGCTACTGTGGGAGAGTGGTCTAATGGGTCAGACACTGGCCTCAGACTCAGGGGACCTGAATTTAATTTCTGGTTCTGCCACTGGCCTGCTATTTTGACATTGAATATGTCACCCCTCCTCTCTCTGCCTGGATTTCACCTTCTATCTTGTATCTGTCCTATTTAGATTGTAAATTTCTGGGAATTTGACAGTCTCTCACCATAGGTAGGTACAGCACCCAGGACACTGAAGTATCTAACAAGTAGTGCAATATAAATAATAGCTGTCATTCACTGTATCTTTGAATTAAAAACCTTTTTAACTAAGAGAACTTTATTTATTATTATTTAAAGAAAACTACTAAGTTGACTTTATGCACTTATGCTATTAAACAATCCTGGCAACGCAGGGAAGCCCCATTATACATGTTCACCAAAGGAACACATCATCACATCTGGCTGTCTGCCAATGCCGCTGCTACATTTTAGTTGAAGTGGCACCCCTCAACCCAGTGAATCAAAATGTTTTCCCCATGCTAATCATGGTAGCATCCAAAAGCCACAATGGGGAATTTGGGCCCCACAGTTTTTTCCCAAAATAGACTGTACTGTAGACATAGCCTAAGTGACAATAGATAGATACAACAAACAGGCAAGGAGATTTCAAGATAGCAATGAGACAATGCTGTTCAGCATGGTAAAGTGATGGTAGTAAGCACACTACATTGTTTCTCAAAACCATGCAGTCCCCATCCACTCAAGGTGAGGCAAATATCACACTTAGCATGGGTTTGATTTGGTGATAATGAACCTACTGGTTTTGGGGGGGAGGGGAATAAACACAGAACCAGAATAAACCATTCCCTCCTACAAACCAACAGAAGCACCAGCTGGGCCACATCAGTTTCAAGGTAAGACACAAGGCTAAATCGACCCCTTTATATGCAGTTTTCCAAACCAGATGGGAGGGGTCACCACTCTTGATTTTCACCTCCAAAGTTTTTGTAGAAGAGCTGTGGAAGCGACTGGTTCAAACAAAGGGATCCTTCACAATTATCAGGAAGCCTTTAGAAGAGTCTAATGTTAAATGCCATGTTTTATACTGTTATCAGCCAAGTCTCAAGAAAGAATGAAGCTGATGTCATACAAATATTTGTTTCTCCTTCCGTGTAGAGATATACTCAGTGCTGAAGACTCCTTTCAGAAAGATACATTTGTTGAGAGAGATTATATGAAAAAATAATGCTTTGGAAGTATTTTTTTCTTTCAGTTATGAAGTTTTAATACAGCTCACAAACAATAATGAGGCCAGATTCTGCCACAGACACACACACATGTGGCACATAGAATCACAGAAGGTTATGGTTGGAAGGGATCTCAGGAAGTCATTTAGTCCAACCCCCTAATCAAAGCAGGAGCAACAACAACTAAATCATCCACATTGAACCATAGCTTCCCTCTGATATCCACAAGGCTGTTCGAAGGAGTAACAGCTACCTAAGGTGAGTAAGGGAGACAGAATCTGCCCCAAAATGTGGCTGTCACAATAACTGTCATACTACAGTGCTTACATTTTTTATTTGACCACTTTCCAGACGATTGCTGGTGGGGGCCAAAGGGCGAGGGGGGGAGGGGAATTAAACTCATGGTGAGGAGTGCAGATGATTTGTTATTCTGGAAGGGACTTTGGGCCTCACAAAGTAAAACCCTTCCGTATGTGTTTAGTTTTAAGACGTGCTTAAGTCTCACTAATTAACAGGCACATGTTATGCTGAATCAGGGCCTTAGTGTGGATCTGTCTGGTAGGTACAGCCCTGTAAATCCATGGAGACCTGCTTTATACCATTTTTTTGTGTGGATTGGATGGTCATGGAGATCATGGACAGACTTTCCAGGCCTTCTAGGAATTCTGGGGCAGGGCTGAAGCAGCTACGAGCTCTGGGTGCCACTAGAATGTCTGACCAGGTGCTAGGTGGCTAGCTGGACAGCTGATGGGCGATGTGGATCCAGAAACATCTAAAACAGGATTGCGGGTGGGACAGAAGTTTATTCTAGCGGTTGCGATCCAGTTATTTGTATCTGCGCAGGCCTCAGTAGGCACAGGCTGACACTGGATGTGGCGCTGTTCTACCTCAGTGGGAACTTAGGAAAGTGCTACAACTCTTAGAGCTCTGAGGTATGATGGGAGAGAGAAGGGGAACAGCTGGCTGCAACTATGCTCCTGCACATGCTTGAGCTAACTCTGCAGTAATCCTGCTTAACTCTTAGGTCAGCTGAGTGCAAGGCCTGTGATTGTCACTGGCTCTTCCCTAGGTGGTGGTAGGACCACTGCACACTCCCCACACAGGACATGGCTAACGAGAAATAATCATGGATGAACATGATTGGTACACTGCTAGAGTGAATCGCCTGAAAAAAACAAGGATGCAGCAAAAGCACAATTCAGCCCCTGGGAATGATGGTCAGAAGGTGTCGTCAAGCACACAGAAAATTTAACACCATAATTTCTGAGGGACCCAGAGGCGGCATGCTGTAGGCATTTGCCCCATACATCCCTTATGGAGTGAAAAATGACACCTAGGAGAAATGCTTTCTGATACACTATGTATATCAGAACAGACAGTGGTATGCAAACCATGAGTTTTGCAATATTTGAGCAGATCTAGGGTCCATCAGCCCCAGTATCAGATGCATCACAGGAAGGTGCAAGAAACCCTGCAACAAAGACTGTTCCCTTCCATCCTCCATTGGCTAGGGAATGGTTTGTGCCCTAAGCCAGGAGTATTTATCCAGAATTCATTTTGCTCTCTTAAACATGTGTTATAATAATGCTGGATATTTTTATTATCCATAAGTGCCTAAGTCTGTGGCCTCAATGAGATCAGATGGCAGAACACCTCAGGGATGATGAAAAGTGGTACTTTTCAAAGACAAGTAAGCTGTGATGCATTTCATTTCTGTGTAATTCATTCTTTTACATTAATTTACAAAAGTAATTTGTAAAACCGAGTCCAAATAACATAAAAGCCTGCTCAAGAATGAGGCACATCTGCAGTCCCACCACTATACACCAATCTCGCTGTGGAGTAAATGTACAGAGGCAGCAGGACTCAGGGGGTTGATAAACAAGTTAAGCTAATGGTGCGGAGACTTAAATGAGTAGCCTGCCTAACAGCACAAAATGACATTTCTTCTGCAGAGGCACCAGGTACCACATGCTGTCAGAGCTGCCTGCAGTTCTGCACCAAAGAAAGAATGCCAGATCAGAGAGCGATGAGTCTGTGGCTGAAAAAAGGTGTAACATGTGCCTGGGACACTCATCATGACCACTCAGATTTGTCCAAATATGGTTAACTGAAGGATACATAGCTCATTATGTGCTGACAGTAGCCTCACACCATGGGACGAACTAAACCACAAATCATTGAGCCTGACAGCTACAAAGACATGCACTGGGCACTCAGCTGATGCATACGGCCAGTCAAAGGGACATAATCCAATACGTCTATATTTGGTACAGCATCTCTTGCACAAACTGTATCCCCAGTACACTGTGACAAGTGAAGAAACACAATTACAGAACAAAAACACTAAACAGCAGACGAAGGAGGAAATTAAGTGGTATGGTCCAGGGAAAAGAGACAGGAGGATTGGAGAAGCACAGGAATTCTGCCCCAGCTGTTCCAGAAGTGAGGGGATTGGGTGAAAGGAGAAAAAGGAGGCACACACAAGCAATGGGGAGTGGATGAGACAGAGATAAAGGCCAAGAAGCATTGTGGATTGGGGCAAGTCCCAAGTGCAGTGTTTAAAACAAGGCAACGCTAACGTCTATAGTGAAGCAGATAGCATAGTGAACAAGTGCCCTAAAATGCATGTGAAGAGAAGCCAGGATGAGAAGCCATAACACCATACTGGACTTTAATCTGTTGTCATGCCTTTTTCCAACCCCAAAGGAGGGGCTCAGACCTCATCCCATTCAAGTCAGTAGCAATATGCCCTTGATGTCAGCAAATTTAGTACTAGGGCCACGGGTTGGAACAATACCCAGTTTCACCAGCTTGTAAAGAAGAATACGTATGGCTCTTAATTGTTTCATTTTCAAGACTTTAAGTAACCTTTTCAAGAGCACCCCAGTGACTTACTAGCCTGAATCTCATTGACCTTCAAGTGCCTACGAAAAGGGCACAAAAGCTCCCAAATCACTTAGGGCTTTTCTTCATGAACATTTAGCCCATGACAGGCTGGGGTGTGATTCTACCCGACCCAAGCCTGCCACACACTAACTGTCTGCGTGGACACTCCTGACACGCATTCGCTATTCCTCGAGGTACTTTGCTGTGGGCAAACGGAACTACATCAAAGCACAAGGAGAATGTTAACAAGCAACAGCACGGTCCACATGGACACTTAGTCCGTGGTAGGCTAGCATGAGAAAGATTCACACCCAAGCCTCCTGTGATCTTCCTGTTCAAACAGACGAGTCCTGACATGCTTTTGAAAATGTTGCCCTGGATCTTCCTTCTCTCTAGCATGCACCAGCAGCACCACCTCGGACATATAATGTGATAACGTGACATTATTTGTTGGTTAAATATTTTCTGCTAGTTCCCACTTCTGTCCTTTTAGGGCAGGATTTTCGAACCTGCTCACCGTATTCCCCTGGAACTCATTGGTAAAACTTCCACTGGCGCAGAGTTAGAGCAAAAACCAAGTGCTTTGGAAAATCCCCCCTGCCCTTAATGTCTGCTCACACCTGCAACACTACCATATCATCTTCTGCTGCTCTCCCCTACCCCAACCAACCTCCACTCAGAAGCTACTAGTTTTTGGCTGGCACAGTTTGAGACTCAGCCCGGTGCAAAGATAAATTGGATAGTTTTCATTTTGATGTTTCTTCTGATTATCAGCCTTTTTTTAAAAAGTGTAATTATTGCCCAGCCCTCCCCCCAATCCAACATACTGAATTGAGTCCCTCCAATGAGCTGGTTTTAAATCTCAAACTCTTTGGCTATGTCTACACTGGCAAGTTAGTTCGAATTAAGGAGGCTTAATTCGAACTAACTAAAGCCATGGCTACACTAGGCTTTCATTAGTTTGAATTAAGGGCTTCCTTAATTCGAACTAATACATTCGAATAGGGCTTCAGAAGTAAGGCTTTAATTCGAACTAACTAGTTAAAATTAGCCAATGTGGCCATGTTAATTCGAACTAATTTCTTCGTTTGAACTAACTGGCCATTGAAATGAATGGGGATCACTAATTCAAACTAAGCAAGTGCCATGAATGGCACTTGCTTACTTCGAACTAACTTTTTCTAGTTCAAATTAAGCTAATTCGAACTAATTAAAATTAGTTCGAATTAGTTAGTTCAAACTAACTAATTCGAACTAATTTTAGCAAGCGTAGACATAGCCATAGACTCTAAGGTAAGAAGGGACCACTGTGATCATCTCATCTGACCTCCCGCACAATGTAGGCCACAAAACTTCACCAACCAACTCCTGTAATGAACCTCTAACCTATGCCTGTGTCATTTAAAGCATGATTTGAGGACTTCAAGTCTTTAGGATACAGAGAATCCACTACCCAGTGTGTGTCAGTTTCCTTTGTGTTGGTGAAACTTGGGAAGAGCAGTCCAGACTGAGAACTAAGACTGTGGCTCAAAATTAAATTCAGAAGCTCCAACAGTTAAATGCAGGGAAAGTCCAGTCAAATGATCTGTCTGAGGAGCTGGTTGCCTTTTCCTCTCCAAGGTACCACAATGGTCCAAGGCTGCGAAAGGAGCAAGAACTGCTGCCATCGCTTTAGGCAGCCTGGGGGCACACAGAACTCCAAAGGTAGCCGAGATCCTACCTCCTTCCTCCAACTTTTGCACCAGCCCACAGAGTGCAACCGGGTGTATAGTCATACGACTTCTGTGCAGCGCAGGGTGGGGTGGTATCTTGTGTCCCTGAACCAGTGCTATGCAGCTCTGCGCTGCCCTCACCATAGGGCTGTGCCTAAGGCACAACTCAACCTGAAATCAGATGGGAAAAAATTCCATCGGGACCCAGACAGCAACGATAGTCATCAGTCTCATGGCCCGAGCAGCAGAAGTACACGTTGGTATTCAGCTCCATCTGCAGGAATTGCATATTCGCAATGAAAACAGACTGGGACAATGTCTTCATCTGACGGCTGCTGCTCACTCCTGCTGTCCTGAAAGAAACAGCCTGGCTCCATATCAGAAAGCTCTGAGCTGCTACTAAGAAAGCCAAATGAAAAGAAATTCAGCACATCTTAATAAATTTAGGAATAAAAACTGAGGCCTCTATTCTGTGGAGAGCACCAAAGCTAGGGCCGGTAAGTCACGGAATTCTTCAGCACCAGGATAAAGAAACATGGCCCTTCCTTGCTCTTCTGTTGATACAGGATTGAGGACTCATAAAGGTTGAAGGCCCAGGCCAGCGGGATAAATGGGAATAGCCAGTCTAAAGAGGCCACTCTTTCTTTCAGGGCAGCATAATGTAGGATAAATATGCTACACAGCAAGTTATTGCAGAAAATCTCCTCTGGCTTGAAAACCACACGGAGGACAGCCAGCAGGCATGGTAGGGAAGTCAACAACAGCACAGCAGAGGAACATATTAATGGGTGCGTCTACACTTGTAAATTAAGTCAACTTAAGCCTCGTTAAGTCGACTTCATTTACTCTGTGTCCACACTGGAGTTTCTTTAAGTCGACTTTGTAAAACCTAGTTTTACATCAACTTTACTGCTTAAGTCAACTTCTTAAGTCGACTTCAACAGTGTGGACTCCTGAAGTCAACTTAGTCGACTTAGGGCAGGGAGGACAAGGGAGCACCACATAGCTCCCTGGCAGACGGGAGCCACTGTGGCTCCCTTCGCCCCAGACCTGCGGCTTCCCTGCCAGGGCTCCAGTGGGAGGGGATCCCCCGCTGGAACCCTGGCTGGAGAGCCAGGGAGGCGGGCGGCTGGTCCTGGCGGAGCCACCAGCGCGCCACCTGGCTCTGCCGGACCGAGAAGCCGCTCGCCGCTTCTCAGTCCTGGCAGAGCCAGCTGTGCGGCAGCTGGCTCTGCCGGGACCAAGAAGCAGCTCCCAGCTCATCCCGGCAGAGCCACCTGGTGCACGGCTGGCTCTGCCGAGCTGAGGAGGGGTGGGCGGCTCTCCCGGCTCCCTTCTTGCTGGGACCACTCGGTCCCGGCTGCCTTCTTGCTGGGACCACTCGGTCCCAGCTAGGAGGGAGCGCAGAGCTCCCTTCGGCCAGGACTGCTCGGTCCCAGCTAGGAGGGAGCCCCACACTCCCTCCTAGCCAAGACCGCGCTCCAGCTCCTGGGAAGCCTCCGGAGGCTTCCCGGGAGCTGGAGCACCAGCAATTGCTTGCATGCTCCACGCTCCCTTCTCCCCCGGACCACTCCGGGGCTTGCTGCCTGGGGAGAGCCAGCCCCATGTAGGGCTGGCTCTCCCAAGGACAAGCCCTTCTAGCCTGGAGAGCCAAGGCTCCAAAGGAGCCTCGCCTCCCCCTGGACCTTACTAGTCGACTTAGAGAGTCTAGTGTAGACTCTCTAAGTCGACTTAGTATGGCCCACCTTAAGTCGGCTTAGGAGTCCTGTGTGGACTCTCTAAGTCGACTTAATAAGGTTGACATAAAGTCGACCTAAATTCCCCAGTGTAGACATAGCCTTTGCTATAGAGAAGAGCCTGAGATGTATGAGGAACAGCCCTCTGCTGTGGCTGAAAACTGACAGCCACACACCCTCAGCCACTCTGCTTCGCTGGCAGAGGTATCGCCAGTGGAGAAGATGCAGTGGAAAGCAGCAGTTTCTTTTAGACATCGACACCCTTTGCAAGATGTCACCTTCTGCAGATCTTTACAGAGAAAGGGGCCGGAGTGGCTCCACCATTTAATCATAATAGCTATATTGTAAAGGTTTGCTCTCTAAAATAAAGCTTTAGGTGAAATATTCAACTCTGAAATTAGGATGAAACACATTTCAACTCCGCACAGTTTGCTGTTCTCCAGCAGCTGCTTAGAGAGGATTTTCTCTGTCAGAGACGATGGGCGTTCCATCATTGCTGAGGAGATTTGGTTTTGATATCTTTCAGATGTAGCTTTCAAAGGCATTCCACACACTCTACCACCTGCATTCTCTGCTCTGGGAATTAAGTGCACATTTTTCATTACAAACACTGACTGTACCGCATTGATGTCTCATGTTTTCTATTCTTCATTTCACTTATTTTAAGATAGAAAAAAGATGGCTCATTAGATGTACTCTTCACAGACTGCTATAAATATAGACCAACCTACATACGTTTTCATCTGTCTACGTCTTATAACTGTAACTTGAGTTGTTTCTTCAGCACCTAGTAACAAATCAAAAAAGTAAGCGGTCCCATACAGTAAATTATGAATTACCATTTACAGCACTTCCGCAATGTTCATTAATTCTACATTGCTGGTCCTAAAATAGCTAAAATATAAGAAACTCAGCAACCCACATCAGGATTTATTTCACCGCTACCTTTGGAAATGAAGTCATTTTTCAGGCATAAAGCACGCTCTGTACACTGCCAACCTGATTTAATAATCAAGCTGTTGGCCAGTTGGGGGACTCAACACAAAGAGTAAAAGGAAAATACCTTAAGGGATTGAGGCGCACAAGTACCATTGCCGTTCAAGGAGCTCAGTGCTCTCACATCCCTTTGGCATATTTGAAACGCTCCTTGCTAAAACGATATTCTTGTTTTAAAGCAGCTACACCTCTATATTATTTTGCTGGGTGGGAGGGAAGGGGCATGTAGACAGGGGAATGAAAAATATACAGTGCTGTGCCTTGAAGTTGATAGCGCATTAAGACATGGTGGGACTGATTTTCAGAAGTGCTCAGCCCACAGAGGGCTCTCACTGAAACCTAGGCCCAGCATAAATAAGATTTGATACTTTTTTATTCAAAATTTACAAGAATTATTTGAAAATGATGAAACACACTCACCTACTCAGTTCTTTTGCCTTCAGGAAATAAGCTGCTGTGCTGTATAGCTCTCAGCGCTTCAGTAAGAGCTTTGAAAATAGATAGTCCCAAGTCTCCTCTGCAATAGGCGTGTGTATGCCATTCCAGCAGCAGGAAGCTGATGGAAAGCTGGCTGAACAGGCTACCTGGGGCTTCCCTTCTAAAGGGGGAACAGCACAGCACTTCCACCCCTTCATTCTTGCAGCAAATTCCCTCTCTATCTTGTACTGCTTTGAGTTTCACTCTTTTAGGGCTCAGTTAACATCTCTGAGGCCATAATCCTGTTTTCAAGCAGGGCTGAGGGCTCTTTCTATTTAGAATATTCAGGCTTCCGAGTGACACAGAACAAGTTCTGGAAGATTTATGTTGATCTGCGTGGGAGGTGGCTGAGGTATGCATTCAGCAGTGAGGGGCTGCGTCTGTTTGGGGTTATTGTGTCTGCTGGTTATATAGCTGCGTGGGTGGTTCTGAAGACCTCTGGCAGTTAAGTCAAGTAATCCACCATATGTGACGTCTACATCACACAACCAATGAAATTGTTGCATGCTAAGTAGCTTGAGTGATGAAGGTGATTGGTAGAGTTACCTCTGCTATTGCCGTAGTCCAACAATCACGGTGTGGCAGAGATACAAGCTTTCCCGAGCTGAACACTGAGTGGCTGTAATTCATAAAGCAAAACAGCTAAAAACTGAAACTTTGGATAGTGGCAGACCATGAACCCCACTGATTTTCTGAACCAAAAAAAAAAGCTCACAGTCATGTTTATAGCTGCTGCCGCTGCTTCACACTGACTCAACAGACATTCTAGGCTTCAGACAGACACACAAAAGGCTACTCTAGGAATGTTATGTTATACTTTTGTTTGCTAGATTATTAATTAATTAATTATTAATTTTATATTATTATATTATATTATATTATATTATATTATATTATATTGAGATGTGTTTGCCTTAAAGTTGTGGTGTGTAGGGGCTGAGGACACCGATCAGGGGCTGGAAGTACAGTGCCCTATTTTACACAGGCAAGCATCATGACTCCAGCAACCCCTGGTGAAGTAAGGTAGTGGCCATTGGTGCTCTTTTTTTCCCCCAAGGGCAGAGTGCACACTCCTCCATGTGCCAGCCCACTGCAGACAGCTTTTGTGCAGGTTGTCAGGGTTCTGGGCCACCCATAAGCCACCAGGTGTGAGGTGATGGCATCAAAAAGGTGCCCTCCTTTTCAGCTCAAGGAACACAGGCAGTTACATGACAACAATCTCCTTGGTGGGATACGACAGCACACGGGAGGAAATCCCTACACCTTCTTCCCTCACCTCAAGCAACTGGGCCGCACCCGCTATCATTTACCTCTCAAACTTTTCAGTTCAGAATGCAAGAGAAGCAAAGCTCTTATTTTGGTTTTTGGAGGGCAAATTGTAGAGTTCATGTTAGCTTTTGTCCCTTTCCATTGATCCAGAGGACAGCCCGAATGTCCTGTGCCTTGTATTAGTATTAAAGACGACCCAGAAGAAAGGTACCACTTTGTTTCATTGCCTCTGCTGCATATTTAAACACCACTTAAATCTAATCTTGGGCTTGCAAGTCCAAATGACCTACTGGCCTTGTGCTGTAGTAGATTAATACTCAAGGGAAACAAACATTTACAGGAAGGTGCATATCTCCTGCACATGTAGGCAGAGGAAGAGAGAGGTGCTAGACTAGAAAGGTTTTACTCATTAGCTGCACAGTAAAAAGGGCAAGTGTAATAGAGAAACTGTCTTAAAGACAGCAAGGACAAGTCTACACTGACAACGCCAAATTCAATCTTTTTCCAGGTCTTCGCTGACCACTTAATCGAAGTTGATGCAGTAAGCTCACCCAGTTAAGGAGAGTAGTATTGAGTCAAAGAGACGGCATTTCCCTTCGATTCAGTACAATGGAGACACTGTGGTAAATAGGCATTACGAAGTTGAAGGAATATAGGCAAGTTATTTTACATAGTCTGCATATCTCCCTTCAACTGCTGTCGAAATCCACCATCAGTGTAGACCTGGCCCAAATACTTCCCATTCTCAGCCCCTCCCCTTTCAAGAATTCCAAACACCGGCTCAGGTATCATTCCCGCCAGCCAGCGTTTTAGCATCAAAGTGACATTACATTCACCATTGTGTGTGCTGCCATTAGTTTAAATCAGTTTTACAGCCAGTTCACTAATCAATAAATAAACAAACATGACTGGAGAAAGGAATTATCAATTTGTAATCCTGAGATTACATAAATCCCTTGGGGCAATCAGCTATTAATGGCTGTTATATTTATTGGGGTTTATAGCATGCCTGCAAACCTGAGCCATGACAAGGATGCAAGAAGAGATAGTGAAAAAGCTATCTGATTAGCTTGCTCCTCACAGGAAGTGCTGACGGAATAGTAACTTGGCTCTCCCTTGACGTAGCGGATCTGTTAATGAGCGTACCAATTAACAACTGAACTAAAGACCTTGAAGGGAAAGCTGTCAAGAAGGTGAACTTTCTTGCCTGCTGGAAATGGATGTTGAGCTTTTGATATGGTATATCTCTAATGTTTCTTTCCAACACCACCCTGATTCCTCGTCTTTCTACACTTTGTTCATTTCATGCAGGATATACAAACACTGGTCAAATACAGATGTTGTGAATTCCAGAGTGCAGACATGTAAAATAAATGTGTTCCAAGGAATAATAAAACATGCACTTATCTTCCATCATTACAGAGAACTGAGGGAGGATATCTCACCCGTGTCAAATACTCTAACATGTTAGGAGAGTACACAGGGTTGGAAATGATAACTCTATCAGATGGGACTTTCTAACTCTAATTACAAGGAAGACAGATACCTAACTCTGATTGAACTGGGCACCTAACACCACTGGGCTCTTTGGAAAATCCCACCTTTATATCTGTTTATTTTTCCAACAGTCAACTACCCTTTTCTTAATGAAATTTAGAAACAAAACCATTATAAAAGGAAAGACCAAGGGGAAGTAAACACAATCAGCCAAATTCTCTGGTGATGTGAAGAGTGTTGTAAATTGTACTTTGTGTTTAAATTGGTCAGACGATATGGTATTAGCAGTAGAGCAAAGTAACTTGCTCCAATCTGGGTGTGCAATGAATGTGACATCAGAAAGGGAGGCTCCCTCATCTGACTTCCTTCTCTGAGCTGCTATTCCTAATGCTCTCTATTCTGTCACCGTGGTGTGTAAATTACACTCATTTCACAAAATTAATGAATTCCAGATCAAAGCTAATCTATCGTATGAACCTTTTCTTTTCTGACCAGTCATTCAATAGGCAACACACACCAGCATTTCCATCACCAAAGACGGTGAGTTCCAGAAACCACACCTGCTCTCTGTATGGGAAGTCTAATTTTTATCATCACGTTCAAATTCATGGAATCTCATGGGATTGAGTTGGACTCCTGGTCTGCATTTTGCCTACCAGGTGAGACCCCACCTTCTCGTACCATGAAATGCCAAGATTCTCTGGAGTAACCCTATGAAAATAATCTTCAGCAACAAGTCATTACTGAAATAAAGCAATGCTCTCATTTCTCCAAGAGCATATTCTCTGCTGAAACTAATTATGAGAAAGCAGTTGCTTAATGAAAGTTTGCTTTAAAATGACTTATGTTATTCATATGTTTGCTTTGAAGAGTGTCCAGGCTTTTAAAATTAAGTATTAGCACTCTGTTACCTTATCAAACAAACTTAAATATGTCAAGTTAATATTTTAATACTTCTTTTCCTCTTTCCACTTTTAAGTTTTCGTCTTAATTGACTTGCTGCTTTTCTTTAAAGCCAGTAAACACAAAGGTCTTAGGAAAGAAGAGGGTTTCACACTGTAATGGGTTAGGAGTGCACACTTTGTCGGGATGATTGATGGATCAAATGTGTGCTGGAGAATGCTGCAATGTTTCTTTCATCATCCCTGTTCCTCGTGGGGTCTGACAACTGGGCTGCCTCAAACTCCCTCTGTGCTGCCAGCAACAGCCATCAAATTATTACTAATTTTAAATGTATTTACCTTCCTTAAGGGATGTTATTAAATGTGCATTATTGTGTCATCACTGGCAAAGGCATAAGTTAAAGCCTGCTGCCTGAATAGTGGTGAACATATGAGTCCAAATGTAGTACTTTAGCTCTTAAGCCTGGTGTACTGGCTGTTCATACTCTCTGCTATTCGTTATGAGCCTGAAAATGCCTGATGAGTGATTTACAGAGCAGATGCACAGACATTAAGGTGTTGGGCACCTTTGAAATGCACTTAATAACTGAATGAAAGGTAACATTGAGAGATGGATAGCAGAGAAAGGTGCAAGTTAGCCATAAGTCAAGGATTGTATATCAGACAGACATTAAATGTAGATTGAAGGCACTTATTAAAGAAACATAATGATTTTCAAGTGCTTTCCAACTATATTCTATGTATTTTCACTGCTAACTCGTCAAATGAAGGACAGTAGCTTTACTGGCTTGGAGATCCGTGCTGGAAATTAGAAAGGGCTTCTGAAGGACATATATGTATTCCAAAGTGACAAAAAAATTCACTGTATATATTTTCATGTTTCTTATCAAACTTCCTCAGTTTACATGTATTGTACTTTTACCTGCCAGTCTTACCAATGGGACATGAAAATCAGGCAAGTTCCTTTTAGGACAGACATCACAATTGATGAAGGTTTCACATATGAAACTTGGTTAATAATTCTGATGGTGACATGTGAGTCAGAGTAAACCCAGCTCACTCTCCCGAAGAAGCTGTATTGACTCTGCTATTCTACTAGGAGCAAAAAAGGGAGTATGACTTTACCTTAGTAAAGCGAGCAGGCATGAACCTATCGAGATGCAGAGAACAAATCTATTAATAAGAAGATGCCGGACTGATGCCCAGTACCCAGGGATGGCAATGGATTTCTCAGTAGAGCTCAGCTCCCATTTCAGCCCGTAAAAAAAAACAAACTTTCAAAAATGGCCCATTAGGTGCTGTATTCCATGAAAATCCAGCCCTGGGTTTCAAACAAATATGCTGTTATTGCAGAGCATGGGGAAAGTGCTTGCTTTGTTTTTCACATGATACCAATAATAGTGGCTATGTCTACATTGGGGAATTTAGGTCTACTTTACTAAGTTGACCTTATTAAGTCGACTTAGAGAGTTCACACAGGACTCCTAAGTCGACTTAAGGTGGGCCATACTAAGTCGACTTAGAGAGTCTACACAAGATTCTCTAAGTCGACTAGTTAGGTCCAGGGGGAGGCGAGGCTCCTTTGGAGCCTCAGCTCCCCAGGCTAGGAGGGCTTATCCTGGGGAGAGCCAGCCCCGCATGGGCATGGAGCTCCCTTCTGCCCTGGACCACTCGGCTTCCCTTCTGCTTGGGACTTCTCAGGTCCGGGCAGAAGAGAACCCTCCTAGCTAGGATCACTCGGGTCCCGGGGAGAAGGGAGCCCCACACTCCCTCCTAGCTGGGACCCTGCAGTCCCGGCCAGAAGGGAGAGGGGGAGACCCGCGCTCCAGCTGCCGGCTGATGGCAGCTGGAGCGCAAGTCTCGGGGTCCCACCCAGGAGGGAGAGCGGGAGACCCGCGCTCCAGCTGCCGCTCGGTCCTAGCTAGAAGGGACCGCGGTGCTCCCTTCTGGCCAGGACTTGAATGGTCCCAGCCAGAAGGAAGTGGCGACTCCCTTTTTGCCGGGACCTGCACTCTGGTCCCAGCTAGGAGGGAGCCCCGCGCTCCCTGCTAGCTGGGACCGCACTCCAGCTGCAGGGAAGCCTCCAGGTCTCCCCCCAGGTGGAGGCCGCCGTGCCGGCAATTGCCGGCACTCCAGCTGTTTGGAGAGGCCCGGGGGTTTTCCTAAACAGCTGGAGCGCCAGCCATTGCCCGCACAGTGCTCCAGCTGTTTGGGGAAGCCTCCCCAAACAGCTGTAGCACCTGCAATTGCCAGCACAGCGCACTCCAGCTCCCGGGAAGCCTCCGGAGGCTTCCCAGGAGCTGGAGCACGGTCCCGGCTAGGAGGGAGTGTGCGGCTCCCTCCTAGCTGGGACCCGAGCGGTCTTGGCCGAAGGGAGCCCCTCGCTCCCTCCTAGCTGGGACCAAGCGGTTCTGGAAAGAAGGGAGCCGGGAGAGCCGTCCGCTCCTCCTTGGCCCGGGAGAGCCAGCTGTGCGCCGGCTGGCTCTGCCGCAATAAGCCAGGAGTGGCTTCTTGGTCCCGGAAGAGCCAGCTGGCGCACAGCTGGCTCTGCCATTACTGAGAAGAGGCCCGCCTCCCCGGCTCTCCAGCCAGAGTTCCAGCAGGGGATTCCCTCCCGCGGGAGCCCTGGCTGGGAAGCCCTTCTCCCCAGGACTGCAGCTCCCCTGGCAGGGAAGCCGCAGGTCTGGGGAGAAGGGAGCAGGGGCTCCCCAGGACAAGGGAGCCACAGTGGCTCTCTTCTGCCAGGGAGCCATGTATTGCTCCCTTGTCCCCCCTGCCCGAAGTCGACCAAGTCAACTTAAGGCGTCCACACTGCTGAAGTCAACTTAAGAAGTTGACTTAAGGAAACTCCAGTTTGGATGAAGAGTAAATGAAGTCGACTTAAGCAGGCTTAAGTCAACTTAATTTACAAGTGTAGACACACCCAGTGAGAGAAAAAAATAGTTAGATATATTATTTTCATAAATGATCCTTCTAGCTGGGAACTATATTATATATTTATACATGGATGGATGCTTACGATCTATTGGCCTCTGATTTGCATATCCTGTCCTGCTATGTATATGTTTTCATCAACATCTCATGAATGCTTCTACAATTAATCTTTGTCTAAAAATTAACTAAATTAACTAAAAATGAATCACCAATGGGAAATCCAGGAACACCTAGTTAGCATCCCCCTAAGTCAAAGAAATACTGTACTGTAGGGAAAGTAAACAATAGCAGCAGCTGTAGGTATTTTAAGGTATTGCCATATCTGAAAATAGGAATGATAAATAGGATCATGATTTCACTCCAGATTTGCTCAAGGGGAAAAAGGATGAATCCCTCTAAATTGCAGGGAAGAGAAGCAACCTCATGACAGATGTCCCAAGCAGCAAGGATAACAAACAGGATAGCATGAGGAATGCTCCACTGGCCAGTTATATTCAAAGTGAGGTACGGGGGAGTTGTACAACAGAGCTGTATTTCTTCTTCCTCTTCCCTTCCAGTGTCCCTGGTGTTTCTTTTCCCCATTTTCGAGTTCTGGCACTGAACAGTGATGAGACAATACTTAATCCATCCTCGGGCACTTATTTTCAGACAATTAACTTAGCATCATAGAAGCACTTAACAGCCCTCACTTTCCAGGCTGGGAGACAACTGTGTCAGAGGCCAGGCGAGGTAGTAAATTATTGCCAAAAAGGATGTTTAAAAAAAAAAACAAAACAAAAAATCCCATTGTTTTGACAGGGGGCAGATGCTACTCTTTCGCAAATTTGGAAAGGGATAAAATAAATCAACACAACAACTGGAGTCAATTTCCAAAGGGGTAGCCGTGTTAGTCTATTGTAGAAAGACAACAGAGTCCTGTGGCACTTTTAAAGACTAACAGATTTATTTATCGCATGAGCTTTCGTGGATACTTACCAGCAACTACAGCATACTTACCAGCAAAGGATACTTTGCTACAGATACTTACAGATCTACAGATACTTACAGATCTACAGAACTACAGATACTTACCAGCAAAGGATACTTACCAGCAACTACAGATCACAGAGCAGAAACACTAAAGCAGGAACACAGCCCTGCAGCAGACCACGCTGCCAACTTTGCCCTCATATCTACACTGATGACACCATCACAGGGCCTAATCATGCCACCTACTCCATCAAGGGTTCGTTCACCTGCTCATCCACCAATGTGATTTATGCCATCATGTGCCGGAAATGCCCCTCTGCCTTATATATTGGACAGACAGGACAGTCTCTGCGCCAAAGAATCAATGGACACAAATCTGACATCAGAAATTGCAACACTGCAAAACCTGAAGGGGAACACTTCAATCTCCCTGCTCACTCCCTTGACGACTTGTTAATAGCTGTGTTGAAACAGATGAATAACAAATCACAGCTTCAAAGAGAGACTGCAGAACTCGAACTTATATGCAAATTTGACTCAGTTGTCTTGGGGTTAAACAGGGACTGTGGATTTTTCTCGCATTACAACAAGTGATTTGACCTCCCCCTCCTCTATGTGCTATTCCCCAGTGTTTTGAATCCTAACACCTATTTTGATTTGCTGTTACAGCCTGACCTGATGCTATGTCATACACTCCCCTGCATTTAATTTCCTCCCACTCTGTAACTTTCCTATCTTCAAAGCGTCTGACGAAGTGGGATTTTCTCCCACAACAACTGGAGTAATTGTTAGCAGCATTCCTCTAATACCAACCAACATTGACTGTGTCCCAAATCTATAATTACTACACTTTGCCATTAGAGTGAGGGTAGTGTTTTTGTGATATCCTTATTACAATGTACTGATTTATTCTAACAATTACTGAAGTCCTCTCTCTCTTTGGTATTTATATGGTTCTCTTTACCTTGATACTCTAGGGCTGGGGTGGGCAAACTTTTTGGTCTGAAGGCCACATGCACTGTATGGTGGGCAATATACAGTTGGAAGGGGCAGGGAAGGGGCGGGGCTTGGATGATATGTGGCCACCCTTCCCAGCTCTGTGCCTCACATTCTATTACAGCTAACATAAACATAAATTAACATAAACAGATAAATATAAACAAATATAAAACCTACTCACTGTCCACGTTTTTTTTGCACTATCCACTTTTTTGCAGGTGTTTTTCATTGTACACCTTTTATTTTTAACATTGTTCTTTGCACTTTTCTCTCTCTTTTTTTTTTTTTTTGCTTTCTTTGGTACTGTGGAGGGAAGGGGGGAAGCTGAGAGGGGTTAGTTTCTTTCAGATTTTTCCTTTTCACCCCATTTTTTTGCACTGTTTGTCCCCCCTCCCAACATATATACACACTTATTTTGGTATCATGGGGGAAGGAGTGGAGCCGGGAGGGGGGAGCTGGACATGCTGGGCCCGGGCCCCTGAGTGGGCCACTGTGCTCTGACCAGGATCCCACTGGGCCCTAGGGGGGGGAGTGAGGGAAGCTGGTGCACTCCAGCAGGGTGCCACTGGGCAGTCAGGAGGAAGGGGTGGAGCTGGGATCGGGGGGCATCCAACCTATGTTCCAGTCAGAACACTGCTGGGTCACCCACAAGGGGAAGGGGAGCAGCCCTGCTGGGCCCACGTGGTGGGAGAGGGGCAGAGCTGCCCAGCCAAAAGCAGGGAGTAGGTGGGGCAGCCACACTCTGAGCCAGCAGCCTGGCTGCCCGGATCAGCTGGCAAGATCAGTGAAAGCCTCAGGCGGGTCATTTCCAGCTGGTGGTCCGTAATTTGCCCATCTCTGCCCTAGGTCCTTCCAACCATTACTGCACTGTATTGTCACCCCACCCTCTGAGGCAGGCAGGTCTTCACCCTATTTATGGAGGGGGAATTGAGGCACAGAGAGATGAAGAGACTTGCCCAAGTCCCACACACTGTTTATGGGTACACCAGCTCTCTGGAATCCTTGGAGGTACCCTATCCAGTAGAACAATGTTCTTACTTTTGGCTGGAAGATCAAAGAGATCATCAACAAATGTTGTGCCCTAATTTCTCTCTTACTTTAAATATCCCATTGCCTTTATGCTCTTCCTAGCCTTACAAACCCTCCCCCTTCTTGAAGAAAGCCTCCTGATCAAAGATCAAATATATTACCTCACCCACTTTGGCATTCCTAACTTTAATCCTGTTCCTCCAGCAATTTATACATACATTAAATGTCAGGCACAAACAGTCCCACTGACTATTTCCTTTGTCTATTTAATCCAAACTCCTTTAATTCAATTTAAATAGAATCAGCCGATGGAAATGGCCAGCATGTGGCAGACAAGACCGTCTGCAGGTTGTTGTGATGTGTGTGCTGTATGTGTTGTGTGTGCGCATCGTTCATCCCACTGGCAAAGCCTTTACCTAGCATTCTGCAGCAGTGATTCCCATTTCCTTGCTCGGGCTCTACAGTAGTTTCCATGAGAAGAAGGAGACTTTTTAAAAAGACCTGAGGCTACAATTACAGAAAATGCCAGCCCTCCCATTCATAGGATTTGAATTCTGCTAACTACAGGTAGACAAATAAACTTTAGTGGGCTGAAGCCCAGATCCTCAATGGTGATTTAGGCACCTAGCTCCCATTGATTTCAGTGGGCGCTATACACTTAACTGTGAGCATCTTCCTGAATGCCCTTAGATGCATCAAAGATGTCACTGTGAGCCCAGTCCTGCACAGTGATACGCATACCCAACATCTGCTGCAGTAACATCATAAATCCTGCTTTCCAGAAAGTTCTTTACCACACAAGCTTCTCTGTGTTCACGTTTGTTGGCAGGCAATTTATCCTGCTGGTCACTCCTACTACTCCGTAACCTTATATCTGTACTAGTCCTGTCACTGAGTAATGACTCAGCGTTGGAGCCAGGGTGCAGCGGTCATGCATGCATGTGTTGCTGGGCGGCTGGCTAATAAGGAAAAAGCAAAGAAGTCTGTTCTTCTCACTTTCAGCAATTTTGAAATAAAAACGTTTCGTTTTGGCCTCTCAGAATGGACAAAACGATGTTAACTCTGTGTATAAAAAGCTGGAGACTGAATAAAAGAAACCAAGCCACTTGCTTAGCCTGCTTTCCACTGACTTGAACAAAATACCGCAAAAGTCAGACCTGCAGCTAGCCTAATGTTGTAATTTACGACTTATTGCCATTAACTATTCAGCATTATAAATCAAGCTCTCCATGCTCTGATACCCCCTACCAATACATCACAGCTTTCAAACAATAACATCCTAGCTGCATACATTTGCCTTGCCCCTCCCCAATAAATCTCTCCCTCAAAGTCAATTTAAACTGAAAAATATTTCTTCTGTGTTGTACGTTATCTGAGCAATGTCCTAGAAAGAGAGTTTATGAGGAATAAAACATGCAAGCAGTCAGGCAATAGCTTTAGGAAGGATAGGCTCAACCCCTAGCTGGTATAAACCGCTTTAACTCCACCGAATACCATGGGGCTATGTCCATTTACACCAAATGAGGATCTGGCCCTACAGCTTTAAAAAGCAATTAAGCCTGAGGGATAAATCTTGAGTTCAGTATACAGCCTGAGTGACAGCTTGTGCTGGATAAACACAGGAGGAACAGCAAGAACCCTTAGGAGACCTGCCTTACACATCCCTTCCCATCCCCAACCCCAGCTATGCTACACCAGGGGAGCCTCCATAACTACAGGGGCAGGGGCAGATCTCACCCTTGTTCCTCAACAGCTTGGCAAATAAATAAAGTCTGAGTGTAATGTTGAATTTCTTCTCTATACTTCACCTGGGGCATATAATTCTCCACTCATCTAACTGGACACACCATACCCTTCAGCAGTGATAGCACCCAGAAAAAGCCACTTTCTATTAGCAGATGCCATTTACTCATCCAACCAGACCCTGATTTAATCACTCCTGTGCTTCTCCAGACAAGCTACTCAGTCACCAAACTTTTACCGACATCTAACTCTTCCATTAAGCAGTACCCAAACTGTGAAAATATTCTCTGATCCTGCATTAATACCAAATAAGGGCCACAGCCACCAGGTGTGCTGGTTTTGTTAAGAAACCCAATAGATACTTAAAAGAGGTTCTTTTTCATTTGAATAAAAATGCTTGTGTTAGTTTGCAAGGTAAGCTTTGGAAGATATGAAAAATGTCAGAGAAGTCAACACATCTCTTTTGTAAAAAGAACCCAGGCTGCAATGCATCTCTAGACTTCTCCAGCAGTAGTCAAAAGAAGAGCTTGTTCTGACGGCTCCTACTGAAAATCTCAGACAAAGGATTTAATCAAGTAAATACTCGCTCATAATAAATATCCTCTATAGCATCATTGCTACAGCATTGGCATTATGAAAACAAAACTTTCAAAAGGGAGAAATCTCTAACTCAAATCTTCTTCTGGGGCTCCAGACAGCCTTTGTCTATGGACTGGGCTCTCATGTACACACAAACCCTTTCTCAGTATAGCCCATGTTGTCAGTTGACTTGCGGGTGTGTGTTTCTCTATGTGCTGTCCCAGTTCTACGCAGATAGCCAGCCTGGCAGATCTCAATAGTATTACCCAGAAAGGCCACAGACTCTGTTCAGTGGCAAAGGCACTCAGGCATATTTATTGCCCTCCAGACACAGTACTAGCTTCCTGGATCAATGTCTGAAGGTACACTAACACATGAGTGCCTGCTGGCAAGGATCCAGCTCAGTTAGCAGCGGGACTTTTTGCTGTTCCTTACGCTGGGCAAAGGGTTCAGGTCAGGTACCCCAACATTTATAGACTGAGACAAACACCAGGGACAAAAAAATTGTGTCCCCCCCCCCAATGTGTTGCATGGCATTGATTTACCACCTTCCCGTGTTCCTGATATCTCAGACAAAACATCTCTATTCATTATGTTGCCATACCGTCTTATCTTGCAGTAAATTGTGATGTATTTCTACTAGCTGGAATCTATTGTATAAATATCTAGTGCCTAGCACACTAGCAACTTTGTCAACTTCAGGTACTGAACAATTAACCTATAAGCGCCTGCTTTAATACATGGTCTGACTTTGCTTCAGGACTCAGATCTTGCAGCAGAGCTAGCGCTCTAGATTTTCTCTCTGCTACAGCCCATATTTCGCAAAGTTCTATAAATGAGACTTCATTACACACACACACGCCCACATAAACCACACTTTCACCCGACTCCCTATCCCAACTTTTCTGGTGGTCAAGAAACCATGGCATATTGCATCTTCCCGTGCATCACTAGTCTAGAACCCACAACATGCACTCTTCCCATACCTTTCCTCATTCTATTTGGACTGGAAACCCAACTATATTTTTTTCATATTCACTTATGTGAGTGTTAAACTCCAGCAACTAGAAAAAGAGCACATATGCACCTTTACCCAATCCACTCCAAAAATACAATTGCAAATTAGGTCACTTTTTACCAGCAAAGGATAAGGAAGTCAGCCTTTCTGTACAACATTACCACCTTTTCATTTGTAGTTAATAGTTTCAAAATTTTCTCTTTGCAAGTAAAAGCTGGTTGGTTTCAAGTGGAAGAAATGGGTGCTACTCATAGACAGAAAATCCATAAAAATGCAGAGTGGGGAAGGGTTATAAACATTGGTGAGTTTTCCCTGGAATTTTGATCAACTCCATGAACTCTAAAAGGATGGATTCAGGACTGGTATAAATCTTAATGGAGTCCCAGAAAACATCAGATGCTAGGTGACATTAGCCCACTAGTTTACCAATGGATTTGCCAACTCTGTAAGCCCTTTCATGAAGAAATCCATACAGATTATAATGGTCATCAGTTTGCTGCTGCTGGAGTTTCTAAAATCTCTGGACCAGAAAGGAAAGATTCAGATTTTACAAGTACTGCTGGCCAGCCTGATAGGGCTTTTAAATTTCATGAGCCCTGAAATGAATGACTAACTTGTGGTGATTACATAACATATCATTTTGCCAGAGGAGAGTGTCAGCTCAATAAAACCTGAAATGAAGGACTCAGGGAGTGTTTTAATTTGCACTAGAGGTGATGCCTGCAGAGATTATAAGGTGCATGGATGCAGTCAGGCCATTACAGTCTCTTAAATCCTTGCCTTGCAAATGTTGCAAAGGGTCTGCAGTAATCAGAAGAGAGTTTAAAGCATGCAGACCTTATAACATCAGCAGGAAAAACCTATTAAGACTGTAAGATTCATAGGCAATGTCTGTGGACCTTGCAAGCTCCTCAGAGGTATTTATTGGAGTCTGCAGTTTCATGTTTATTATTTAGCCCTGCCTTCAGTACAGAAGCCTGAATTAGATGTCCTATGGCTGTCCCTTCCAGTCCTACACTTCATTCATTCTCTGTGCAAACTCAACAAGTTCCTAATGTGCTGCCCTGTGAACCAGTTAAGGGATGAACTGAACTCAACTCCTTGTAAACTTCATGGTCAATACCTGAAGAGCACCATAGCTAGGTTTTCAAATAAGCTCAGCTCCCTTTGTTCTTCACAGGAGTTGCCGAGCTCTTTGGAAAATCGGCCCCCCCTTCTTGACTTTCTAAAAATACTGGTGTGCACTCGATCTCATTGAGGACAAATGAATGTGAGCTTATGTTGAGTTTCTAGACCAAGTCATATTTGAGGCAGGATGTTCCAATGCACATTGACAGGTTTTTAAAATTGTGAGAAACCTCTGTTATTCAACTTAAAAAAAAAAAAAAAAACAATCTCTGGACATTGCATCAGATTAATATCACTCTTTCCCAAAGAATTTCCTCCTCTTCAAGAAAAATTCATGTCAAATTTCAGACAGAAAGGAGATTTTGGCATTTTTCTGTTACTCTGAGAAGTTAGAAGACAGATACAATTAGATTTAAAATGGAAACCCTCTCCATCTTCCCTAATTATTGGTCCTACAGAACTTAACCACTAACCAGCTTCTCTGACAATTCATGTAGCTTCTGCAGGCCCTCCTGTGGATATAAAAATGTTCACAGAGACCTTCATGGAATACAAACTTTAGTACCCAGCAAATCCACCTCCCATTAATTAAAATGTTCCATTGCACAGATACTTATCAAGGAATGATGTGTACAGCAGGTTGGAAGTTTGTAGATGAAGAGGTTTTTTTATATGCATTCGGAGAAAAAAGTTAGATAACTGGACAGTCAATGGATGGTCAGCACTTTTACAAATGATAGTTATTTCTCTAGATAGGCAAATATGAATTTAGAAGCAGTTGGGTGCCTCTTTTTGAAACTACTGACTAGTAACCTTTTTAAAAATTTTCAAAATACTTTTTATTGCTGATATTGTAGAACAGGCCTTAAATCGGAGCATGTAATGGTACAAGAGATTTTAGCTTTTCTAGCCTATAAATAAATAATGAATGAATGAATGAACAAATAATAATAAATAATGATTTGAGACCTCTGAGCCATAATGAAAATGAAAATTAAGAAAATAATTAATTCTGTAATATTTTACAAAGTTTTGGGCATTGTTTTTAAGTCAAGGGAAAATGGCTTAATTAAAAGTTATATTTTAACTATTGAATGCCTTGAATATTTTTTCCTGGCTTTATAAACTTCCCATAAACAAGAGTTGTTTCTTGATATCTCCCCATTAAAGAAAAGAATCAGGGAAATTAAATACTCAAAAACAAACAAACAAAAACCTGTAAATCAGCAAATCTCATTAACCCTTCCACCCCAAATGTCAGGACTTAAATGGTAAGGGTGGCAACCTGTTGTTGACATATTTTCTTGCAATTTTCCCCCCTTCCTCCCTCAAGTCATGAGACAGGCGTGTCATTTCTGCTTTAGCTATGACATTTTTTAGCATTACATTATATTTGTTATTCCTCCTTTCCCACCCAATATCCAAGTTGAATATTACATCCTGCAAGTCTATTTTACGGGACGTTCATGAGTCAGAACGTACTCAGAAGCACCACATTCCCATATCGTTCTTTTGAGATATATCAGCAGCTGCAATGTAACATTATGACACAACATTCCACCCTGATATTACCCTGTCATGACACAATAGTTTCTCTCATTCGGCAAACTCTCCTAATATTATTTACAGAGTTCGGAGAGTTGCTCTATTTATTGAGCAAATTCTGTCTCTTAATTAAAAAATAACTTGTCCCTGAATGCACAAAAGGAGTTAGGTACCTAAGTTCCTGTTTTAGGCTCCTAAATCCCAATTTTTGGGACTACTGTGATGCATAATACTCCCACCATACCCTTGTAGGCAGCTAAACTCACACGACAGCTCAGATTTCAGGGTAAAGTTCCCTATGTTTCTGTCTCTGAACAAGCACAGTGCTGCTGCTCTTTAGACCTATGTCCTGATTGGTCTAAGCCTCAGAGTGAGTCACAACCAGGGGAAAACAAGGGTGGGTCCACCTAAGTCAGATGAGGGCCCAATCAGGTAGGTGTACTCAGAGGAATCCAGCCAGAGGAGCAAGAGGAAGTAGTGGTGGCCCAACATATAATTTATAACTCCCCTGAGAGTCAGAGGCCCCCCTCTTTAAAGCTCCTTTCTCTCCAGTCCCTGCAGAGATGGGGGAAATTGAACCTGAGTCTCCCCAAACCAAGACAAATGCTTCTGGGCTATTCTGATGTGGGGCTCTCTGCTGTTGAAGCTGTTCCACTATGAATAAAGAACAAAAGAATGGCTGGACCTGTAGGCCTAGCAAGGCCTAATTAAGTGTGTGAACCAAATGCTGTGAACTAGAATAGGCCTGGCATTGGGAAAATAACAATGCCTGAGATATTAGCTAACACCAAGTAAGTACATTCCTGACCTAAAAGGATGGTACAGGGACTCCTAGAGTTCTCAAGTAACGGTGCAAACACTTTCCTAGGAGACAGCCCCAGAACACACCAAACCTTTGTAAGATAAGGATAAAACAGCAGGATAATGGATGAGAATGTTTGTTCGAACTAGCAGGTATAATGTTAAGTGTGATGATAAATAACATCGAGAATGCACCATGCACCATCATTTGTATCAATGTATAAAAGAAGCCATAGGAGGCGTCAGTTCATACTTGACGAGAGGACAACAATCTTGGTGTATTGATTGAGCAAGTACCCTATCATGGACATCCATGTGTTTGCGGACTTGTAACGCCACAGATCTAGACTGCTAGCACCATGCTTTGGCGACAAAACACCTGTCCAAACGCTTTTGCTGATGAATCGAGCTTATGGTTTCCTTTACGAACAACATGCAGTCTGCTGAATTGGTAAACTGCACTTTCTGCTACTGCCAGAGGGTATGTCTCCACTATACTCTAAACCTGGACTCAAACTCAGGTTTGAACCAAAGCCCCTCTTCGGTCCACAAGAAAATCAGTTTGACTCAGGTCAGTACGCACTCACAACCCAAGATCCTGCTAGGACGGTGATCGGAGGCCAAGTCCTGCTGTGACTCAGGTCCAAGCCCTATAATTCTCCAACATGGACACAGCTCAAGCTGCAGACCTGAGTCAGAAAGCTTGTGTTAGTGCAGAATGGATACAATCTGTGAAACCCAGGCTCAGAAATCATAAATCCAGCTTTGCTATGCAGTGTGGATGCTCAACCATGGCCTTGCAAGCACCAAGTCGAGAAGCCCAGGTCGCACAGACCCAGGAAACAGTGCAGTGAAGATATCCTAAGTGACCAGTTTAAGATTATAAGTACCTCAATCAATGGCAGACTCTAAGAACCGTGGCTCCCAGACTCCTTGCTGTAAACATGCTGTCGAGCATAGCCACCATTGGTGATGATTAAAAAACCATATAAATGAAATATAAATTTGTTAGATTGTAGTCATATGCAGTGATTTTATGAGGAGGTGGCCATTTCTAACCAGTGAATTTCTAGAGAGTTAAGTGAAAGTCGGGAATATGCTCTATTGCATTTAATGTGATTTCAGCTAGATTTAAACATTTAACACTAACGATCAATATATTGATTATTCCCAACTTCTGTCACTTCCATGCTGATGATCAGGGTTTAAAAATAGCACATAGAAGAAAAAGAAAACGGGTTCTAAGTGTTTTCTTACAACTATTTGTTTTAGAATAAAACAGTGATTCTACTCATACAAATGTAATCCTCCCCCCCCCCTGGATATTTCTCAGCATAAAAAGTAATACATGTATCTATATTTGGTTATGGCTGTGTGCGCGTGTGCATGTACCTAGTTCGCTCTTATTTTCAAAGGTGTAAAAAAAAGACTCCACTGACTTTGGTATGTGCATTACTTGGGCAACTAACAGAATCAGGCATCTTACAGTTTTTGCCGTCACTCTATTGGATTCTGGAATAGCCATCCAAGGGAAGGGATGGAAGTACAATCACTTGAGTCACTTAAAATTGGACTGAGCAGAAAAGTGAATATACATTATACTAAAGAAAACATATGGCATGGAGTAGATAGCCTAATAAGTTTCTTCCATGTTTAATACTTTATGGTTATTTAGCTCTATATCCACTGTGGTTTGTCTGAGATAATACAGTCAATTTCAAAAATCTCCCCTTCTTCATATAAGCATTCATTCTCAGGTGCTCACTCTTTCTCAAGCTCCGCTGACATCATCTGCATTGAAGTAACAATGGTATTTTCCATCAAAGTCCACATCTAGCTTAACCTACTGCATGATCAGTGCAGATGCACTCATTTCTCAAAAGATAGATATTAAACTCATTAAAATGGCCCTTCCATTGTGTGTCATATGAGAAACACTGGGAAAAATAAGAATCCCAGGTTGATCACCGTTCAGATTATTTTCCTCACATTAGCTGGATCTTGATCTTTAACTGAAAAATGACAAGAAAATAAAACGTTAATGCTGTGGATAGCCAATAGCTTACTGCAACAAGGGGATTGTGGTGGTTTTGATAGAGAAAGGAACATTGAATAGGAATCCTAAATATTATCCCTAATTTTCTTTTGAATATAGCTTAGGCTGAATTCATGACTCAAGCAGGATATCTTGATGGCAGTAATAGCAGAAATCTTTTCTCCCTGTACTAGCACTTTACCTTAGACTAATGGGCAACACACAAAAAAGGAAAATAAAACTATTCATTATTAGACACATTATAAAACTAAAGACTAAGAACATGCACGCGCACGCACGCACCACCACCCTAACCTCTGACTTGCAGTCAGTCTTTCAAAGAAGATAGCTTATTAATGTTATTTCACCATTGCCTTGGTGATGTATTTTGATTCCACAGGTCCCTGCCCTAAAGACCTTACAGTCAAAAGGCATCGCTACACTGCACCACAGTTCAGCCTATGGAGGCAGGTATAGCCATATACACCAAAGCACTGTGCTGTCATTTCCCCATGCGGACGCTGAAGACACTAAGTTAAAGGCCCCTAGTTTGAACTAATATAGTTCTGTTTTGAAGAGGCCATGCAATAAGTAAATCTCCAGGACAGCCCCCATTACCTGCACCATTTGACAGTCTTTTGAAGGTAACAGTTAGAGAAAAATGCTCTGATAACTTTTTTTTTTTAAATCATATTCCTACCTGCCCCAGCTTCAATATCAATGCTCCACCTACCATGTAAAACATTCAGACTCACCCTTGCAAAGGACACTGGGACAGAACCTCCACCCCTCCAGCTGGGAGAATCGAAATGCTAACAAAAGCTTCACTGGTATATTCTACATTCCCCATTTTCCTCCACCAAGAAACATTTGCTCTAGTAACAGAAAGAAACCCATTTGTATTTCCTGCTCACCTAGCTACATTTCCCAGCTTCTCCATGCCCATTTGCAGAAAAATGAAGGTCTGGAGGACAAAAATATTAACAAAGACAGAAACAATAAAATTGGATAAATCCGAACTGTTGCATCCGCCTGATCAAAAGGAGCAAAAGCAGATGATATCCATTGATGGCATCTAATGAAAAAGAAAGGAGTCAATATATACTGGCTTTAAAGTATAACACTGACAAATTAGACTGCAAATAGCACATTGTAGCTAAGGGTCAACTAAAGTATTATTCTTTTTATTGTTTTTTTCCCAAAAGCAGCTCTAACCATTTTATACTGAAAACCGCTAGGTTAGTGCTCATCAGTATGCATAGTAGCACGAGAAAAAAAATGAATTTAAAAGAAACTGATGACAGATGCATACTCAAGGGTATGTTAGCCATTCAACGTGTGTGCAACTCCCAGCAACTATATGTTTGCTGAAGGTATGTAACATATGGGATCATTAGCATACAGCTACAATACCCCCTTATGCATTCAGAATTATAGTCCAACCCCTTTGTTCCCCTCCTTTTTTTTTGGGGGGGGGGGGGGGAAACATTCTAGAGCTTGCCTGCAAGAATCTACACTTGGGATTGGAAATGAGAAGTGTGCTACTTCATGGCATGGCTGTTCCATTGGCTGCCAGCTTCATGATGCTTAAGGAGGCAGGGAGGAGCAGCCAATTGGGAACAGAAGGAAAAGGAGTTGGGCAGGTTGCACTTGGTTCTTCTCTCTCCCTATAAAAGCCATGAAAGGTGGCATAAATCACTACACATAGAGTCAGAATCTGCACTGCACTGCATCTTTTTTACAACAAATTTACACAAGTCCAAAGGAGTACTAGTTGTAGTAGCGGATCATAATTAGAATCTGCCCCAATTTATAAGGATTCCCACTCCAAGAAGAAACAAGGAGTCTAGTGGCACTTTTAAAGACCACCCCAATATTTGTCAGTGAACCCAGTGAAAGACAAGATGCTCAGAGTTTAGCTGGTGCTGTATGAATCTTTACCATGTCTGCCCTTCATGATTCAAGCATTTGGGGCAAATTTCTGCTCTCCATTGCCCATCTTCAAGTCTAATTTAATGAATGATGTTAAATATGATGGTGAGGCGTGTAGAGTACATGGATTATAGCAGAGCTGTAGCAATACTTAAAGCTGAGACCAGTTTATCGTTTAATATCTGATTTTTCTAAGGGTTCCAACATCCACGTGCTGCACCGGACTGCCCTGAAAATTGCTCTGCATCATTCAGGTCTGCAGTAGGGTTTGTGCTCCAAATTTACAGTCATTTGAATAAGGACTTTCTCAGACACAGGTCCCCTTGAGACATCCAAATTGTACATTTTATTATATACGCGATTTTTGTGCACATCTTGGGCTCAAGCTGTAGTTCTGCACCTCTTCAACCCAGTATTATCCATTTGGCATTTATCTCGACTAGTGCCTGGCCCCTACTGCCACTTTGGGGAGCGTTGTTTAAAATGTATTCAGTTATTAGAGAAAACGGCACCCATGTAACAGAGAACAGAATCTGACCCAAAATTTCATACCTCATCATTTGTTTCCTGTTACTTTGATTAAGGAACTCCTGTTAACCAGAGACTCAATTTTTATTTAGATTTACAACGGACAGAAGAATGAAAAACCAATCTAGCCACTTTAGTACATTTCTCCCTAATAGTTCTTAATCTGGTTTTGCCTTCAGTGGGATTACTCCTAAAATGGAAGTTGAGAATGAGTCATAGTGCTTTCAGGACTCTGGTTTTAAAGATAAATACTGATTAAACATAACTCACTGGAAAACTTCAAAAAAGGGAAGCAATCTTGGAAAAATCCATTAACTTTAAAAAATAATATTACGCCACTCCTTGTGAACATTGCAGGAGACTTTTTTTTTAATCAGGGTTTCAATGAGAAGGCGGTGGTGGCTTGTCACAGCAGGACTGGGACACCATCCCATCCATAAGGAGTGGGGAATATGGTATGATTTATCCCACCTAAGAACTGATAAAGCCAAGTATACTCTGGGCATTGTCGCAAAGATGTCAGTCTTGTTGTTTTAAGTCTCCTCTGGTCTGTATGAGTTACAGGTTCTGATGCTTTAAGCAACTGTTTCTCATTCTCTTTATTAATACATCCATTACCTGGAACGTCATCTCTGCTGTGCAGTGCTGATGCTCTGCCTTGTAAATCTCCACACAGTTACGTAAGCGGATTACACAAACCCCTCAGTGGCCCAGTGTTCCTCCAGTAAATTGGGCTAATGATACTGAAGAAATATGACGGTGTAATTACTCAGTCAAATGAAGACAATGTTAGAAAAAGAGCCGTCTCGTATTTCATGGATTTCATAGTGACGTTTTCAAGAGCTAGCAAAGAAAATGTAAAAAAACTGTACTGAAACAACGGCTACTTAAAAAAGGCAGAGCCTGATTCTCCACTCCATTAAACTACCGTCACTCTGGTACATCAATAGAGTTACACTGGCAGAGAACCAGAGAAACAGACAAACAACAGGCCACAAGGTTTATTCTTCTGTTAACTTCTTCCCCCCAGGACTGCACTTCAGCATTACAGCCCCAGCTGAGAAAAAGATCCCTCTTCATGAAAGCATTTAAGCTAGAGCTGATTAAGAATTTTTCAACAAAATGTTTTTTCATTGGCCAATTCATCTAAACCAAGACTATTCACAAGAAAGGGTCCTATATGACTAAACTTGTGTGGCTAATGGTTCTCAAACCCAAGGCTGGATTTCTGGTCAGCTCTGGAGAAAGAACTGGTCCACTGCACACAACCCAACAAGCAGGAGAACAGGGTGTTCTTCTACTAGGTGGAAGATGTGAGTTCATGTCTATATTCCAAATCAGGCAAAGCAGAGAGTTGAACCCATGTCTCCCACACTCCAGGTAAGTGACCTGATTTCCAGGATTTTGGCTGGTCGGGAGCAAGAGAGGGGTGTAACCTGTCTCTTGTTTTTCATGAAAAGCTTTGAAGGATCTCGCATTCATCCCATCTCAAAAAACTGCTTCCCTCCCAGCTTTAACTGAAGCATGTGCTTAACTTTAAGCATGTTTAAAGTTCCAAAGCCAAAGGGATTAAAAAACACATGCTTGAATTTAAACAGGTGCATAAGTGCTTTCTTGAACCGGTGCCTAAAACAGGACACGCACTCTCTCAGCACACTAAAGTGAAGTGCCTTCAAAGTTAATTTCATATTATAAACATTTGCCTCACTTAACTGAAATATGTTTGGCAAAATAATCGAGAGCTGGACAGCAGTCCAGTCTGCTCCTTTGATTTAAGTATTTAATAAGTTGTCATATGACAGGTCATACCCTTCCCCTCCTCTCCCCTTCTCATTTTAAGCAATATTAACTTAGAGATAATTTTCAGTGATTTGCTTGTGGCCAAGTGACCTACATATCTTGCCAATGTATATTACATAGTAAAATGAAGAAATAAAATGCACAACTCACTATGTAGGAATGCCACATTTAAAATATCTAGGGAGGTTTCTCTTCTCATCTCTCTCTCAACCGCACAGTCATAAAGAGACAAATATTAAAGTCTCACCTCCTGTCAGTGTGGGATTTCTGTTTTCAGTTTAATGTTGCCTCTCAATAGAGAATGGTATTTCTCAAGAAATACATTAGAAGTTTTATTTTACTTTGCCAAATGTATTGCCTCAATTACAAGAACAGAGTAAGTAGCACATAAACTTAAGTAGAAACTGCGACAGATTTCCCCTTTTATTTTTCCACACAGAACTGCTTGCGTGTGTAAAGTACTACACGTATGTACGTCTTTGCAGAACTGGAGCCCTAAAAATCTCTGGGCTGCCTCAGTTCCTCATTTATACAAAAAGGAAAATAAACCTTCCCTTCTTCCGCCATTCATCTGGCTTGTCTGTATAGTGTATACATTTTGCAGGACAGTGACTAACTAGGCACCTTTCACAGTGGGGCCCTAGGGACTATTTTAATAGAAGTAAGATCCAAACAACAGCTATATCAGATGAAAAATCAGAAACAAATACATATCTATTTTCAATTAAAAGAAAAAAGGTATTAATAAAGAGTTTATATTAGATAAGGAGAAAAAGAACTCAAGGAGTCTACTCTACTTTGGGAAATTACAGTGTTACAGCATGACCCTGAAGAGCCTTGGTAACTAGCATGGCATTAAACACCCACGAAAGCTCCTCACATCTAGTGTAAATTGGCATAGCTCCATTGACTTTGATGGAGATGCACTGATTTGCACAAGAGGAAGGTCTGGCCCTCAGCCCATAAGAGGGGCTGTCATGTTTAAAATCATGGCTGACCTTAGGATCTATCCATTTGCAGAGGGTAGCCCTGCATGAAATTATTTGGAACAGTTTCAAAATAAATGAAAGAAAAAAATAAATCAGACCAGACTGGAGCGTTTTCTCAGGAAAAACATGAAGTAATTAATTTCAAAACATTTTGCCAAATGTAAGTCATAGTCAATATAAACCAGTATATAAAAATGACTTGGTGCTTTCGCTGTGTGAGTGCTGTGACTGTGAAAAGAAGGTTTGATAGAAAAAAAGTCTTTTAGTTCATGTAGTAGAAGAGCCGGCTGACACTGAGTTTATATAGTGACCAGCTAATAGGGTTGAAGTTACCCATCGAGTATATACTGTAAAAAGCCTCAATGCAGCAAAATCATAAGAATTGTCGTACAGGGTCCAACCAATGGTTCATGTAGCCCACTACACTATTGCTGACAGTAACCTGTACCAGAGCTTCAGAAGGAATTTACAGAACAGGGTAACTGTGGAGCGATCCATTCCTGAGTGTCCCTCCCAATTTTTGGTAGTCAGAAGTTTAGGGTTGCCTCAAGCATGGAGATGCATCCCTAACCACCTTTATTGACAGCCATTGATGGACCTGTCCTCCATCAGCTTGTCTAGTTCTGTTTGGAACCCAATTATACTTTTGGCCACCACAACATAACATGACAATAAAACCAGATTAACTGTGTGAAAAAGTTCTTCCTCTTGTTTGTATTAAACCTGCTACTTATTAATTTCATCAGATGACTCATTTTTTATATTGTGGGAAAAGGTAACTAACACTTCTCTATTCACTTTTACTTGCTTCATCTTTTCATGATCTCTTATATTCCCCCTTAGTCATCTCTTTTCTAAGATGAGCAGCCTAGTACGGAAGTCTCCTGGTCTTAGTCGCCTGGTATGGAAGCCATTCTATATAGTTTATCTTCTTTGTTGACCATTCTGAACCTTCCCTAGTTCCACTATAGTCTTTTTAAGATGAGGTAAGCAGAACTAGACAATATCCAAGGTGTGGGCATACTATAGGTTTATATAGTGACTTGATAGTTTCTGTCTTATTTTCTAACCCTTTCCTAATAGTTTCTAACATTTTGTTAGCCTTTTTTACCACTGCTGCACACTGAGCAGAAGTTTTCAGAGAACTATCCATTGTGACTCCAACATCTCCTCCTCAAATGGTAGCAGCTAAGTTAGACCTCATCATTATATATGTGCTGCTGTGATTATATTTTCCATTGTACATTACTTTCCACTTCTCAAATTGAATTTCATCTGCCATTTTGTTGACCTATCACCTGTTTTGTGAGATTGCCTGTGAAACTCTTTGCAGTCAGCGCTGAACTGTCTTGAATAATTTTGTATAATCTGTAAATTTTGCCACTTGCTCTTTTCCCGATCATTAATCACAGTGCACTCTCATTCTGTCTTAGGCTTTCTCAGGAGGCCTCTGAGTTTCACTGCTATATTGTTGGTGATGCTGAAATTAGGGATGGCACTCTGAAAGGTCTTTGCTCTACCCCCACCACACCATTCCACTCTCCTTGGGCTCTGATGGAAGGTGAGGATGGATGCAATGTGAGAAAATGGAAGAGGGGTGACTATTGGGTTTGAGGTACAGCTGGTCAACTGCTTTAATTTTCCTGTGAAAATCATGTGTCTCAGTGAAAATCCTTTTTTAAATCAAAACCCAAACCTTTTTCTGTAAAATACATTCAGTTTTGTTTTGCAAGTGTTTGGGTTTTTTTGAAAAACAAATTTTTCTATAGAAATGTTTTGGGGAGCGGGGAGGAGGAAGGGAGACCTATTTTGTCAGAGAAAGAAAAGCCATCTGTAGTTTGCAATTACATAGAATCGGTGGCCATAAACCTGATAAAGGTGATGCGTGAGTGTCATGACATCTCTTCTAGCTACAGCATAAAGGTCATAGAAAGTCTGTTGTGCACCACTTGTGAAGTTGGAATTAATGAACTTCCCTCTCTGCCCCAAGCCCTACATTGCTCCTCAGCCAAACCTACTGACTTCGGAGAAGGGAAAAATTCACAAAAAGTGCAGAGAACATAGTGTTCTTTGTACTCTTACAGTGAAACAATCTGTGGATGTTTTGGCTAAAAAAGGGATAGTGTGTGTAGCTTTCTCCGTCAGGAATTCTGTTTCAATATGTACATAATTGTATGGATTAAATCACAGTGGATGCATAGCTATAGAAAAAAAATTGTGTCCTTTACTGCTACTTTACAAAACATAAAATATTCCAAATGATACCCTGGCAAAAAAAAATTGCACAACAACACGGCCTATTATCTTCTTCCAAACTGCTATAATTCAACTTTTTTAAAATTTGTGCCATATTTAATCTACATGCAGGAGGTCTACATTTGTTTCTAATAACAGGAGGGAAGTAATGAGATGTCAAGGAACAGTTTCCTTAGGCCAGAGACTTCAAAGGTGAGTCTGTCATCTTGTCCTGCTCTTATTGCTTGAATGAGCCTTAATGTTTTATAAGAGTAACTGCCCATTTGAAACAATTATGGTTTGCAATTTAAAACCATGCTGCACCTGAATCTACGATAGAACACTCAGGCCATCATCTGATTTTCAGTGCCAGTCCTATCTCAAAAAAACAACTGGATCCAGATGCTGGATTAAAACGATACATAAAATCTGCAAATGAGCACACAGTTCTTTCAGCCTATGTGAAATGCTCATGCTGCTTACCGTTGTGGCTTGATTAAACGAGAATTATGGACTGTGTTAACTCACTGTTGTTGAAGCCTCATACAGTTTTTTGATGGTCATTGAAGACTACTTTTGTATGCCAGTTGGCCACATAAGATTTTTGATTGCTATGAATGGCACCCATGCAGTCAAATGTGTGCTCCTCAGTATAAGCAAGAAGAAAAAGCTATTTTGGCACGGTGGGGAAGGGGGAGTAAAAGTTGTTTAGTTTCCTTATTTGTTCCCTCCCTAACACTTTTCTTGGTGTGCAGAAACTTGGATGCCCATAGAACCAGGAGGCTCTTGCTCTTTCTGAAGTCAATGTTAGTTTTGCAATGGGTTCACTGGGTGCAGGCTATTAGATGGAAAAGACTCATGGGTAGAGAATGCCTTCGAACTCCTGCTTACGTGGCACTGCACATGAAAATAACTGTCGATGAAAATCATTCTAAGCAAGAATTTTGCATTGTTCTGTCATACAAATATTATTTATGCAGCACAAATATGAGTGGGATTCTGCAAAGCACTCAGCAGTAGCCTGGTTCTAATCCTATTGAAGTCAATGGCAGTTTGAGCATTACCAGAGCCAGGACTATAATGAGTGCTTTTGAAAATCTCACTGTAAGTGTATTCAGTCTCTTTGTTACTTCACCTTCTCTATGGTGTCACAGAGCAGATGCTGGCCTGCAAAAAGCATTGGCATCTGAAATGAACACAAATGTAACTAACAGATTTTGCCTTTGCAGAAAATGATTTGAAATCTATGGATGCCGTCACATCATAAAAGAGATAATGTGTTAATTTTAGCTGGCAAAACACCTATGCAGAACACATAGACACACACATTTCAATGCAGTGGTACTGCCGCTTATAATTTAGACACTATGAATATTGCAGCCACATCTCATTGCTTTATTTGCACTTGTGGAGTCTTGCTGCTGGCACCATTTGTTTATTTTTCCAGTGTGTCATGTCAGGCTGACACAGAGCTCGTCTTCAGGTCTGAAGATGCCTCCCTCAGCTTGTATCTCCAACATCCGGGGACCAAAACTGCTGCTACACTGCATACAACGATTTGTGTGTAACAGGCATGCCCCCCAAACTGAAAGATCTATACAGTTTAAATAGAAGTACACCCGCTTTATTGTTTTATCATCTTTTAGCACACACTGAGTTAGCAGATAGAGGAAAATATATTCAGGCAGTGTTTAAAATGGCACCCTTTACAAATGGAACTACCTAAATCCGGTGTTAGAGAATTAATGAGCTTCTAATGTAAATCAGGCATAATTTACAGTGAAATTTGTCCTTGTGCCAACAGGCACTCGCACTGCATAGTAATGAAGAAAGGGGTTTGGAGACATGAAGTTATTTGCAACCTCTTTGCTTCTTGCCTCTGCTTCCCCACCAACCCCCAGAAAGCCAAGGCAGTATAAACCAATTCAAAGAGCAACAAGATTATTTGCTGCACAGTGTTACCTTCAATTTCTTATTCTACACCAGGCTTAGTGACATTACTGAAGACATCGGGGATCATTCATTTTAAACATGAATAGCGTAGCTGGGGTACAGCTGTGACCTGAGTTGCATACCTGCGCAAGGCAGCAAATGTAGGATGGGGGAGCAACAGCTCCTTTCTCCACCCATGCAGGGACTCAATGCCCTCCAACACGCAAGTCGGTTCAGATGAGCAGGCACGAAGGATGTAGTAATCCGCTCCGGTACACACCCAGTGCAGATTACTTCCACCATGACACAAGTAAGAAACCAGTGGCCATGTTGCAGCTAAGTCACAGTATGATCTCTGGAGTGCTACACTGGTGCTTTGCTCCTTATTCAGGCCTTGTGATAGAACCACAATCTGATCTGGGTTTAACAGAAAACACTCCAATCAAAAGATCCAGAAGGCTCTCACATTCAAAGTACTGCAGAGTACAGATTAATGACGGTATGAGCTACTAGATCTCATCCCACCTATCCAAGCAGAAGGCACATCCACCTTTTAAGCACCTCGCCTTCTCGAGAGAAGTTGTTGAGCATTCTCAGAATCTCTATATCACAGCGCACACCAAGCATTCCAGGGCAACAGCAACGGGGCAGGGAGGGAGGGTGTTAAAATAATGAATTGTTTTCTTCTTCTTTAGTCTTGAAAATAAATAAATTTGTTTTCAAATCATGTGTTTAAAAGAGTTCCCCTGGACCACCTGCCTCTTTGTTGTTATAACATGTTCTTACTTCCTGTCTGGGCAATTTAAAATGCTACACATCTATATTTCCTGGTACTCGGTACAGCCCATATAACACGTCAAAGTTCATTAAGAAAAATCCCAAAGACACAGGCAAAGAAGCTAGTATTAAAAGCCTACAATGATCACGCCCTGGCACAGACAGTCTGGCTCCCTTTTTGAAGGAACAATGGAGTTTGACCATTTAAAACAAAGGTTGCATTCAGTCTGTGCACGTGCTTGATTCCCATTTACAGTGCAAAAGCAGCAGGGTCCTGTACCTAAAACTGTCTTGGAGACAGCTGGGTCTAGTGGGTGCAACATGGGATTTGTAATGAGGACATATTTATTCCCACCTCTTCCATTCACTGTGTCACTTATCTCTCCTTGACTCTGTATTCCCATCTGTAAAACTAGGGGTATGGTTAGTTACTCATCTATGTGAAATGATTTGCTATCTGTGGGTGAAAAGTGGTAGGTATGAATTATTATCACTGGATGATATACAAGAGCCAGCTGGCCTAGAAGAAGGATATCCACTCGGAAAACTCAGAAGTTTTCCTTAGCTTGTGCTTTTGTTGGTGAAGATTCTGTGTTTTATCCCTGCTGCCTGATGTACTTATTCCTTTCTTTTACAGTCCTGCCTAGAATATACAGCCAGGATTAAGGCCCCATGCTGCTAGGCACAAGGCAGACACACAACAAGGCAAGACATACAAAGGATGGGAAGGGAAAGAGTTGCCCAGGGTCAGCAACGCAGCTGAGAACAGAAACTAGCTCCTCCTGATTTCCAGGCTAGTTCCTTGTCCTCTGGACCACCTCTCAACATGCATGAGGTACAGCTACTGCTGCGTTCTGTATGGGTGGGCTGCTACAGGATTTACTGCCCTGCTTCCATCATGGTTATTACAGGCAAAAATGCAGCTCTTTGCCGATGTGATGTCACCTCAGTAACACCACAAACTGCTCTGCAAACAGAGCCTTTGAGTCTCCCAAAAAGCAGTGTAACGTGCCTCAGACCAGTGAGCTGATACAAACTGCCATTTAAAGCCAAGGCTAGGAAATAGACTCTGGCTTCTAAATAAAATAAATAAATCCTTTGACCCAACTTTTAAAATACATGAAACTTTAGCCTGGCCAATACTCTGATGGCTTAAACTGTATCTATCCTTTAATCAAAAGCAGTTTTTTTCACAGGCTTCCTCCTAGCTAGCCAGAAATTTTCTTAGCACAAATCATAAGGATCTAGCCTTGAGAGGAGCCCATTTGACTCTGTGATCTACAAAGACCCCCCTCAACATGAGAGATGAAATGCTGGCTCCACCAAAGCCAATGGCCAACCTTCCCTTAACATCAGTGGAACCAGGATTTCACCCCAGGTCTGCCTTAGGCAGCTCAGTGTCTAGTAACTTGTTTTACTTGAGAATTAGTTTGTGCACACAATGCTGCACTAAGCATGAATATTTCTTAACTTTCTGACAAGTTTTGCCAAAAACTGCAGAATAAAAACTATTAAGAAAAAAAAAATACAAAACTAGCTGCAAGTTAAGAATATCCCCAAAGATCTCAGAAATTGTCCCCAACTACATTTGAGTAAGATCCACATTTGAAAAATGAAATTGTCAAAGTTCAGGATCTGTTTCCTTTATATTTACCCAATATCATCATGTTTACTGTTATATCTAAAGTTCTGTCATTGTTGAGAGCCATAAAATCTGGGTTTAAAATAAAATCCCAACCCAGCTGCAGCTAATTTAGGGCAAACGACCTTGGATTAGGTTATTGTGCTCTCACTTACATTAGTTTACACAGGTGCGATTACACGGACCTCCATGGAGTTACTCCAGATCTAGACCTGAGAGAGAGCAGAGTCAGAGTCCATTATTGTCAAAGAAAACAGATGGGAGCTTTTAGAGAATACTTTCCCTCACTGCTCTTTGCTTAGAAAATATGATCTTCATTTGGGCCTTGTATTATACATTTCCATACAGAATGTGTTTTATATAAATGCCTCAAAGGGGCAGATTCTGCCAGCATTATTCATGTTCATTAGTACATTACTCCTGAATAACCCCGCTGAAATCAGCAAGTCTATTTGGATAACAAGACACTAGTCAATGTAACTAAAGGTTGCAAAATTGTCCCTGATTTAGTACAGCAAATAAGCATAAGTGGTAGTGTATCTGAAGTTTAACTGATATTATGTGACACCTTCCCAATGTCGAACAACCTGGAAACAAAGAAAACCTCAGCGGATGCTAAGGAATGACTATAATGTATGCACAGGGATGTTGCCAAATTCTGCTCTCATTCGCATCAACATGAATCCTGACTCTTACAGAGCCCCTGAATCACAACAGGGCCTCTGAGAGGAGTGGCCATTAGCTTCTAGGAGGCTGATACCAGGGAAGTTTCTCAAATGTGTTTCAAAGCGTATATTAAAGTCAACAGGAGATAGAGTTGAGTAACTGAAAGTAGAACTGTGCCATGAAGTTTTATGGATTAAAAACTGCTAACATAAACACAAACGTACACTTTTTCAACTGCTAGAGCCGAGTCTCCTCAGTTCAGAACAGGACAGAACAATATTTTGAAACCATAGGAAGCAAAATCTACGATGACCCCATCCCCATTCACCCACAGTGTCATCTCCTTCTTCCATTTGCACTTCGTGGTTTGTAACAAGTCTCTTTGTGTCATTCAAGCTCAACAAGAACTCTCCCTCTACCTGAAGAGAGTCTGCTACTGGCTGTCATGTCACAATAATTCCTTGAGTCAGAAACGGTGCTTCCCAATTTGACTCTCTGAATCACTTGTTTTATCAGTTGTAGTAAGCATCATGGCCTCCAGCTTCCCAATGCCCAAGTTCTTTTCACAGTACAAAGTCCACTTGTTTCTCTAGCTAACCTATCGTTCTATATACTCCCATGTATTGGTATTGGCCATTACAAATCGTGTAAACAGGTACAAGTTCTGTTTTGCTGATGTGTCATTTCAGAGTAATTTATATTTTAAAAAAATATATAGGAGGACATTTCCAGAGGAACAAAAGGGACTTTGACACCCCGCTTCCATTGAAAGTCAGTGGCATTTGAGCACCTATGTCCTAGGTTCTTCTGAAATTCAATCATAACGGTCAGGGAATTGTGTAAATATGGAGTGAAATCCTGGCCCTAGTGAAGTCCATGAGCTTTTGGCCATTGACTCAATGGAGAAAAGATTTCACCCCAATGTGTAAGGTTCCAATCATGCTAGAAAACTAAGCAATGGACAAAGGACAATTTTATTCATAGATAAATATGCTGTCTTATGAAATTTCTAGGATGATATGTTGAATATTATCACTAACTCACATATGGTTTTGGTTCCATGGAATATGCATAGAACACATCAACAACATTGGGAGTTTAGCCACACTACTTTATTTCTGTAGTCTTATGCAATGTCTCCTGGTCAACACAGCAGTGAACTCATTTGTTATCATATCACAATGGAAAACAACTTTCTCCTGTGCTTCTGGCTAGCTGTTAACGTATGGTGATTTGAAGAGAAGTAACCATGTGCCAACAGTGGCCCAATGAGGAACTATGCTAGAAACATGCTTGTAATAGTTCATTTTCCTTCTCTGAGTAGCTCTTTGCTGTCCTGACTTCTGTGATAGGAGGAACTCTTTCCTCTTTACACCCTCCTGTGGCTGCTATAAATGATCTCCCATTATTCTTCCATTTTCCCAATTCTTAGCCTGGCTGCTAAACCGGAGAGCCAGAATTAGACAGAAGTATTGCCACACGCAGAGAACAGCTAAGTGCCTATTTAAGTACTTTGCAAGACTGCCATACAAATTCTGTCCTCAGTTGCATTGTTGGAAACCTAGTGATGTCAATGGGGTTGAACAAGTGCTACTGGGGCAGATTTGGGCTCACCCTTGGCCCTATAGGCTGGGAAGTGGCCTCGCTAATTTCTCAAACAACAGTTTATGAATTTATATATTAGTTTTTATAGGGTCTGTTAATATCCTCACAGCAATTTCCAATGCATCTATTCCTGATTTACATCACCCAACATCCTAGGAGAATCAAAGACTCAGGGATAAAATAAAACGAGTATGTGTACTTTAACATATCAGAGAACCACAAGCACCAAAATAGGCCAAGATTCTCAAAACGGAAAATGAGGTCCCTAGGTCCATATTTAGGCTCCTAGGAAAGTAATCTGTCTTTCCAAAGCACCCAGCAGCTCCCATTGGTTTCAACATGAGTAAAGTTAGAGCAACTACAAGCTCCTTCAAAAACACTCACCCACTGTCCTTAGACTGACTGCCCACATAGCTGAATGGCTTCTTAATGATCTCTAATCATCTCCCATCAAGAGCTAAGATTTTCATATACTTACTGGTGCTGTTACAAAGAAAACACACAGACTCAATGTACAGTGTGGTTACAATTCACCAACTTGTGCAATCCATTTTGTACTCATCTGAAATATCCATTATAAACCTCCACTGAAATAATGACCCCTCTGTCAATACTTCCTTGCTAGGAGGGCAATCATAGTTAAAGCCTTAAGAAATCCTAGCTTCTCATTAGCCTATCTCAGTGGTCATTAATTGTTCATTACTGGCACAGGTGCAAACCAGTAATGCTTATGTATAACTCAACGTCCCAATACACCACTACAATTGGCCACATCATAGCCACAATTATATAGGAATTCATGATAAATGAGAGAAATGTAGTCTCATGAAATATATTCACAGAAATTCAGCTAACAAGATAAAGAAACAGAAAAGGAAGGTAATATGGGTGAGGAGCCACACTGTGTATACAGCAGCAACAAAAGCCGATGAGGGCTTCATGTCCTTTATTCGATGCCCGTCAGCTCTGCATGTTGACATGTAAGTAAAATTAATGTTCATTGTCATATTCCTGCTAATGAAATTTCTCAGCACAGCCCAGAACTACAAACATTTACACACTAATTTACTTTGCAGAACCAATTAGGAATTCTTAAAAAGACTTTCCACTGAAAAATCTCTGCATTGTGTCAGACACTTTATATTTGGGCCTGATTTTCATATGTCATCTTTCCTCTCATTGCTCATGTCTCTGAGGAAGGATCAATGGAGTTTCCCATAGCACAAAATGGATCTAAATATGCCTGAGAAGAACGGGAGAAATTAGTGAAAAGTTATTGCTTGTTGATGTACACACAGTACACTGCCTGATGCAGGAACTAGATAGAAGTGTATGGCCTGTGTTACACAACCTAGCCCAGAGTTCTCAACAATCTCCATGACACAGCACCCCTGCTGCTAAAGCCCCCCACTACCACAGGGGTTTTCAGCAGCACCTCTGACCCCCTGCCACCACAGGGAGTTTTAGTGCCAGCATTGACCCCACCACCAAGGCAGGCGAGTTTGGGTGGGATTATATCGGCAGCAAGTCATCTCTGGGTGACACACTCAACTGCACGCTGTGACACACTGATGTGTCACAACACAGCCTTGAGAACTGCTGTTCTAGCCAGTCTAAATAGTTCCTTCCAGCCTTATATATGTATAGAAAATTATGAATACAAAAGCCCCCAAAGAAGTAGCATTACCTTAGAGTTAAGGATCAACAGATATTTCATTTGCCCTTTCAGAAAAAGCCTAAAAACTGGTTTTTAAAAAACGAACACAAACTTTTAAGGTGCTATTTTTAAGGCAGCAATTAAGTGCCCTTCTCCTATTGATTTTCACTGGGTTTTGGCCATGTGTGGTCCTGCCATGAGTTCCAGGGACTTGACTAGATGACCTCACAAGGTTCTTTCCTGCCCTATGATTCTATGATCTAACTGCTCTTGGGGCTTTAAAAAAAAAGTTAACATTTCCCTTAAAAACAAAAATAAGAAAGGAGAAAAAATACAAATCATGATGAGTGACAAATGAGGTCCACAAACAATCTTGCCTGGGTCCCTGAAAACGAGATGCTCTGTGATGCAATTATCTGTCCCTAAGGTTCTCCGCACAAGTGCCCATAATACCATTCTCCATGCTCATACACGGGCAAGCCTCATCCTGGGCTCCAGCTGAGATGCGTTTTATAGCAGGAGTCATCCCATTTGTGTGAGAGGCAAGCACACAGGTGCCACCCATAGAGCAGTGTACAATTGTCTCCCTTCTCCCCTCTTGCCCCAGGGCTGTGATAATTTTCTAGTGCTCCATGACACTAGCAAATTGCCACTTTCATGAGGGGGCTTTGCCCACCTCTCCAGGGCTAAGCAGCAGGCGTGCCGCACCACATTACTTCTAAGCACTCATAGTTAATACCCAGAAAGGTAAGGGGGGATTCCTACTCCCCTTTATGCCCCTGCATACCTGTGCTTTCTGAGGGACATTCAAGCTGATAGAAAACAATGGGCTATTTGAAAGGTAAGGTTTCACTGTGCACATGAGATTCATCTTTGGACACGGGGGCAGGTCAAGGTCTCTGCACCACCACTAAAATACTGCCTTTCCTCACCATTAATGCCACTTAGACTCTCATTGTTTCACATCTCAGCGATTGCAACATTCTCTTCTCTGGCCTTGATGCATGCTCATCCATTCCAAGTGCTGTCGCAAAGACCCTTTTCCAAGTCCACTGTTTGACCATGTAACCCCTCTTTGTCTCTCTTCACTGGCTTCTCCTGTTCTCTCACATGCGTGTACGGCTCTAATGCAACGAACACAAGCCTTCAACATCCTTCACAGTCTATCCCCATGCTATTTGTCTTCTCCTGGAGGCTACAGAAACGTCCTCTTCCACCCCACTATGCCACTGAGACCAGCCTTCTTTATAACGTTTTCAAAGAAGCACCTTCATGCTTTCTCCAGTGCTGTCTCTCTCACATTAGAGGAGCTCCCCACAGGCAACCACAAAGCCACCTCAACATTCTCCTTGAAATTGGTCCTTAAAATTCTCCTGTGCTATGACACCTAAGACACCCTTGACAAAAGTTGGGCAATTAGGGGCAAAGTTTTAAAGGTGCCTAAAGACACAGATAAGTGCCTACAGGGGGATTTTCAGAAATGCCTCGGCACCTAATTTCATGGAAATCAGTTACTGATTATGTAGATTCTGGATAGAGGAGAGAGTAAGTGACCTCACGATGAAGAAGAGGGTTCATAGAACTCTCACGACACTCTGATCAGCTTCCCCAGCCAGGTGCCTCATCCCCACTTTGGTCAGCCCACATCCAATCCACCCCACCACCAGCTGTATCACTTGTTATTGGTGCTGGTGAAAATCAGAAAACAGAAAAAGCCTGATATTCCTGGAGGGACCTGGCTGGAGTGGTGGTGAAGGGCCCCAACCTTCATCTTCTCCTTCCCTCAATGCCTCACCCCTGAATCCAAAGAAAGAAGTACTGCCATTTTGCCTGATGGGAGCTGTAGTTTATATGCCACATGCTCCTGCTGTCCTCCCTAGGCCAGGCTTCCTAGTCAAACTACAGCTCCCAAAACTGTTCAGACAGCCGAGGAGGTGCTCTTTAGGAATCGCTAGGGAAGACATGAGTGCAAGAGTAAGGTCAGCAAGGGCTGGTCAGTGGGAAGTATGTTGGGCAGTGATAGGCCGGGGACTTAGGAAACTGTGGATAGAGAAGGTAGCACTGAGCAGTAGTGCTTGGAAAGATAGCAGAAGGGTGATGAGTGAGGTGAAGGTAAGTGGGGAATGCACAGGCCATGAGGAGGCATGAGTTCATAGGGAAACAGATGGGAGGAGCTAGCAGGGTAGTTAGCATGTGGGCAGCAGAGGGTTGCTAGCTATTGACTGAGGTGGGCAGGGCAGCAGAGAGTAGTGGGATGTGGGATGGGCTGGGTGTGGAGCAATGTCTTGTGGATGATATCAGGGAATATGAGTGATCTTGGCAGCATCATGGAGTAATTGGTTGAAAAGACAGATAATGGGTAGGGGGCAGGTTTCTCTGTGTTGGGGCAAATCACTACCTGTTTGAGACTGATCAACTTAAAGATTGGACTGAATAGCATTTGGGTGCCTAACTCCCTTAGGATCCTTCGAAAATAATACAGGGAAAGGAATAATTCTTTAATTGTTAGCCCACATACAATACTGAATATACTTTTTCCTTATTTTCCTAAAACTTGCATTTTAACTCAGCTTGTTCAGTGGGGAACATGTGGCATTGCAAATTTAAGCTGTGATTTTTGACTGGTGAGTTCTGAAATATGCCCTGTGTACATCAGGTCAGGCTGCTGTGTTACTTTAAAAACAGAGTGATGATAAGAATTCAAAACAAAACACACAAGAACATATTAGGGTTCCTTGTTTTACCGATACCAGGGAAATCCCTGCTAATTCTCACACACCTTTGCCAAGGCACTCATCTCTAACCTCCACCAATTAGCACGACCAAACATTAATCTTCAGTGAAGTTGGTTAAAGCAAGCACTCTATTGATTGCAGCACAACGAACTAACCTACTGAAAAGCATTGCAGAAAAAGCAGCATGGACATGTACAAATAGCTACTACTTCCACGAGGGATGTATGTGGTGGTCATGCGATAATAAGAATCTCATCTTTTCCATTACTGCATGTCACTTCAAGGTAACTTTGAAGTGAATTGATAAAAGCAAGACACCTTTCCTCCCTTTTCTTCTTTCTTAGAAAAGATTTTTGCCAAGTACACTTACCCTTATTTCAGTAGCATCCCCAAATCCTTAAAGAGCAGTTTCAACCACATTTAAAAAAAAAAAAAAAAAAAAAAAAAAACAGCAGCAGCTCAGAAACACTTCTTAAAAGTAGAGCTGTCAGGTGCTTGACACTAGAAGGAAGTGAAGGGGAGCTGGGGATTTGGCTGAGCCATGCTTCTGTCCAGGAGACCAGTGATCTGTATCTAGGAGGTTCTTTCTCTGCATATGTCAGAGGAGGAGGGTGTGGTCCCCTGGAACATAACTGCAGTTTGTGAAACACAAGCAGAGCTGCAGCACATCTCCTCAACGACTCACCAGATCTGTTGTCCACTACACACACTGGTTTTCCACAGATGAGCAAACCAAGTTATGGTCTGTAACTTCAAAGTTCTCAATGGCCTAGGATCAGGCTATCAAAAAGAACCTAAAGCTCTTTGGTGAAGACCATGATCGAGAAATCGGTTTCTCTGGCACAGTGAAACTCTCTACAACAAGGGTAAAGCTTGTCTTTGGAAAACACTCCACGGCACTATTTCTCCCCACAGAGAAGGAATGAGGGAACAACATGTGGGAGACATTAGTCACATTATTAAATGCACTATCAAGAGGTGCGCAGTTACTACACTGATGTGCACTGTAAAGGACTAGCACTTAAAGAGAAGCAGTCACACATAAAAACACAGCACATTTGACCCAGCTCGATTAAATAAGCAATGTTGTATGTTTGTATTCAGTTTAAATTGCTTGTGTTCAGACATTTATCAGTGTGTGTATATGTTATGTGACTGCACAATAAAAGATCTCATTATAGTACATACATAAAGATGGAAGGTAATTGCAGAAACATTGATTATGAATTTCCTGACCTGTCTGCAGTTAAACTTCTGCTTTAATATTAAATGTGTTTTGCATTTTTCAAAGCCAATAAAAAGGGGACATTAAAGGAAAACAAAAAATAATGTATTACTGCAAGCACTAGACAATATACCAAGGTGGGGGGGGGGGGGGAGACAGACTTCCTGCAAACATTTGCGTACATTCTTCCTTTCAATAACTAAAAAAGTCCCACTGAAGTTAATGGGACTAGGCTGGGATTTACAATGGAAGCCCTGGAATCCAGTTGTGATCCCATTGATGTTAATGGCAACATTCCCCTTCACTTCATGAGCTCATAACGGGGCTCTTCATTCAAATGCCCAGTCCTCAGAAATGGCTTGCTGGAATTCCTGCTCACTCCTTGGGAAAAGAAAATTCATAGGTCTGAGCTCAAGTCTGAGAAATTCTGCTACCAAAACAGTTTGTGAAAGTTATAAATCCCTTGAACCAGGGATGGGGAGTGAAAGCTCCATCTGAGCCACAGCAGCTAATGCATTCTGGAAAGAAATATAACCTGCAATGCCTTATGTGAATTCTGCACAATACAAGAAGGTCACCAACTGAGTAAACATCAAATGAAGGATTACCCTTATTTATGAGGAAGCCATTCCAACAAGAAATTGAATCAGGGACTCCGGTATCCAAAAGCAACATGTCTATCTACTGAGCTGAAGGAGAATCTGCTCCCTCTATCAACAATAATCCTATTTGAGATCTGTAAATATCAGTCTGATGCCCCAAAAGAGAAGTGTTAGCAGACTCCCTTTTCCTTTGGATACCTCCAGTGTAAGTACGGACATCAGTGAGCCCTGATTATCTGTTCAAGGCAGATGAGTTTGGGCATGCTATTTCAAAATTGGTCCTTTAATTGCAACTTTCTACAACTTCATGACTTATTTATCTTAGATGCACTCAAACTTCTACTATAGTGCTGCGATCTCTATAGAGCATCCTATTAGCTTTAAAATTTTATAAGCAACTATGTACTTGACAAGTTATCTAGGGTTATAATGGGGGAGGCAAAGCAGGGCCAAAGCACTGAGCTCAGATCAACCCAACCCCAAAACTGTAAGCTCTTTAGGAACCACAGTGCCAACATTTATGTTAAAAGGGAAGAACTTTTCACAGTATTGGCTTTTTTGCAATAAGTGCCAGTATTTTCCTAATCCTGACTTAGCAATGTGATCCGATCAATCTCTCCTTTTAAGAAAACCAGATTCACATAATGGGCCATAAAACACCAAATAGAAGCTCAGTCTGAATGTATACGGAAGGAACACACCATCCCCTTTCCCCAAATACCTTTCAATTAAAATACATGTGTGGCATTTCAGAGCAAACTACTCATAAGCATGTATAAAAGAAATTAATGAAAACAAAAAAAGGGCCGGATCCAAAACACACTGAAGTCAAGGAAAAGACTGAGGATCAGGTCCCTCCACTGTGTCCGTTCAGTTTGCAATCTGAAATCTACTGTAAAACAATCCTTTCTTCTACTCCTGGCCAGCCCTCATCCAGGACGGCACGCGTGCCAAATGCAGGATTTTAAACAACGGATGGGTTCATGTTATCCAGAAGCAAACTTTAAAACTGTCAACAAAATAATCTTTGCTTGCTGACAATGTCGTATGCTGGAAATGAACAGACTGACCAGAGTGGATTTGACCAGAAATGCATCCAGAGGAGCGATACCCCACCTTTGACAGTGACAGGCTGAATCTTCTCAGGCCAGACCTGAAACTGCTGAAACTGTGGTCCAACTCGAACCCAACCTGAAATTGTTGAGTTGTTTTCGTACCCCATCAAATCGACACTCATAGTCAGGTCCCCTTGCCAGGATCTAGTGGAAAGGAGATTCGGCAGCTGGTTTTATGCTGTAGTGTCTCTCCTGGACCCGCAGTGGCTCCTAACTGCTGCTTTGTCCAGCGCAGATGGATGGACAGAAATTTCAGTTCAGGAGAGAAACTACCCCCCTTTATCCCCATCCATTGGAAATGGCCCAGCCCCACACTTCGGCTCGCTCTACACTCAGCTCCAGCCCAAGCTGCTGCAACTGCTTTCTGTCCAGCTGGTAGGGTTGGGAAGTAGTGCTGAAAACAGCCTGACCTGCCATACAGCAGTGCCCACAGACACCCCAGCATAAAACAGGCCACCAAGTGCTGCTAAACTCTTGCCTTCCGTGATGTGTGGTGTACAAGCACCTCACTCTTGTTATAAATTTCACAGGCTAATTGGGTGTGAGGAGGTATCATCATGATTGTTTTTACAAATGAGAAGTTTCTTCACAGAGGTGATGCACCAGAAAACTCATTGGAAAAGACAGTCGGGGTGAAGAGGGTTGAGTGTCGGTTGAGTATATGGTTCTCAGATCAAAATCAATACAATAACATTATGTGCATGGAAACTGCCAAGCTCCCTCTGGAAGAGGAAGTGCAGGCACTTCAGTCTGACTGGGCATCGAGTCATTTGGCAACTTCTAAATGGCAGGAGCTCCACTGGAACTCAGTGCTTGGTTGGGAGGAGGAATAGCACAGTCTGTAGATGAGGCATGGAGGGGAAGATTGGATCCATTGCAAGAACCCTCCAGTAGCAGAGTCATATTTTGGACAGCAAGTGCTCCATGAACCTCAAGTCAAAGGAGCGACTGGAGCACCTCTTAATCACCCTGGAAGAGGAAGGTCTCTTCCTCTGGTTCCATGTGGAGTTACCCAGCAGAAAGCCCAATCTTTAGGCTGAACCTCTGGTCTGGCCCTGGCATTTTCTGCTTTAAAAAAAAGAGGGGTGGGGGGAAATAGAGGAGAAACACATGCAGGTTGAGATTTTCACAGCCATCTACCAGATTGGGACACCAAATTCCCTTTAGATTGAATGGTGTCATAATCCCTGCGGCAATTTTGAAAGGTCACCTCTGCTGCACGAACCACAAACAGGTCAAAACAATACACCTCATAAACATTTGCTGATTGCCACATTGAGTTTTAGAGGACAGAGACACACCAAATTTAAACCACTTTTCAAGTCATTAAACATCAGTTCAGAACAGCATAACATTTCCATTGTCCTGTCACTGTATTTCTTCAAGGTACCAGTAACAACAGTATGTTACATTCATACCAAACTGACAAGAGATGATACAGTTAATGCTGAAAATTATGCGTGCACTGCAAGTGAATATTTTACTAACACTTCTGAAAGAACCGGAGTGCCTTGGAAATTTCCCATTGGATTGTACAGCAGGACATTTTTATTTTACAAATGCATATTGAATTGAAGCTCCATTTGCAAAGTCCACTTTGTTAAGAAAATCCAAGAGTAATGTTACAGACACTTTGTTTCATCCCTCTGTAGAATACCAAGGATGGTTGCAAATCTGTGTGGTTTGATATATATAATATCAGGCTTCGCAGCAAACTTAGCAACTTTGCTGGATCAGTGAAAAGTTTGGTTTATTTTCAAGATCATTTGGTGAACAATGAACTTGTAAGAAAATGTAGATTATTAAAAACTGTGCTGCGGCACAGTGCTGTTCTTGAAGCGCTGATATTACAACCTCAATAGCAGCAGTTTAATAAAAGCCAGTGGGATTCAGAGTAGTAATAAAGCTTGCCGTGATGAGAAGATTGAAAGAAACTACTCTGCGTGTGTCCATTATTCCCCTGTTCTTTATTACAGAAACAAAACCTGAGGATCAGAATGGCAGCCTATTTCACCCCTGGTGGGGTCCTATGGGCTTGGAAAAGTTAAAAGATCATAGATTCCTTTAAGGATAATTCAGTATTTTCAAAGTGTAAAATATGGAGAGTATTTTTTTTAGAAAGAAGCTTCTCTCAAGTGGCAAATAGCCCATTGTTTGGATCCACAGGATGTTTAAATTCAGACTTCCAAATATAAATATCTACCTGACCTAACCCCTCTCCACACTGTAACTTCCCCACTCCCGCAAATGAACTGAAAGTCTGATAGTGTCGGCCCCTCCAGCACGCACACATTTCTGTACTTGGAAGGGTCTCCAACTGCAGCTCACTCGACCAGTGATCTCTGGGTATGGATGTGGTCCCAATGTTCAGGGAACCTGAAGGAGAAGGAGGGATGATGTGTTGGCCATTGCTGCTGTAGAATGGAGTCAACAGGATGGCTTTGGTAGAGGGAGTTAGATCTACAGTCCAGGCCCAACAAAACGCAGAATGTGAGCCCAGACTAGGCATCCATTATGTGAAAATCTGAGTGGAAGGAATGGCTCGGGTGTCACCAATGCAAAGCTTTACTCGGAGTGGAGGAAGCCAGCACATTTCCCGACACACATACCTGAAAGCAATAAGAAAGTGAGGATATGGGGAACTAGACGAGATGTCTGTTCTCCCTCCTGACTTAATTGCGAGGAGTGGGTTTATGAAGATTCCCCTCCCCCCCCCCGCCATTTTTATGCAGTTCAGAGGAAAAGGCCGAGGCTCAGCAGTTGTAGCTGAACCTGGGGCACAATAAATATGCTACCAGATTCAGGGGGCCTGGTAGCGTTGCATATGGGTTAGTATTTATCAGACAAACATTTAGCTTACCAGATAGTGCACTCACATGTGCACACATACATATTTTCTGCTGGATTCACTCACCCGCCTTAGAATATTAGCTGTGCATAAAAACTTCTGGCAAGACAGCTTGGTAAAGAGAAGAATCTTACTGCACCACTAACTTCTTAAAACTGTGCATTAAAAGTACTTTTATTGGTGCATGTACTGTGACATTTTACAGCTTTTTCAGGCACTAGCTCTTATCTCTTCCTTGCATCTAACAATTTCAGATACAGACAGATGTTTAAGTCCAGTGCTTTTCAGTCTTAAAATGTTATGGACTTTAAGTCAGGCAGTTTCTCGGAAAATGTTAAAATGTGTATCGTGTTGCAATTTCAAATACTAACAGGGTTAAAAACTCTCGAGGCAGATGGGAACAAAGAGTTCAGTAAAAAATTTAAGAAAGCTAATTGGAGTTACAGGCATAAAACTCAGTGCAACTAAATAAGAATGTATTCCCCAAACTCTTAACCAATGTCTACCACAGTAATTTGAACTAGTGGTGTGGATTCTTTTAAACTCTGTCCCTCACAACACTTCCAAAAGTTAGCTTCTTGTAAATCAATATTCCTTTGTGGAATGATGTTCCTTATGCATCTGCTCAGCCATCTGAACAGCCACTCTGCTGTCACACATACTTATAATAAATCTGTTATCGCTGGTTGACTCCCTCCAAATTCCATTCAGAATTATTGAGTCACATCATGGCGTTTTTTTTAAATTATTATTTATCAGGAATGTCAATGGTATCTGAAAGGCAAAATTTTACTTAGTTCTTTAAATCTAAATTAATTAAAACATCCTCAGTCACCCATGCTTCAGATTTTCTAGAGACAATAGAAAACATACCTCAGTTTTCCTGTTCAAAATTAGAGCGTAATTATTACTTTATTAATTATTATTATTATTATTATTATTATTATTATTATTAGAAAGATGAATATTCAGTCAGGCCCTTCTTGAAGTTATCAGTAAGAATATCTTTCATTAGGACTGCCTCAGCCAATATACAGATAAAAATGATTAATCAAGTCAACTCAACAAGACAATATTTCTAACTGAAAACTAACCTATAAATACCTACTTTATTACTAGAATAGTGCAGTAAATAAATTCTAGTGGTCAGTAAAATATTCACAAAGGAAATTAACTTAAAAAAATTATTTTTCCTTTCCAAGTGTATCTTCCTTATTAAAATAGCTGTTTCCTATACATACCCCAGAAGTAAAGTTTACAATAATTTAAGAGTCTTTAAAAGGACAATTCTCATCACAATAATTATAATAACTTCTTGCCATCATCTTCTGACTGCTACTCAATAGAAACTATGGCTTTTTAAACACAGACCATGGTTCTCAATGTTGACAACGTTAGCCCTTTTTTCTTTCTGCACTAGGCAGCAAAGAATTTAAATACAGTGTCATGTGTTCCTGTATGCGACCCACCTGGAAGGCACCTCCTGGTGATGGCGCTGGAGAATTACTCACATGATTCCCTCCCCTCCCCTCCCCCAGGTGGTCAGTTCTCCACATCTTCACACGCTGGACTTCTGGTCACGAGTCCGTCTTCGGATGTCAGCCCCCCGGCTGAGTCCCTATAATCCACCCCTTCCGCTTGCTCCTGCCAGCCACCCATTAAAATAGTCTCTGGCCTGCAAGCCCGGTGCTGTGTCCAGCACCCATGCCACTCTTGGCACTCTGGTGGAGTGGAGAGGGACCTGGGCCTGCCCACTTCTCTGGGGCCTGGCCCAGGGACCCTAGGTGCCTCAACTGAGGCTTCTGCCTCCCTCCAGTCCACCACACACTCTCTGTCAACTCCCTGGGCCACTGTCCCCACAGTCCCCCAGTCGCATGTAGACCCTCACAGTTCCAGAGTCCAGCCACCTTCCACTCCTGAATCCCCACTGCTGGGCCACTGTGCCTTTCCTCAGCCTCTGGACAGCCTGCAGTGTACACACTTAGAGCTCTCCAAGGTCCTTTCCCTTCCAGCCTGCAACAAGGGAGAGACGTTCTCCCTGCGCTGCCTTCACCCAAACTGAGCAGCTAGCCCTGCTGCTCCTTCGTTTATATCTCCAGCTTGTGCCTGATTGGCTCAGTCACCCTCTCACCTGATTGGCTGCTGCTCCCAGGCCCAGTTAACCCCTACTCTGCCATGTGAGGCTAACACCCTGTCACACAGAGTAAAAGAAAGAAAAGGTGGTAGCTGGATTATCCTTTAGTGGTCCAGCTTCTCTTGGTGAAAGAAACATGCTTAAACACGAAGCAACAAGAAATTAGTGCAATAAAAGATATTCCCTCACCATCTTTATCTCTAATATCCTGGAATCAACATGGCATAAAGGAAAACATGTAAAAGGTTCAGCTGCCTGTATGTGCAGCCTCCTAAGAGAGGATTAAGTTCTCCAGTGAACAGCAGGAGCACAAAGCCCTAAATAAAAGGCCAATCCAGATCCCATTACTCCACTCAAACATTCCACTCTGGCAGGAAGAGAAGAACGCTTTCCAGAAGCTAAGGTGCGTCAAAAACACTATTCCCACTGGGGTCCAGTGTAGAGAAAGAAAATGAATGTGTCTGCCATGAGCTGCATTTGTTATGAGGTGTAATTAACAGATTTTTACACATCACTTAGCGTCTAATGCAGACAAAGGCAGTTGGGTTTAAAACCCCATTTGCTGGTCATGTGCAATTCTGGAGTAACCTCAAGCCTAAATAGTTCAATAGAGGATGCATGTCCCATTGGGAAGAGTGCAGAGAATCCATGTAACACCAGATTACCTCTACCACCTCTGCTTCAACCTCACTTTCTTAACTGGTGCTGTAAGCCTTAGAGCCTTTTGCACGTGCATTAACGACACCAGTAATAAAACAGAGCCAAATTCCACTGCAGCTCCACTGACTTTGTGTCCACTAGCAGGGATCTGGCTCCCAGTTCTTCAGTGCATCCCACACCCCCACTTACTTGCTTGCATTCCACTGTATAACACAGTTGCCCAGGGCACAGAAAGAAATACTCAGAATAAAAGAAAGAAAATGACTCTATTGAGAGTTGAAAGAAGGTAACTGCCACAAGCAAAGTGCTGGCTGAACTACTAGCTATAAATATTTGAATTATTCTATGCAATACTAACATTTCAGAAAAGAACAAATAAACAGTACCAATGTTTATATTAGAAGATTTTCCTCTTTGTTGCTCTGTGTTCATATGTATGAATCTTATCTATTATTCTGACACACCGTCTATAAAACCATGGATCATATAAGAGTTCAGGTCATGATTTCATGAGAGCTCAGTTCTCATGTAGGCACCCATATGAACTATCCAGAATTTCAGAGGGCTCAACACCCAACAGCTCCGATTGAGTAGTAACTGCCGGAGACCCAATTCCAGCAACTGCTTAAGCATTTGATGAATTGAAGCCTCTGTAGTATGACCTTCCAGAAATCTGGCATATTCACTTAGGTGCCTAACTAGACACTAAATACTTTTGAAAATCTGTCCTTAGATTGACAGAATAAAGCATCTGTTTATGCCTAAAATGTATTGTTAAAAACAGTATTTAAAAAAAAATCTAAAATTGCCATTTTAAATCCTGCACAAGCACAGTTTATTTGAAACATTTATAACAGGCCTTATGTATTACTAGTTATTTATTCTTTAATATAAACACTTAAAAAGTTAATTACACGGTCTGCCAGAGCTATCTAATATATGGGCAATCTTAACTATAAAACATCGTTCTCCTCTCTCCGCTAACCTTTCCCACTCTTTGAAATTACCTTCAGATGTTTATTAAGGACCATTAGTGCCTGTGAAATCTATCAATAGATAGAGGTAAATTTTATTACTCAGATCGGAGCCACATACTTAATTCTTGTGTCATCAACTGTTGGCCACTAATTTAATTCATAAATGATGATACAATTTATGGAACTCCCCCCACCCACCCAAACTGCAAGAACTTGCCCAAGGAAAAGATTTTTAAAATTATTGTATCACAAGTGATAATCTTCCAACTTAACTATTTTTCTAAAGGTTCTCGAAACGTTTGGGTTAATTCACTTTCAGGGGAGAGTTACTCCATTAAAAGTCACAGGTGACTGTAGTTTAGAAAATAATCCTCCACCTGACTGAATGTACAGAGCCCACTCTTTAGCAGGACCACCTCCAGCAAACTTGTCTGCAACATCACTTAGTTTCCAATAAACCTTCCCAGCTAATTCTAACTGGCTAAGTAAAGCACTAAAGCTATGCACAAAGCGACATGAGACAAAGGACATTAGAGAACTGACTAGCATATTTATCTTTAAACTCAAAGAGAGAAAAACACAAGAAAGAATACGGTTGAAATTTACCACCGGCCCTTTCTTGTATTTCTTGCTATTACTGGCCAATGTAGAATATGATCTCTACATACAGAAAATTATGCAGGAGGAAATGAAGACAATGCATTTAGCAAGAGGTGTTTTCTTTGTTCCATTAACTGCAGGGTGATTACCAATTAGTTGTGAAAGTTATGAAAGCAATTTGTAACTTTATGCATCTGATGGCATTTATACTGCAGGGAACTGGCAATCAACAGTATATAATGCAGCTTTTATTGCTGGGGTGGGGTTTATTTAATAAATCAGAACTGAATTATGGCTGAATTTTTAATGATGCACCGCATCAGAACCCTGCCCGCAGTCTGTGCTATTAATTTGCACAGTTTCAACTGACTGAAACTAACACTCAAAATGAACTAAACCAATCACTGTATTAGGCACAGCTGTGAACCAAAAATGAATTAGGCTCCATGGCAAGCTTATAAGGAAGACTAGGGCATACTTTCCATACAGGTCTCTCCTTACACCAGCATACTGAAGTGGCAATGCATCAAAGTTGCATAGTAGTTTATCACACCCTCTTCTCACTTTTTAGGTAGGAAAGAGAGAACTCATATAACATGACTTAAAATTAAAATTTGCTTTAAAAGGAATAGAACATCTTTTCCTTAAAGCAACACATAAAGGGAAGAGTGGACACATCACTGATTGATGCAAAGCTGCTTTGACAAGGCAAGCTTGCTTTAGATCTGCTATGATGCAGAGTTGCTAGGGTAAATATGCAAGCTTTGTTCCTTTGCACCATGTAACCCAGAGAACATCTCTCCTATTCATCAGCAATAGGAATATGTGTAAGCCAACAGCATTAACTTGTATTGAAACCAGGAAATTGCCATTATTAATAATGATTTGGATTGCAGTAGCACCATGGATGCCGAGTCATGAATCAGAAGCTCATGGTGCTTGTTAACATGTAGATGCCCAGAACACAAAGGCTATGTCTACACTGGGGAATTTAGGTCAACTTTACTAAGTAAGTCGACTTTAAGTAGACCTTATTAAGTCGACTTAAAGAGTCCACACAGGACTCCTAAGTCGACTTAAGGTGGGCCTCCCTAAAAAGTAGGAGCGCCGGCAATTGCCAACACAGTGCGCTCCAGCTCCCGTGAAGCCTCCGGAGGCTTTCTGGGAGCTGGAGCATGGTCCCAGCTAGGAGGGAGAGCGGGGTTCCCTCCTAGCCGGAACCCGAGTGGTCCCAGCAAGAAGGGAGCCGGGAGAGCCGCCTGCCCCTCCTCGGCCTGGCAGAGCCAGCCGTGTGCCGGCTGGCTCTGCTGGGATGAGCTGGGAGCAGCTTCTCAGTCCCAGCACAGCCAGCTGGCACGCAGCTGGCTCTGCTGGGACCAGCCACCCACCTCCCCGGCTCTCCAGCCAGTGTTCCAGTGGGGGATTCCCTCCTGCTGGAGCCCTGGCTGGGGAGCCCTTCTCCCCAGGACCGCAGCTCCCCAGGCAGGGAAGTCGCAGGTCTGGGGAGAAGGGAGCAGGGGCTCCCTTCTGCCAGGGAGCCATGTCACGCTCCCTTGTCCCCCCTGCCCTAAGTGGACCAAGTCGACTTAGGGCGTCCACACTGCTGAAGTCGACTTCAGCAGGAAAGTCGATGTAAAACTAGGTTTTACGAAGTCAAATTTACTTTTCCTTAAATCGACTTAAGCAACAGGTTAAGTCGACTTAAGGAAACTCCAGTGTGGACGCAGAGTAAAGTAAGTCAACTTAAGCAGGCTTAAGTCGACTTAATTTACAAGTGTAGACACACCCAGAGACAGTCTGTGCCCCATAGAGCTTTCAGGCATACTGTACAAACTGCATGGTGAATACAGATTTCATTGTTTTAAAAACTGGGATTAACTGTATCAAGGACAAACTGGTTTTATGAGTCATTTTAAATATGAAAGAGTGCACATATCTTGAAGATGGAGGCATGAATATTCTTGTGTCAACCTGGTGACACCAGACACTGTTTAAGGGTATGCCTATAGTGTCAGTGCCTACGAATCGATTCTGCGGGATCTATTGAGAGGCAATGGAGACCCACTCAATCAATCCAGAATCCACCCCTGCAAGAAAAGTAATGCCGCATCGATGGGAGGGCATTTCCTATTGAGCAGTGTAGTGTGGACACCACAGAAGATAGAAGTTAGGAAGTTGACAGGAGATACACAAGCTACTCTATATAAATTGCGTATCTCCCATCAACTGCCATTGAATTTTGCCGGCAGCATAGACCAGGCCTAAGTGAAAAAATGAACTTCCCCTAGCAATTGAGCCATGAAATCTATTCCTTGCTCATCTCCAGCAATGGGGTATTAAGGCCATTAACCAATTAATACTGTTCTTCTGTAGAGAGGCTGAAAGCACAATGTAACTGCTGGCTAATTATGAAAACTCTCTGAAGAATAAGTGATGCAGTTTTGTTTTCTAAGAGAATATGTTTGGGTGTAACAAAAGCACTGCAGAGCAGGAATGAGGCCTAGGTGTGTGAAATGGAGTGGAATGAGAGAGAGAGAGAGAGAGAGAGAGAGAGAGAGAGAGAGAGAAAACACTCAACCTTCTCCAGATGCTAAGGCAAGCCTTGGCTCCTCCTCCCAATTTCTGCTTTTTAGCACATCGGCTACAATGGGAAAGGAAGTGGGAAAGCTGACTGTCTATCACAGGTCATTTGACAGAGGTAGAAAGACCCCGACATAGACAGGCCCTTTACAAAGCTGGTGAAGGAGGGTAAAAGGTAACAGAGTCAATACTGGGATGGCCACCAACTCAATTACAGCCACATATATACAGAACAATTATTCCAGAGAGTGGCGCAGGTCACCAGACTTATCAGCAATCCCTAACGAAGCCAAGTCTGGGGCCCAGGAAGATGATGAATGGATGCATCCCTAGGACACAGGCACAGCTGTCGCCAGGACTGAAAGGGAAGAGAAACAGTGAATTCTATTTCAAAGGGTTCCAGAAGGTATGAACTATCCCTCAACCTCTAAGAGCACTTCACTCAATTTAGTGCAAACTGGGGATTTCAACAGCAGATTGTCATTTGTGGCTCATCCGGACCTTATCTAACAGAACGGTACCATTGTTCAGCAGTTCAAAGGGTTTTGCTGGCTTCCTCCTTCGCCCATCAACAGCCTTTTCACCTTCAACTTCCCAGTGATATACTGCCAGAACGACAGGCAGAACATCTGACAGCTACATGCATTTGTAACAAACGCTTCCTCTTTTGTTTTGCCCATGTTTTCTCTCCTGTAACTGTTTATTGTACACTTGCATTTCCTCCAATTCTCCAGACAAACTTTAGCAATGATTTTGAAGTCATTCTTTAAGAGAGGTTACTTTTTATGAGCTCATGTCTAACGTGTCAATCTGAATAGCAATTAAGCGGCTTTTTCTCTTAAGGTTATGTCTACACTAGAAAAGTTAAGTCGACTTAATAAGGTCAACTTTAAGTTCACTTAAAGTCGACCTTATTAAGTCAACTTAACAAAGTCGACAACTTTTCTAGTGTAGACATAGCCCCTTGTCGACCTTATTAAGTCGACTTAACGCTCTAAGTCGATTTATTAAGATTGACGTAGGCGCTAATCCCCGTCCACACTGGCTTTAAGTTGACTTAAGGATCGACTTAAGGCTTAAGTTGACCTAAAACTAGATGTTATTAAGTTGACTTAAGGAAATGCTTAAGTGGACTTAATAAAAGCCTAGTGTGGACATGGCTTTGTTTAGGTCGACTTAAGCCTCCTTAAGCCGACCTAAGTTGCCAATGTAGACTCACCGTAAGAGATTTGGGGGGATTTATTATTAAAGTTTCTTAAACTTTAATAAAACTGCAATAAGCTCTTCTCAAAAAGACATCAGGTAAAAAACTGCAGCCAGGCAAAGGGTGCAAATTATACTCTGTGAACATTCCTTTCAATTCTTAAATAAATTCACTTCAGCTATCTCCCTGCTCCTTTTGCATTTGCTTTTGATGTAGATCCAAGAGACTAAGTTTTATTAGCAGAAACCATAATGGAAAATGAAATTCAAAGTCACACATGCAAATATTTGTGGAAACAGTATCTTATATTTGGGCCAGATGTGCCTGTCCATACACCTGATTAGAGAAAAGAAATAATATTATGTGGCTTATCTGAGTAATCGCAAGCAACCAATGCCGCCTCAAGATTGAACACTTGCAGAGAATTGTCCATGATCAGTCAACCATAAGGTTAAATCAAAGCTGCTGAATAACAAATTCAAGAGCAGAAAATAGGCTAACTGTGTTGATTCAGGCCAGGTGTACATTTGGAAGGCTTTGTTGGTATGGCTCTAGCCTCAAAGCATGGATAGAGTTTATGCCACCAAAACTGCAAAATTTCTAGTGTAGCACCAGCTTAAGTTATGCATTATGAACTGTTCGCTCAGCTCTCATTAAAGTTTAATACCATCTTGACTGGAACCCCCCTGCAGCAGCAAAAAAATTAACTGAAACTCCAATCCAAAATCATATGACATTAGAATGTAATATTGACTTCTGAACTGTTACTCTTAGGACACAATTAAGTAGCATGAATACAGACATGGGTTACATGGAAATACAATATATTTATATTACTGAAAGAGCAATGTTAACTTTGACAGTAATAAGACAGCATTGCCTTATTGTTACTTGGATTTCTAAACCCTTTTTCTAGCTCTGATACTAATTCTGTATTCCCCTATGCATTTTGAATAGTAACAAACTGTTTTCAGTGGCAGAGCATCTTGGTTGCACGCCTTAATTGTTTATATTTAGTACTTGTGTGTTTCTAAGGGAAGAACTTTTTGGAAAGTGCCAATATATTTTGTATGGCTTCAAATATCCTTTGAAGAATTGTGTTCAAACTTAGATCTTTCAGAAGAACTCAGCTGCCACTTAGGCACATAAATAAATGCCCAGATTTTCAAAAAGACCCCCTACCAAGAAGCTGACATTACAAAAACGGGAGCTGCAGGGTGCTGATCTCTTGAAAATTTGTTCCCCTCAACTTCCAAATTCCCAACATTCAGTCACAGACAGAACCTAAACTGCACTTTATTGTTTTGTTAAGACAAAATAGTAGTTATTGCAAGAGACTGGCAGAATTTGCTTTGCGTAGGCGCCAGTGGAGCTTTCATTAACTTCCTGTTTTCACATTCTGAGAACCTTCTGAGAAATTCCCTTTGTGACCCGAAAGTATCCATGTTTAGTATTAGACCAGAGCTGAACTGTTTGGGAAAATGTGAGCAAAATCTCTTCAAGAGTTCTCAAGCTACATGCAAGTTTTCAAGTTATATGAAAATTATATGCAAATAATAAATACATTTTTTCTTTGGGCAGGAAAATTTTAAGGAGATGTTTTAGCTCATGTATATCTCAAAATTAAAATGTTCCTTTTTAAAACGACCTTTCAAAATTAAAATGTTCAGATAGGGCAATCCTTTCAGAGATCCTTGCATTATTTTCTAAAATTAAGATGGCCAAAAGAAAGGATTTAGAAAGAATTTCAAGCTTTGGATCACCTCTAAAATAAAAACCACAGGAGAGGGGAGCAAATTTCTGTGAGATTACAGTTCTCATAGCACTGTGAAATTGGTAACACTGAAAATATATTAGGTTGTGCTGGTGTTTTCTTTTAAATATGTGCTGTCATGCATGGCTTTAAAAAATACCTAGGATAGGCATCATGGCAGAGCTGGTATGTTTTAACGATTGCATTAGTCTTAAAGTAAGCATGCACAGGCAAAGTGTTCCTTACTCTTTAGTTTTGCAGCATTATATGTATACACTGCAAACACAAATCTTGCCCTAAGGGTGCAGGGTAAATGTAGAGGATACAGCTTTGCTGCGGGTTGACCATCCTGATAGAGCAGGTCAACTCAGAGTATGGTGGTTTACCCTGTGAGTGTACCAGGGGAAGCAGTAGGGAGCATATCTTCATGCTGCTCCAAAAAAAGAGTCATTGTCACTCCCGCTAATGTATGTCATTGCTAGAACATACATACACAGAGCAGTTCTGGCTGGCCAACTTGCAGACTTCAGCACTAGGTGCAGAAGGACATGAGCCGAGGTATTAGTAAGTCTGTTGGTTAAAGATCAGTAAATGGTTACGGCTACCATCTTGCACTCACTACAATTGCTGAGAATTTTGTCCGTAGTTTAACGAATGAAGGATTTAGCATCTCATCCTGGTGCTGTTTCCCATTCTCCTCTAGCAAACCTGCACAGAAGAGGGCTCACTTTTGCCCATAATTTGTCAAGTTTAGACAACAGTTCAGGGTCCAATGAGCTAATTAATGTAACAATTTAACACTCTTATGTTACCAACAAGTGATTTACATGTACTCCATTTGATTATATATTACAAGTACACACCTAGACACATACATACATGTGTGTTTGTGTATCTCTCTCTGAATGTGTGTGTATATACACCCACAAATGAATGCGTGATTTCGTTGCTGGAACAAAAATAACTTAAGTTACTTAACCTACCAGGTGCACATAACCATTTCTTATTTTAAAAAGTTGCTCTATGGGAAATGTTATGGGAACCGTGAAGCATTAAGAAAATGTGTGTAATGAACAGGACAGATACATGTTTAAGGTATGTTATAAAATGTAACCAACAGAATCTCATTCCAATGCCATCTTGTATTATTAAACAGTATTACTCTAAAAGAATGGTCATAATGTTCAGTGCTGAGTCTTAATGTTCCAACTCTCCTACAAAAGATCCCTTGCCCTCTGGGGTCAACTCCATTGAATATCACAGAGCTCCTGTAAGAAATAAAACCACACTCTATTCTCAAAATTAAGGTTCCAGCACTGTAGATTCTTCTTCCTCCTAATGTAAGTTGTTCCCAGGACATGAGGGGATGTCAGTGAAAGAAAGCAATCAGGTACAAGTAGTAAAACTATATTGACATACTGGTTTTGAGGGGGAGGGTAAATGGACCAAATGCTTGGGATTCAGCCAGCTTTCATTTCATTTAAAATAATCACCATCACGGGTGTTTTAAGCACCTGGTGCCATAAACCATAGGTGGACAGGCAAGTAAGATCTGATCCAACCTGACTTTGCTGTAACTGACTATCTGTAAAGTCTGAAAGGAAAAATCTTCAGTTTAACTCCCGCAGCACAGTTACTAACATATGTATACATGTTTACACACCTAGATATAAACAGCTATTTTAGAGTTTGCAAACAGATCAATGTTACTAACATACACCATTTTGGTTATCTGATGTTTTTCAATAGCATAAAGATTGAACAAAGTACACAAACAAAAACATCATCACCAGAAACAGAGAAATACCTGATCAACTTAAAAGAACTGCTTATGTAATATGAAATTATTCTAGAGAACAGTGTAGAAGCTGCAAGGCTTTTGATTTGAGTATTTCCTCTAACTTACATGGCTCTTACTATCTTGTGCAGTCATTGCTTGTAAATTACTGAATAATCCCCCTTACCTATTTCTGGTCAAGAAGCAGTAACATTTTCAGGCTCCTTACCTTCACAGGCAAGCTACAAACATGTTTGGAGCACAGCAAGAGTAAGGGGATGGAATAAATCATTTAACCAATATAAAATATGTTCTGAAGGAGAATATAAATCAGAGGGGTTAGTTAGTCAAACCAGCTGTGACTTGCTCATTCAAAGTACCATCCCTTACGCTCCCGCCCCCAGCAGTGCAGGGGAAAAGCTAATTAAATACTACAAGGGAGAAAGGCAAGGCAAAATAGTTCTCAGGCAGACTACACTTGACCTTTCCTCCCTTAAGGTGACAAACCAACAACATGCTAATTATTGTCTCATCTTCAATTTGCACTTAAAAACACATCAAGTTCTGCCTAGCAGGGGGAGAGAGAGTGCTGAAGGGGAAGCAGCAAATTTATAGAAACTACACATCTCGGCTTAATTGTGTTTTGCTTTTGATGTCAGAAGAAGCATTTATTCAAGGATCCCTTTGCCCAGTTGTAGAGTTAAGCAAAGCTGCTAATATGGACATCAAACAGCTGTCATCTCCATTCGGGCATGCTGAGATGGACATCACTTAGTATAAAATGTAATACGAGTAAGATCAGACTTACGGAATAGCAGCCTTGTCCAAGATAACTTTGATCACATATGATAAACTGGACTTCTGTCACTACAAAAGGAAAAATAAAGAGAAGAGCTAATTCAAGTTGATTAAAACTGGTTCTAACATGCTGCTCTGCTCTGGGTTTTTATGTAGCATATAAGACCAACACTCTTTAGTCACTTACAGCTCATTACTTCCCATATCTGGGATTCCCTAGAGTTGTGAAGCATTCATTTTGTAAACAGGAAGCCATCACCGTCACAATGCTAGAAAATCCTGTCAGTGTCAGTCCACATATACACTGTGGAAGCAAACCAAGTCTCATATACTGCACGTTGGGCAATAGTACAACTGAATTTAGGAAGCAATTGACACACGCCTATTAAAAGATCACGGCTGTGCAAAGTATGTCCCTGATCCTACAAATACATACATGCCATCACTTTACTGGTACATCACACGAGTAAAGTGATGAACGTGCACAGGTGTTTGCAGAATTAGGTCCTTCATGGTCACACAAATAATGTTTCCAATAAGTGTCCTGCTCAGAACCACCCACTGTTCCTCTTAAGATAGCCAAAAAAAAACCATAGATAACAACCTCCTTGAAGCTGCCCATATGGCAACATTTAGATTAAGAGTTCAGGATGTCTAATAAGCAGCATATTTGAGTCCTTTGCAGTCAAAGGTGAAGCTAACACACATTCAAGCTTTGCAGATGGCCCTGTATATTTTCATCCCACTCCAAGGTGTGGCTTTCTGCCAACAGCAAGTTGCTGCTGGACAGAGCAGCAACTTGCTTTGTATTTTCAGTAGTAAGCTAGCCTAGAAAGAGAAGTTAATGCTGAGTAATGTGGCTTTCGCCTGACTGCACTCATAGTATCACAGCTCATGCTCCCAATTATGATTTTGGGAATCTTTTCAGTCTCTCTTCCATGGGACTTATCAAGAGGGATGATTTCATACCAAGTAGGTGATTCTGGCTCAGATTTTTGAGGCTTCCTTTGTAAGAAGTTTTTATTCACTCTGTGACCTTAAACTGTATCAGGCACATGGCCCTTTAATCCTATTCAGTGAAAAACTTGGCCCATTGAATTTAACGACAAGATTCCCCTCAACATCAGTGGGACCAAGGTTTCTCCCTTCGGGGACGAGATAGAATTTTAACAACTAGTGGGAGATTTTTCAAAGATGACTTTTAATGGGACTTGTGCTCCTAAATCATTTAGCTGCTTTTCAAAAGTTACCTATTCCTTTTTTGTTTTATTCTCCATAGCCAGGACCTTCAATAACAGAAGTCTGAAGTTCAGTTCCTATGGCAAAATTTTCAAAAGCAACTAGATAATCAAGGAGACTCAGGTCCAGCTCCTCAATATGGTATTTAGGTACTTAGCTGCTGTTGAAATCAATGGAAGTTAGGCACTTAAACCTTTGAGGGTCTGGGTCTAATTCCCACTAACCATCAACAGAACCGTAGCCTCCTAAGTCACTTAGATACTTCTGAAAATTATACATAAGCAACCTGATTTCGAAAATTGCTAAGTGTCAAGAGCTCATATTGAAATCGACAAGAGCTCCTGGATGACTAGCCCTTTGGAAAACTGTTTTGGGAAACTCTTGGCTATGAACGTAAGATGGAATTAAAAAGTCTAATCTTTTGTTTTATTGTCCATGGTACATCAGAAACATATCAGAAATAAAGCCATTGATTCAAATGCCCATTAGCTGATGCTAGAGAAGAATACGAAACTACTAATTATTTTAAAAGGCTTCTTGTCCAAAAGGAAAACAATTACTTTATAGTGCAAAAAGCATTAAAATTCTCTTGGGCCAGTGAAAGACAGGAAATTCAGACTGAAGAATGAAAGCATGCCCTTAATTAAAAATTGTTAAATCCAGACAACGATGTCGATATAGTACATATCAACAGTCACTGTCCTGAGATTCTTTAAGATCAGACGCAGAAGAAAAAGAACAGGCCAAGAAACCACAAGAAACACCTAGAGGGAAATGCAAACACACAAAGTATATTAAAAGAAATCAATGTGAGAAACATAGCTGAAACTATGTGTACGTTAGGGACAGTCAAAGGCTGAGTGCTTCCAGTTATAGAAGTTCATTGGCTAGCCACATTTTATAAGGTAAATCAAAGTTCAGCAGACTGTTTACAAACATCAAGCTTAAGATCAGGAAATACCTCATCAAAACAAAAGCCAACAGATGCAGACAGAGCAATGATTTTAAAATAATAAAAAATGTATATTAGACTTCCTTTATGGCAAAGAAAAAGAGCTTTCATTTGTTAAATATTTTTTTCTGCTTGATTTACGTGAAGTTATGTAAATGGAATGAAAAAGTTCTGAGAGTCTTTAAATATTTTGTTGTTTGGATAAGAATGGTTCTTTTATGACAAAAATGGACACTTTAAAATGCACAATAAGAATAATTTTGAGCTTTCTCTGAGAGATGACCAAACACGCAAATTCCACACAGTGAAATACATCAGCACAAAACAATGGAAAAGAAACATAAGCTATATTAGTGTAATTTAGAGGCAAATTTCCTGTATCACCAGCCCAGATGATAGGTTATCAAGACAATCAATGAGTAGAAGGTGGAAACAAGCTTGAGGGTCAGTTTTTTATTTTTGAACAGGTGTCACAGTTCACGGCTACTGCATCTGTACATTCTCTCTGTGGTTCAGTATGAGCAACTGCTTTTTGGCTTCCAGATCTCCAGCCATCACCACTCGAGTAGAGACAAGCATCTCACTCCTTCCAGACTGGGGGTTCAAGGCTGAACGTTTCCCAGCCTGCATTGTGAATCTCTCAGCAACACAGATGGACTCAACAGGCCTGCTTTGCTTTTTCCGCTGAGGCTACGAACACTGTAATTTCCCACAGTTAAGGTACAGCTTTCTAGGCAAGCACATTTATTCTTAAGGTAAAAACCACTACAGAGAAAACTTTAAAAGTGTGAACACACATGCTAAAAAGCTCACCAGAGCTCACTCACGTCAGTGGTTTTCAGACATAGGGTGGGGACTCAGTACTGGGTTGCAGACCTTCACGCCCTGGGTTGTGGCACCCCCTGCTGCGGCTGCCAAAAGACTGGAATGCATGGCTCAAAGATGTAATTGTTGGGTCACGGGCATAAATGATTTTTTTCAACTGCGTCCTGAGAAAAAAAGTTTGAAAACCACTATGCTAGACAGTGTTCTACCAAGAAATGTTTCGCTGCTCAGAACAAGCAGCCTCCTGAATACAAGTCACTCTGTTACCCAGTTTGGGCTTCTGGTCTGGTTCTTTTCTAACAGGTGATCAGCAGATAGTGGGTTTCTCCTCAGTGCACAGCTACAAAAGGATGGGTCCATCGGTGAGAAGCTGCCTTCCCTTCCTCCCAATTATTACCTAGGAATCCCACTCACCTTTGTTTGTCTAGCACATTGTTTCAAAGAATTTTCTGAAAGTCATCCAACTCCCCGAAGTTACATACCATCCCACAGTAACAGACAAACACTGTCATTTATAATACAATGAGCTTCTAAGACAAACTTAATTTGTTAAGGTTTGCCCAGGATATTGCAGGAAATTGCCATTTTTGTCACAAGAGGTACAATCCAAGATTAATTAATGATATTTTTTTCCAGCAGAGCAGCGTGTTGCTTTACTAGCATTAGGCTAGAATAATTGCAGCATATATTTTCAAGGGGGGTTAGTGCCTGATAGGGCCTGGATTTCCCAAGTACTCACCACTTGGCTACTCCTACTGAGATGATCATTCAGAACAATGGGCATTAATAGGTGCTGATCCCTTTGAAAATCTGGCCTTAAATTTTCAAGACACAAATCATCCCCTTTCGAAGGGTACAAATTCCTGTGGATACCTAGGCAGGAGTACCGTGTTTCCCCGAAAATAAGACCTACCCATAAAATAAGCCCTAGCAGGATTTCTAAGCATTTGCGCAATATAAGCCTTACCCCGAAAATAAGACCTAGTGATGGGCGTGGCTATGCAGTGTATCTGCACAACCCATGCATCCCGAAAATAAGACATCCCCTGAAAATAAGCCCTAGGCTGTCTTCTTGAGGAAAAATTAATGTAAGACCCTGTCTTATTTTCGGGGAAACACACACATCCCCCAGCCTTGGTCTCCAGAGGGCAGGAATAGAGCTGGTCAGAAAACAGGAACAGTATTGGGGGGGAGGGGAGGTTCCTCAGAAAACTTCTATGAAAACAAAATAAAACAAAACCAAACCCATACAAATATTACACAGAAATTTTAAATTTGTTAACAGAAAACCCCCAAAACGGGGAAAAAAACTGTCCAAAAAGCCAAAATTTCCCATCAGAAAATCTAAATGAAGTACTGCATTTAGGCCACGTTCCACACTTCATTTAAAGTAAACCCAAGACATTATCTTTTGGTGCCGTTTGACATTAATTTGTATCCACCTGCGTTGTGCAGTGCCTCATGGGACTTGTAGTTTTGGTACTTCATGTCCCTATTTTCTGTGATGGGCCAGGCTCCCCAGCTGGGTTACACCTCCTGTGATGCACCATGGCCCCCCGCTTGCTGATCCTTAAACACTGCATGACTGGAGTCACACAGCTCTAATGCATCATGGGAAACGTGATTCATCTAGGCAACCCAACCCATAGAGCAGGAGTCAGGAACCTATGGCTCGCGAACCAGATGTGGCTCTTTTGATGGCTGCATCTGGCTCGCTGCCAAATCTACCGAGCCCCCGCCCCTGCTGCAGCCTGCCCCATGCGTCCGGGGCAGCGGGGTGGCCGCGGCCGCGGCAGGCTCCCGGTCTCCCATCCGCCGGCCGCCTCAACCTCCCGCCCGAAGCCGACCCCGCCCCGCCCCCGTTCGGGTCCCCGCCGGTGCTCCCTCCCAGCTGCGCAGACTCCTGCTGCGGCCGGGCTGGGGAGATTCAAATCTCCCGCCCTGAGCATGCTCAGAGAGAGCGTGCTCAGGGTGGGAGTGGCCTGGCCCAGAAGCAGCTCTGCCGGCCATCACTGCAGCTGCGAGCCTCCGGCCAGGTAAGGGGGCTGGGAAGGGGCTGGAGGGAGGCCTGGAGAGGGGTGGGGGGGGACAAGGAGAGTGGCCGGGTTAGAGGGGTGGAGGGGGGTGGAGGGGACAAGGAGACTGGTGGGGGCTGGGGAGGGGTGGGGGGCAGTGTTCCCTGTAAGCTGCGCGGGCGCGCGGCTGCCGCACCCCCCACGCAGCAGTGAGGGACCCCCACGCAGCCTGGCAGGCAGCCCCCGCTGCTCCCTCCAACCCCCGGGGCCGCGGCAGACCCGGCCTCTGAGCTGGCCCTCCCCGCCCCCAGGGCGGGACGGGACAGGCAGGCTCAGCTCAGGAGCGCGGGCCTGCCTGCCTGCCCCACGCGGCCGGGGCAGCGGGGTGCCTGTGGCCGCAGCGAGCTCCCACCCGCCGACCGCCTCGACTTCCTAGCCTGGGGCTGGGGCTGGGGCTGGGGCCGGGGCTGGGGCCGGGCTAATCCACGGCCCCGGCCTCCCAGCATGGGACTGGGATTGGCCTCCGGGGCTGGGGTGAGCTCCCCCCCACTGGCGGCTACCCAGGGCCGCGGTAGGGTCCGGCGGCCTTGGCTGGCTTGCTTGCTTTCTTTGCTTTCTTCCTTTCTCTTCCTTCCTTCCCCTTTCTTCTTTTCTTCCTTCTTTCTCTCCCTTCCTTCTTTCTCTCCCTTCCTTCTCTCTTTTTTCTTTCTCCCTTCCTTTTTCTTTCCTTCTTTCTCTACTTTGCTTTCCTTTTTCTTTCCTTCTTTCTCTTCTTTGCCTGCCTTCGGTTTTCTTTCTTCCTCTCTTTCTCTTCCTTCTTTCTCTTTTTTCCTTATTTGTCTTCCTTTTTTTCTTTCTCTTCTTTCCTTCCTCTTTCTTCTTTCTCTTCCTTTTTCTTTCTTTCTTTCCTCTTCCTTCCTTCCTCTTCCTGTTTCCTCTTCTTTCTCTTTCTTTGCTTCCTTCCTTCCTTTCTCTTCCTTCTCTTCCTTTCCTTCCTTTCCTTTTTCTCTTTTCCTCTCCCCTGCCTTCCTTTCTCTCCCCTGCCTTCCTTTCTCTTCCCTGCCTTCATTTCTCTTCTTTCTCTTCCTCTTCCTTTCCTTTTTTTCTTTTTCTCTTTGGCCTAGCTCCCGTCGGCGGCCCACGCGAATGCGATCCGGGTGCACCGCTTTGCATCCTGCTTCCGCTGCCCCTGCTCTGCTGAGTGAGTCCTCATCTTGGGCTGGCTCCCTGTTTGTGGTCCCAACGAGGTACGAGGCATATTTCAGGCACGGTGCCACTTTCCACCAGTGGCCGAAAATCGAGCCCCCGGCTTGGGCCTAACCTGCCTTGACGGCCTGTAAGGGTCCATCCCACCAGCTACACCCGCAATTGGCTACCCTGCCTTCATTACCTCTGCCCTGCCCCACGGACCACTACCTGGGGTGGTATCCTCCTCACCTCAGTCAGCTAGCTAATTGCAGAAACCCTTTTATTGAAGAAGATGGCTAAAAGAAAAAAAGATGAGGAGTATCGTACTTTTCAGCAGGAATGGACAGAGGAATTCGCCTTTGTGGAGAGAGCAGGTTCTGCAGTGTGTCTAATATGCAATGATAAAATTGCATCGATGAAACGGTCAAATATAAAGCGGCACTTTGACACACGCCATACTACATTTGCATTGAAATATCCTGTGGGGAACAGCAGGAAGAAAGCATGTCAAGAGCTACTGTGCAGAGTGCAAGCTAGTCAGCAGCAACTCCGTGTTTGGACCCAACAAGGTGACTAGAATTCGGCTAGCTTTGCTGGTGCTTTAGCAATTGTGAGAAACAGAAAGCCATTCACAGATGGGGAGTATGCCAAAACATTCATGCTTGATGTTGCCAATGAACTTTTTGACGACTTTTTGGATAAAGACAAGATAATCAAATGAATAAAAGACATGCCTCTGTCGGCAAGAACTGTTCACGATCGTACCATCATGATGGCAAATCAAATTGAGGCAACACAAGTGAAGGACATAAATTCAGCACCATTCTTTTCTCTTGCTTTGGATGAGTCAACAGACGTAAGCCATTTATCCCAGTTCAGCGTGATTGCAAGGTATGCTGTCGGTGACACACTATGTGAGGAAAGTCTTGCTGTTTTCCCTATGAAAGGGACAACAAGAGGGGAGGATTTATTCAAGTCTTTCACTGAGTTCGCTAAAGAACAAAATCTACCGATGGATAAACTTGTTTCGGTGCGTACTGATGGTGCTCCATGCATGGTGGGGAAAAAGAGAGGATTCGTAGCGCTTCTTCGTGAACATGAAAAGAGACCCATCCTAAGTTTTCACTGCATCCTACATCAGGAGGCGCTTTGTGCTCAGATGTGTGGCGAGCAGCTTGGTGAGGTGATGTCGCTGGTCATTCAGGTGGTCAACTTTATTGTTGCCCGAGCTTTAAATGATCGTCAGTTTAAAACACTGCTGGATGAAGTTGGGAATAATTATCCTGGTCTGCTTCTGCACAGCAATGTGCATTGGTTGTCAAGAGGGAAGGTGCTCAGCCGTTTCGCGGCTTGTCTGAACGAAATCCGGACTTTTCTTGAAATGAAAAACGTCGAGCATCCTGAGTTAGCTAACACTGAGTGGCTCCTGAAGTTCTACTATCTCGTGGACATGACTGAACATCTGAACCAGCTCAATATGAAAATGCAAGGCGTTGGAAATACAGTCTTATCCCTTCAACAAGCAGTGTTTGCATTTGAAAACAAGCTAGAACTCTTCATCGCCGACATTGAAACAGGTCGTTTACTACACTTTGAAAAACTGGGAGAGTTTAAAGATGCATGAACAGCAAGTGACCCCGCTCAACATCTTGATCTTCAGCAGCTAGCGGGCTTCACATCTAATCTCCTGCAGTCATTCAAAGCGCGCTTTGGAGAATTTCGTGAGCGCACTCGTCTTTTTAAGTTCATCACCCATCCACACGGGTGTGCAGTGGACAGCGCCAACCTGAGTTACATCCCCGGTTTCTCCGTCAGAGATTTTGAGCTACAAGTTGCTGACCTGAAGGCCTCAGACATGTGGGTGAATAAGTTCAAGTCACTGAATGAAGATTTGGAAAGACTTGCACGACAGCAAGCAGAGTTGGCGAGCAAACACAAGTGGGGAGAAATGAAAAAACTTCAACCCGCGGACCAGCTGATTGTCAAAACTTGGAACGCGCTTCCCGTCACATACCACACACTGCAGCGTGTGAGTATTGATGTACTGACAATGTTTGGCTCTACGTATGCATGTGAGCAGTCTTTCTCACATCTAAAGAACATTAAGACCAACCTACGATCACGTTTAACGGATGGAAGTCTCAACGCCTGCATGAAGCTTAACCTCACCACGTATCAACCAGACTACAAAGCCATCAGCAAAACCATGCAGCACCAGAAGTCGCATTAATGGTAAGAAGTACTTTATTCATCATTGGTTAGCAACAGCATAACAACGTTATTAAAAAGAATTCAGAGACTTATTGTACTTTAAAAGTGTTGGTCTTACATAAAATGCACTCATTTACTTGTATTTAGTTTTAAACATATTGTATGGCTCTCACGGAATTACATTTTAAAATATGTGGCGTTCATGGCTCTCTCAGACAAAAAGGTTCCCGACCCCTGCCATAGAGATTTGAACTACCGTTCCCTTTAGGTCAGAGGTGCACGACCTGCGGCCCACGAGCATGTTCTGTGCAACCCTCTGGGAGCGGAGCGAGCGGGGGGATCATGTGACATGACCCCCCCTCCCCCCGCCCAGCACGTTGCATTTGTGGCCCTTGAGGGGCCTTAGAAAATGCAATTTGACCCTTGGCCAAAAAAGGTTGTGCACCCCTGCTTTAGGTACTGTAGTAGCTCAGGAGAATGAGGATTAATTCCAAACTGGCCTGAAATGAAATGTTTCGACGTTTCAGAGCTGTATCTTTATTATTTTGGAGTATTCCTACTTTGGACAGAAACTGTAATTTTTGCAGTAAAGAATACAATGTCAGGGAATGACTCTAACTCTGGCCTGAAGCCTGTCTGCAACAAGGAACCCTGCTGTGGAAATGAAAGTTCTAATGGGCAGCATTTTAGTCAGGCCACAAAGCAACTCAGAAAACAAAAACCAAAATAACCTAGAAGGACAAGATTACTCAGCAATAAATTATTATTATTATTTCTATTACTGTAGAGGCCTTAGTCATTGACCCCACTGTACTAGGTGCTGTACAGAGACACAACAAAAACACAGTCCCTGCCCCAGCAGGGCTTACAATGTAGTTTAAGAAACCCTGAAAAACAGGTAAAGGAGCTCTGAAGTCAGCCAGCAATAGCCACAAAACTCACGTTCATCTAAAAGGGGCAGGCAGAAACAGCTGCTACAGTACCTTGTTGTTCTAAATATTGGCTATCATGTGAAACTGGGAGAGGGAGGACACACTAGGAGTTAGTTTCTTCATAACACCCTAAAGACATTCCTAACTCCTCTCCTTCCACTGCCCCATCAGCTACTTATCCCACAGGCTGCTACAGATTCAACGTGCCCTTGAATCCGCACAACTCCTCATCCACCTACTGCGTGCCAAGGCAGCCTGGTTTGCACCACAGCTACAACCAGCTGGAGAAAGGAGAAGTAGACAAGGGCCAGCAGAGAAGAAAAGAGAGACTGAAGGAGAACTGGAAAGGAGGGAAGACACCTCTCCAAAGAAAGGAGATAAGAATATGGTGGATACCAAGCAGAAAGGGAAGGGAGGCAGAGAGGGAACAGAGATATAGGAAACCATCAAATTAAAATATATATTTTCTAGATACGCAATTATTTTAATCTATGATTTCATGGTGGTTCCACTGCTTATAGTATTAACCCCTCCCCCCAGAATCCCAAAACCAACAGATGGGAGTCACATCACTTAATCACTATTGGAGAGCGTTCCAATACTCTGCTGATGAAGTTGCTGTGTGAACTGACAAAGAACAAAACAAAATCGATCAGAAATTTTGGGTGGGAAGGAAAGAGAAAAGGGTGATGGAGGGGCTTCATATATCACTATATGCCTATCACCTCCGCTTTCACTGGGAGAAGCTGGCAAGTATGTTTAAATATTTTAGGAACTCATTTCTATGTGTTCTTATGGTGCCTCAGCCAAGGCTGGATGCAATTCAGTCAGAACATGAGCATGCACTAGAAGAATAAAGATATTCAGTATAATTTTCTTAGCCTGATAGCATCAAGTTCCTTTTCCTCAGACCACCTTTTAGACTGCCTGCCCTTCCAAATAAACTCACACGTGATGGCTGAATACTGTTTCTACAAAGGATAGTTCTAGTCTTTTTCACAGCAACTCAGGAATCAGATCTTGAGTGTGGCATGAGTCTGACTCCTGCTAAGGTCTCTTAAGTGACTTCAAAACAACACAGTTTATTTTCTTGGTCTGACTGGGACCTCCTACCACAAACCACTTCCGCTGCACTGCTTTTAGGCAAACAGATACCAGTGGGACTGAGCAATGATCACCATAGCAAGTAAAATGATGATCTGCTTCTGTAGCGATAAAAGGTGGAGAGGTGGGGGTCAATGTTTATCGAGCTTCTTGGCACAACAGAAATATAGAGCATTGAGAATGAGCCAGCAAAAAGTCCGGACTGTAAAATTAACTCAGGATGTCACATGGCCATAGTTTTCTACCTTGAACTGCAACATACAGTCTACTAAAAGGGATTCACTTCTGCCGTTTCTTTTTAAAAACACACCACGTGTACTGTAGACATGCACTTTAGAAATATGTATGACTAAAAGCAGCTTTATCCTTTGATTACAAGACACGACAGGTTAATGAGGGAACAGAGCAGCGAGATGCTCCTAGTCCCATGGCAAAGAATGCTATTGTCATATGCTACAAAAGGCACCATTGTTCTGAATGACATGATAGACTTTAGGTGGAAGGAACAACAAAGGTATTGTCATCTTAGAAGAATAAAAGCAATGGCGGCGGGGGGAGGTGTCTATTCACCATGAAAAATCTCCACCTTTTCTTTTCAGCTGACCTGTGTCTCCAGCTTATTGCAACTTTCTCAGGAAACAATGCAAGCTGCATCTTGATTTTGCAGCTCCTAACAATGCAGTGCACGTATTTTGGCATCTTGTGTGTTTTTTGTATTTCATTGGCAATGAAGAATAATGAACAAGTAACACTCTCAGGGCTCGGATTTTTGTTTGTTCAGTAGCTTAGTTACAGTGTGTACAACTGTATATAATACTTCCAGGAGGGGTAACTACCACACGGTGTTTCATTTGTGCTTTTATTTAGGACAAACCGTTTCAAAGAAAAACATTTCCTTCGGACACCTATACAAATTCCCTTTACAATCCTCTGATTCTAATTCTCTTCCCTTTTAAGGCACCATGTCACAGCCAAAATCCTTGCACCTAAGGAGAAGGCACACATTTTCAATTTTTTTCTTAGCAATCAGAAATATACTCAGTGTTCCCACAGAAAAGAACTTCTTATCCATATCACACAGTTAGCAGAAGGATCTGCTCTAGTAACTACTCTTAAGCTTGCCAGGCTTTTCACAGTCTTTATAAAAAGTTATTCAGTATTGCTAGATACATTTTGGATAGTAAATAATTTAAGATGTGATGTAGTCAATTTTCTGTTGGGGTGTGGAAATCATTCAGCCAAGCGGTCAGCTGGCATTTCAAGCAGTCAGGGTGAGACATGCTTGTCAGTTCAGCCAGTCTTCCCATGTTGGCAGGCTTTAAATCTAGGGAAGACAAATCTAAATCAAGGAAAAATTATATTCCTAGAATTCCAGACATGGGCTCATTTCATATCTGGCACAAATCCATTGGGATAGTGCTGTGTGAATTCGTACAACCGACAGCAGAAAGACAAATCATAAACAAAAAGCTAAAAGAGAAAGAGGAGAGAGACACTACTGGAAAGTCATGATGGCTGATGAATCAAGTCTAGATCATCAGAACTCTTCCTCATGTCCCTCAGCACTCCAACAGACCAGTGCTGACACGTGTGACAAATGGCCAAGACATGGCACATGGATAGTTAGTCTGGCATTTGCTCACAATGTACAGATAAAAGATATTTTTACAAGATTTTTAAATGATAAAGTCTATTTTTAAGGCCACTTCCTCACTGAGTAAGTAAAATCCACCTGTTTTGTAATGTGTTATCAATGGTGCAGGAGAGTGCCAGGAAGCTTGGAGACAGTGGGGTTTGCTCACAGGATGCTGGGTTTCTCATGGGCCACCAGCATGACACAGAACCTGGGGAACCCCTACAGTGAGGCATCTCAATACCATCTCAGCATAAGAGAGCCTGGATGAGGTCCCTGAATCCAACAACCTCTGGCTACACATGCACTGCCTGCCAGGCCCTCCCCTCTTCTCCCCTCCTCCTCATAGGTGCCCACCCACCCAACATCCTCTCAGCGCCTCCCAGCTTGCTAGATTCAACTTAGGACCCTCACTCCACTTCACACACCGCTCTCAGATAATTTATAGTGAAGACAAGAATGAGTTTATCATAAAAGAGCACAGATTCAAATGATAGTAAGTCAGGCTATTGGAAACGCATTGTTACACATAAAATAAAATCATAACATGCTTCCTAGAGCCTAACTCAACTCACAAGACATTCCCTTGTCTCCTTCCGGGTAGCTATCCTAAGTGCATCTCCCAGTGTTTTCAGCCAGGATGGCTGAGATTCCCCTTTCATAAGATCAAACCCACTGGCAGCTTGCCTTCCCAGACTGAAGGCTGCCCAAGTGTCTCTCTGCACCCTTAGATATTCCAGACCAGACACCTTTGATCTTCACCTGAAAACAGGGATTCATTCCCCCTCACCCCTGTTGTTTATTTCTTCCTGTTAATTTCCTTCTTAAGCCACCACCAGTTCTTCACTAGCATTAGACTCAGTACGGTAATAGACTTCTATTGTCAGACACAAACAGTGCATCAGGGAGATAAGTGGAGAAGTTTATCTCTGGACACATTCTCTCTGAGTGAGAGCCCTTTAACTACAAGGCCTGTAGAACATAATTTCCAGCAGATAGACATAAATTCTCACACCGTCTCTATATGTCCATCTCACACTGATGATGGTTGACCAGTGTGATGCAGGTTTTCAGTAGAGACCTTCCATGAGATTCTTTTGGTGAACCCGGGGGATCCTTGTAGTCCTATGGACTCTTGTGCCCTGCGCCAGATGGCATCAAGAGCTCTTTGGCTCACAACTATAAGGAAAGGGGCTTGGTCCTTCAGTCCCAATGCAATTTATCTAAGAGCCCCACCACCTCCCCACCCTCGCCCTTTCCCATACACTTAACACAAGCCTGGCCCTACCCCTCTGCAGAAATCCACTGCTGCTCTGATTTCCAGAGACAAGAGCAGCAGACTGGACTGGTGTATTTCTCACATGGGGTAGAAGGAGCAGCTTCCCACACTGTGCAGAGCGCCCAGCAGTTCAAAGTTTGCTCCACCTCCTCCTCCTCCCCATGAATAATGTAACCACCCAGCTCGCTCTTCCCTTATCTAGAACACTCGCACCGCTTCACTGGGAGCTCCTCTCTGCTCCTGGGAGAGGGGAACCAGGTATCCTCCTCCTTCTCTACTCATGCTGGGGACGCTAGGGCCTATCAACCTGTTCCACGTGGAATGCAAAGGCCTTGTGACGCAGAGCAACAAGTGCCAATGCATAAGCATGGTTCTTCATCACTAACTCTCTGCAGTCCAAGTTTGCACTCTTCTAGCAACTGTTTTCACCTATCGTGTCTTTCTGAGATTGGCCATTTATATTTGGGAGAAAAAAATACAGCCGTATTCCTTAAAGGTACAGTTTATAACTACTAGCTGCCTTCTGCTACATTGATCTCTCATACAGCTGGCCTAATGTGTTTTTCCTCTCTGGAAAGCTTCCATGCATTTGGGTCAGACAGAGATTCAGCGCATTTGGGTACAGAAAGGACAAGTTAAAACATGGTTCTGTAAATGAATACAACCAGAAATCTGACCACCCCACATCAAAGAGAATAAAGAGCTTTTTCTTAGGCTAGTACCTGTCCAAGCTGAGTGATGAAACTGGAGGCTGGAAATTGGAACATCAGCCTGAGATATTTCACGAGGGAAAGGGAAAAAGAGAGACATCTCTCTGGCAAAGAACTTCACTGTGGCTTGAAGAGAACCAGACTTCACAGGCCGATGCTGAGATTCACTCCTGTTACACTTCATGACTAGAAAGTAGCTGGTTAATATTCAAAAGCTTCCATCCAGTTTCTTAAGGAAAAGCACTAAACATAATTTCTATTAGAAATTAGGTCTTTAGAAATAAAATGTAAAATGACCTACTGGTAACACCATAGAACAGCTTGAATCATAGTATTTCAACTCAGCCAATTCAATGCAAGACACTCAGATCATATTCACGTAATTTTTCTGTTAAAGATCAGTTTTGTTGCTTTCAACCTCAGCTGTAATATAAAACTTTATAGTATATTCCTGTGACTGCTGATTCCAAGGAATGATTGGTGTATCATGTTTTCCAATTATTGGCCTAAGGAAATACCAACAACATAATTTGGCAATTACAGGAGATAAGACCACCTATTAAAGAACAATGCCAGCAGTGTTTTTGCTCTCTCTCTCTCTCTCTCTCTCTCTGTTAAATACTAATGCCACACACGCTTTGCTAAGTAATTCATGGTTAAAAGTAATTCATGGTTACTTAAAGTTTTACAATTCTAGAAATACTTTGTAGCCTGAACCAGATGTTAATCTTCATTTTAAAAAATGTTCTTGAGACCAAAAGAGAGATACCATCAGTGATTAATGACCAAATTTTCCATCACATCATCATTTGAATGATTGTTAAGGAAACCTCCCCAGTAAAATGTACTTTTAAAACATTACTGGATGTCTGGATTTCTTTGATTTTCCTCTCTTTAGTTTCCCTAGCCTGGAAAACGTCTCTCTCTCTCTCTACTTAAAAACAAAAACCTTGGTCAGAAAACTGACCATTTAGAAGAATCAAACCACCCAACTTCACCAGTGAAGCAGAAATAATGAATTATCTGAACCTTGAAAACATTGGTACTGACTACAAAAGATGAAAACAGAAATCTGCACACAACTTAAAGTAGTATACCATTTAATCATTTACTCTTTCATGACTGCTTTTCAAAATCTTTCTGATAGAAACCTCCACCTTTCCATACTACAGAACCCCTTTCAGGAGTCTGGTTTGCTTAGTGTACTCCCATGTTTTATCTCACTGAAAAGCTTATGCAGCTGCCAAAATTAGATATATTTTAAAAAAAAAAAAAAAAAGTGACACCATACTATTACTAAAAATTTGCTTACTTTCTCATTTTTATCATATAATTATAAAATAAATCAACTGGAATGTAAATACTGTCTTAACTTTTCAGTGTACAGTATGCAGAGCACTATAAATAAGTTATTGTCTGTAGGACATTTAGTTTAGGACTTTGCTAATGCTCTTTTTGTAGCCTGTTACCGGTATAAAACTAGGCAAACATCTAGATGAGTTGATGGACCCCCTTGGAAGTCTTCTGTACCTTAGGGGTACACATACCCTGCTTGAGAACCACTGTCCACAGTGGTAAATATTGTGACAATTCCAGTCTCCAGTGTAATGCAAAATGAATAAACACTCCTCATAAACAGTGAGGCTCTGATTCTCAAAGGTATTTAGGGGCCTAACTACCACCGGAAGAGAGGCCCCTAAATACTTTTGAGGATCTAGCCCTAGACTGTAACATTTTGATGTACATAACACCAGATCCTTACATTTGTGTAGAGTCATATCTCCTACTCACTTTGTTGGGAATTCTACCAGAGTCGAAATATAGGATTCAGGCAATGGTATATGAATTTTCACTCAGGAATTTGACACTCAGTGTTGAATTTACTCTCTCTTTAGACCCATCTTCATAATTTCTGCTAAACCTTAACAAATTAAGCATTTGCCATAAATTTATACTGAAGCAAGCACACAAACCCTATGGGAAAGTAGTTAGCTGTGATTTACAACTGTTTCAGCAATAGGATAATCAATACATTTTAAACACTTTTGATTCTTTGCTTGGTATACACCGACTGAAAATGGAGCATGTTTTTAAAATGTTGCAGAAAGGAGCATTTTTTGTATTGTACGAGATTCAGATTATTGTATTAGGGATTATTTCTCTTGGAAATTCTCTCTCCTAATAAATCATCTTTTCTATCTTCACTTAGGAAAGTTTACATACAGCTTCCTAGAATGTCACTAAAGTGTGAGCAAACTATTTACATTTCTGCCATATGTCTACTGATATCCTGCAGCTGTCTATATAATTTACAATTAGATGCTAAACTTCTGCTTGTGTAATCATTTGCATACTGCACTAATTGCATGTTTTTAACGCCATTTAAGTAGATTAAATAATTTTTAAAATTAGACCTTGGATTCTCTCCCCTCCCCCCCTCTCGTTAATCTGGTCTGTGCACATACTTCTTATTTTAAGATTTCTCCATGGGAGATTTAAAGAACACCCCTATCGCAAAGGATGACTTATTTTGCTGAGGCTGCATGGATTCCTGGCCTCTTATTTCCAGTCAGATTATAGCTTGCCCTCATACAGGGGCAAAAGCAGAGAACTTTCTTCTACTGTTGCCCTCCCTGCATGGTGACATAACAACAGCCATATTGGGTCAGACCAATGATCAATCTAGCTCAGTGTCCTGTAGTCCGACAGTGCCCGGCACAGCTGTAACCCCCATTCATTTCTGAGTTGGAGTCCCTTAGGAAATAAGCAATCCAAAAAGATAGGGCAGGGAGAAGCTAGAGCCATGCCATCTCCCACATCTGCACTGGCCAGTGGCGAAGAAGATATGCAGAGCACTCCCATAAGGAGTGGTGTGGAGAGCAAGTTCAACAGTGTGCTGGGAAGTCTGGCAAACTACACATGCACTTGCTGGATGTCACACATGACATCTAAAAGGGGGAGTAGGTCCGCTGACTTCAGTGCGGCTGCTGAAATACTTAAAGCTAAGCAGGTGCTGCATCACCGTCTGTGAGTCACTGCTTCCCCAACACCCCCTGCGCCAAGTGGGTTCCACCCCGGTAAAGGCACAGTCTGCCCCTGATACTGTTTTGTGTGGACGATCCAAGCTCTAACGTATCCAAGACAGAAGGGACCAAAATCTGCCACAGCTCAAACCTGAGATGAAACTGAGCCAAAATGTAGACTCCAGACAGCCTTCTGCAATAATTCATTCAAGAACATATTATGCAAATTTCTAATTTAAATAAAGTGACTTTTCGCAGGCCAGAAGCAGAATTTCCATGTTTAGCCACGATAATGTTTTACTGTCAAATAAGTTAATCTGCATAAAGCTCACAAACAAATAAAGCTCTCTGAGTAATTTGCATAGCCAGCAGGCCACTAGCTTTCACGCAGTAAGCCAAGGGAAAGCAACACACTATCAGATGATGATAAAAGGTGGCATCACTATTGCGGCAGTGAACTATGGGAGGCTTTTCAGATTCAAACAAGCAATCAGCTTGAGGCTGGACTTAACGGCACAGCAGTCCTAGTTAGTGGGAATGCTCAATGACTAAACAATGGAAACCAGTCATCATCATTAGCCAGCAGTCTGAGACGAGGCTCCTCCATTTCAGTATTCAGGGGGATTTTGACAAGCATTTTGGGTGCTTGCACTCCTTGGAAATTTCTGAAGTGACACTCTAGGCAGTGATTGGCTTGGTGCACTGTGCATCACGCGTTTTAAGGCACAAGAGCAAGGTGACGCCAAAGCTGGCAGTAAGGCTCCCAGCTGGGTACACAATCTCACATTTTCAGGACTGGAGCTAACATGCTAAAAATAGCAGTGTGGACACTGCAGCACAGAGTCTCAAGGCGTATGGGGTTGGGTGGCAAGTCCAACGTCCAGCCCAAGCTGCCAGCATTCACACTGCTATTTTTAGCACAATAGCTCAAACCCCATGAGCACTAGTTTGCAGTGTAGACATACCCTGAGAAGGCCCAGTTGCTAGGTGTAGATAGCAAACCCCAAAGCAGCTCATCAGTTAATTCAATGGGAACCCTGCAGAAGTAAGGGGAGGGGCTCTTCATCACCTCCATTTGCCAGCTCTGTGCACTATACAGCAGATCATTCCTCTCACTCCAATGCACCAGCATTAACAGATGGATTTCTCACCCAACACTCGACTGCGAGGTGCAAGCAGGAAACAATATGATTTTGGGGAGCCTGTTCCAGCTGTCTCCAGTTGAGTTATTCCCCAAGGTAACAAACTCTGAGCAAGGGGTTGGACTAGATGACCTCCTGGGTCTCCCCTTCAAACCTTCATCTTTTAGGATCCACACTGAGGAGGGGAAATCCTCTTGTACCACTTTCTGCTGAAGGAAGTAGCCATTGAAACAGGCTGGGCATCTACCTATTTTTAGAGAACTAGGTCAGGCCTTCTGGGAGGAGCTGAGGGACACAAGATCTTCCATGAAATGGTTGTGCCTCCACAGGTTCTGCTGGCCAGTGGCAGCCAAACCTTCCACTCTTTCTGAGCAGCGGGGAATCACACAAATCAAATGCTGCATATGGAAACATGCTAAGGTCTCCATCTCTTACATGAGAATGGAGCAGCCTCTAATAATTAGCATGATCTCTACAATATGGGCTCATAAAATTCTCACAAAGGTGGCGGATTTTTCTGATCACCTTGTTTCTCCATTCAGATGAGAAGCCGCGAACTAGGTTTTTGTCAGAAATTCAGAGTGTAGAGGGGAGGTTCTGGTCACTAGCTAGTTATCTGAAGGAAGAGTTGTTCTCTGATACTGGAGGTATGCCCAGAGATTATACTGAAACCAGCTGGAGACTAAATTTTTAACTCCTGTGTGGACCCTCTGTGAATCATCATACCATTTGTTTAGTGTTTAATGCAACTCCTAATTGTACTAAAAAAAAAAAGAAGTGGGGCCTAACAAGAGGGGCCTATAAAATTAGAAACATGAAGGTGAACCAGAGACCAAACAATTCTCTCTGCTTTGGGATTGCACCATAAATCTCCTTCATTTAGACCCATGAAGTTTATTTTTTCACTCTTGAGATGGCAAAAAAAGTGACAGGGCACTAAAATTTAATATAAACATATCTGATTACAGCCTACAAGCCTCAAGACAGCCTAACATCACCCCTATGCAAACCTAGTGAGGGCACTGTCTCAGCACTAGAAAAAAAGATCCAGGCACTCAAGTGTGTTGACATCTTATAAAGGCTGAGAAATTAAAAGCAGAAGAAAACAGCATTCTTGGGTTTTTTTGTATGTACAGAACGATATAAATGGTGCTACTTAAACTGTTATCTCTTTCTACCCTTCTTCCCCACAAACTAATGTAATTACTGGGTACTTTAGAAATAAAATTCTGAAGACAGCCATTTTAATTCTGTACGCAAAACATTTCAGTACTCTGTACTGGAGCCAGGATGTTTCCAGTAAGACACCTCTCTGAGCAAGTCTAAAATACATTGTTCTAAATGCATTTGCTCTTTTTTTTTAAAAAAAAGGAAGTTTCTGATGATACTAACTACTATTAAACCCGACACATGCACGGAGTCTCATTAGCTTTGATAGGATTACTCATTTGAATAAGAACTGCAAAGCCAGGCTATGCGCTTGATTCTGTGTAGTGCTGAATGTCTTCCGTCTTCATTCAAGCCAATTCAGAAGTCCTAGGGTGTTTCTCCAAACCAAATGATATCAATACAACTGTTGACACACTGGTTTTATATGTCACATTAGTGTAATCTCCACTGAGTACATCAGGGCATGAGGTGGGAGAGGATATATTAAAACCAATTTTATAAAGCATCTTGATGTGAGTTTTCAGGCCAAAGTAGGGATTAGGATTCATCCACGGCAGATTTCCAGCCAGAGAAATCTCTTGACAGTCCCCCTGCCTCTGAAATGAAGCTCTCCCATCCATTCTCCAAATCTAAGATTTTAATACCAAAAAGTGGCATGAGGAAAGGGGAACACCACTGAGGGAAACTCCACTAGCAGCTTTTTGATGTCTGGAGGTGCCAGACAAATGAGAACCCTTGCCTGCTTCACTGCAAGGGTTTATAAATGCATCTCAGGGCAGTGCTACCGTTCTATAAATGCTGTCAGCAGAAACAGCAGCCCCTGACTACGCAGGAGATACTCTTGCAGGGAAGCTCCTGGGAGCCTGTAGTGAGGGAGTATGGCCCCCCTCGGAGATGGACAGCCTGGGCCCTGTTACACCTAAGTGGGCGGAGCTGGAGGCACCCTGTCCGTCAGGCCGGAAGCAGGTGGGCGGGACAGGAACTATAAGGGCCACGCCTGGACGCTCAGAGGGAGGGAGGCAGCTGAAGGGGAAGGGTGTTTCTCTGCTCCCTCCCCAGCACCCGCCTGACTACTACCCGGCCGAGGACCTGCCGGCGGCCTGGGGCCCTGACGGGCAACTGGACCCTGGGGGAACCACCTGTGGAGACCAGCCGCCCAGGAACCTGAAACCTGAGGAGTACCTGGACATGCCGCTTCCCCCATCGCTTGCGACCGTGCCGGACGACCCCCTCCCGTCACCGGGCCAAGACCTGGAGGAGCTCCCCCTGGCCAGTGAGGACGCCCCACCCCTGGAGCCGGGCTGCAATCTAGAGGAGTTACCCCTCGCGGAAGACCTGGGCGGATTCTGTGACCTCCCCCTGGGCGACTACCCCGAGGAGGAGAACGCTGGAGGCTCAGAACAGGTACCCGCAGGGTTGGGGGCAGGAAGTAGCCCAGGGGGCCTAGGGGCCTATGATGACTCGGCGATTCCTGAGCCCGATCCCGTGAACCCTGATAAGGGTTCCGCCGGGCGCGTGGTAGAATGCTCTGCCACGGTTAGGGCCCTGGGCTGGGACGCAGTGGAGTTGGGTGGGCCTGCGTCCCCCTGCCTCCCCCCTTCTGGTACCGCCCCAGAAGCCTTGACAGGCGTGGAGTCGCCACGGCCTGAACTAGAAACTTAACTGCCCTGCCTGAGGGCTAGAGACAGTTTATTTCCCTGCCTGCCCCGCCCGAGGGGCCAAGGACAGTTTGTTTCCCTACCTGCCTGCCCTGCCTGAGGGCCAGAGACAGTTTCCCTACCTGCCTGCCCTGCCTGAGGGCTAGAGACAGTTTATTTACCTGCCTGCCCCGCCCAAGGGGCCAAGGACAGCTTGTTTCCCTACCTACCCCGCCCGAGGGGCCAGAGACAGTTTACCTACCTGCCTGCCCCGCCCAAGGGGCCCAGGGACAGTTTGTTTCCCTACTTGCCCTGCCTGAGGGCCAGAGACAGTTTGGTTTCCTTCCAGGGACGGAGGGACGGGTCAGGCCCCAGCCAGGGAGGGCTGACCGCCTGACTACAGAGCCCCACTTCCCAACCAGTGGAATAGAAGCATGAACATTAAAAAATAAGATTTCTGGAAAGGATATACGTCCATGTGCTTTAGCCATAAATAGACCAACTAATGAAGGTTAGAACAAAACATACCTGGGACAGGATAGCCAGCATCCTGCACAGCTCCTTGCACTTTCCTCTGAAACACCTGGCCACTATCAGTGACAGGACACTGGGCAGGATGAACCATGGGTCTCATCTAAGCTGCCAATTCCTATGTCTCTTGACAGGACTCCCCAGCACCCTTGAAATTCCTAGGGGCAGTGATGCCTCTCATGGCCATTGGCAGAACAGTGCAAGCAAACTTCCAAGACAGAGCTACTGCCAGAACTGTGGTAAACGCAAATGGCACCAAATGCTCCTCAGCAAGAGCTGAGGCTCTGACACAGTGGCCCAACTCTGCTTCTTCTGAAAACAACTACAAAAGTCCCAGTTACTTCAGTGGGAGCAGGATCGGAACCCACAACAGTTTCGGAGAAACAAACATTGTCCTGTGGCACTTTGAATACAACAATTTCAGCATAGTCTTCAAAATTCAATCACCGCAAACATAAACACTGCTTTGCTGCCTCACACGCAGCAAGGAGCAGGATCTCCAGCTTCAAGCTGACTGATACAACTTCAGTCATACGGCACAACGGTTTCACGGTTATCAAATAATTATTGCACACTTTCACAGGTCGTCTTCCAGATGTTTTTCTTAAGAAAACAATCACTGAGGTATCCTACATCTACTATAAACACAGTGGATGAGGCACATTTCTCAGATGAAAAGCAATGTTCGAGAGCATCCCTAAAGGCCTCAGTGTTCACATTCAATAGGTGTGTTTGGCGCTTTGTCTGGTGTTGCACAGCATGTAAACCATGAAATAATTACCTCAACTTCTATTTGTCGACTCATGATCAACATGCATAATAGACTCATGTGGTGCTTTAACAGTGTAAAGCCAGAGCCTGCAAACACTTATGCACTTCCACCATTTTACTGAATCACTACTTACACGAGCCAAGAAACGGAGGCATCATGAGAAAGTAACTGATATTCGGTGCCTTGGGCTCTTATACGATGAATGGAGAGAAATAGACATCTGAGAATGGAATTCACAAGGGGATGACACGCTAGGCAGCTCCTCTCCTAAGCGAGCCCATCGCAGGTGGCAAGCTGAAGGGTGTCTGCTAAATCGGGCCGCTATCTCAGAGATATTCTATGTGTCTACACCTGGGCACCAGGGAGGCATCTCCTTTTGCTTAGGATTCTCTGCAGTGAACTGTCTTTGGGTTCGGCAGCTACACCGGTTTTGCAAGAAGGCTGGGAAAGAAAGCAGCTCTCCCGGATAACCGTCAGGGTAATTACCTGGGAGACCCATGGTTCAAATTCCCACCCCAGCTGAGAGGGAGATGGGATTTGAAATGGGGGGAGTGCTCAGAGAGGGGTCCTTCAGTCTCACCTACTGAAGCTGTTCCATTGTGGATAAATAATGAAAGAACAGCTGGGTCAGAGGGAGAACAAACATGGGAATGACTGTACTTTGGTGGTGACAGCACTCACCTATGTGATGGGAGACAAAGGAGCCAGTCTCCCTGCTCCAGTCATTTTTTTTCCAAACACTTTACCCACAATAGAACAGCGTCAGTAGGTGAGATGAGAGAGTCCCACCTCAGAGTATGTCAGAGCCCCATAGGTAAGGCACTCTCACAGCACATGGCAGACCCCAGTTCAAATCCCTATTTCCCCTAAGCCATGAGCAGGAACTTGAACCAGTTCTCCTCCACATCCCAGCTGGGTATCCTCACCGGTGGGCTCACAGTTCTGAAGGAGGGCCTCCTCCCTCCAACAGCTGGCCTTTGGTGCAAGCTCGTCTCTCGGGCCCCAATCCAGGCAACATGCTCAGAGCTAGCCCTGCACACAGGTCAGGGGAGTGCTTCACTCAGGGTGCAGGTGTCTTGATGCCGGCACGGGGCTTCAGCTGGCGTGCTCACAGGCAGAAACGAAGTTGCTTAGAGAACTTTGATGGCAAACATTCAGGTGCTGAGTGAATTTAGGCACCTAGAGGGCTTGAGGGTAGCTGACCTAGGGCTCTGTGAGGCCTGATCCTGGGATTTAGTGCCTCAGGAGGCAGTTAGGCACCTACGTCTATTTGTGGCTCTATCCCATGGTCTCTGGGGCACCTGCAGCCAGGAAAACTGCCTACTTCTGCTGGAGGCAATTGGCATGATGGCAGAGACATACCTTATTCCTTTAAAATCAACACTCACCCACCAAATGGAACTGCGTAGAGATCCAACGGGAATTCCGGTTTCTATGGGTTTCATCGCAGCTGTGGGGCATCCAGGCCCGTGCACTTAGATGCCCAACAACAGACCTTGCAAAGATGAAAACGTTGGCCTTTCCATCTCACTCCCCCCCCCCCATTTCTCAATCAGCAGGGTAATTAGCTAATGTTTGCAAGCACTCTGAAGATGAAAAGTACCAAGTGAGTGCTAAATGCTGAGCCAGATCCTCAGCTGGTTTAAACTGGCATCGTTCCACTTATCGTAGAGGATATGGCCCGCTATTACTATTTTGCCTTGTTATCAAGATTATGGAAAAATAAATACCAGATGGTTTATATTAAAGTAATCACCTTTCTCCAACACGCCCCCTTACGCGTGGGAAAAGCTGCAACACCATGGTAGTGCTGTATTCTCCTTCAAGCCTGTCCTTAAAACTCACCTCTGTTGTGATGCCTACAAATCACTTGGCAACAAATAAGGAGCGGGTGAGCTGCGACCACTGCATGTTACACTTTATCATCGTCCGTCTCTTCGCGTTAATGCTTTGTGCTCCCCCCTCTATTTATTGTACCCACCTGTCGTCTCATCTTGTACTTGGATTGTAATGTGTTTGGGGGTACTGACTGCCTTTTCCGTTCACGATATGTATGTACAGCACACAAATCCATACTGCAGAAATAATGACCTTTGGTCTTTGGCAGAGTTTGTCTAAGGTTACAGCTACAATACTAGGAAGTCTAATACTAGAGATGGCTGAATATTATGAAGACACGTTCATTTTACACACACACACCCCAAGTGCAAAAGCATATAAAACAAATGAAGTTTAACTTGTGCACTCAATGGTAAATAGCCACGATCACTTACAAAAATGCACACTCTTGTGGATTTTTTTAAAGGATAAACGTAACGTTAACGCAGGATTTTCTAAAATCTTAAAATTGCAAATATGTGGCTCAAAGGAAGTTTCCTTAGCAAATCAGTCTATCACCTGACTAAACTACAGTAGTTATAGGGAGAGACAAAGCGACTCTTTAAATATTATACAGACTGGCAGGCTTGCCTTCCTCAGGGGGCTAACAATAACACAGCTGCTCCTGGAAGGAGAAGAGACACAAGCAGCTTGCATACATCTCACAACAGGAAGCCCTGGCTTACAGAAGGAGAAGCACCTTCATCCTCTGAACATATGCCAAAGGGTGGTTCTTCAGCAGCATAAAGTGCCTTCCAATTAGATTGTTTTTTCTCGCGGATAAGCCTGGCATGCAAAGACAGAAGGAGAATCAGAGACCACAGGGCTGCATTTGTGCATGTTTATGATAAAGGGAAGCACATTATCATGCTAAACTGCAAAGCCGCTGTAGCTTTCGAGTACATGTATTCCTTCTTAATAAGTGAGATTTTTTTTCTAAAATCTGCTTCTAGATAGTGGGCCTGATCCAGCTGTTAGTAGTGTAAAGTCAGGTGTAAAAGCATAGAAGTCAGTGGGGTTATGCCAAATTAAAGCCAGTGTAAATGAGATCAGGCCCTTTAGTTAAGCATTAATAAACAGTTCCTTCTCCTTCAGTAACTGTGGATCCTCACGATGTAGTTAGTGAGAACCCCACTAGCATGCCACACGTGCACCATGGACAGCAGTTAGGATTTTCTTAAACAGCAATATCAGACAGGGCCACAACCATGCCCTGTGCTTCCCTGTGCTTACAGGAAAGGGCCTAAAGGGTGGGACAGCCAGGACCCTCCTTGATTCCCTCACAATTTGAAGCTCGTAGCCACTGAGCACTCCAAAATTCAGGGATGGACGGTGGGTTGTGGGATCCATGCTGACAACATAGTGTCTTTACACTGCATATTTAAATGGATGTGTCTGCCTGAAAGAATTATCATACAGTAGATAGGTCATCTCATTTACTCCTACCTTACCTTTCCTCTGCAAATTGCCAATATATGCAAACATGTATCATACAAGAAAACTGCGAATGGGGGCCCAATCGTGCAAGAACAGACAAAGATACTTAACTTTAAACATATGATTAGACCAATTAAAATCAACAGGACTACTCATATGCTTAAAGGTACCCATGCACAAGCGTTTGCAGGTCTGAAACCACGGAAAGAAGCTGCTTTTCTGAAAAGTTTAAATAAATCATTCTCATGAGTACTCATCATATAAAGGCCATGAAAGTCCCTACTTCTAGAATTAGTCTGTTCAGACATTTGAGCGTGAAAGACACTAGTTATTCAGCAGCATATGGCCCATACTTCACATTTTAAATACCAATTGGAAAAAAGGAAATGGGTTCCCAGTGTACGAGAGTTCTATGACTCCGGGAACCATAGAATTTCAAAATCAATGAGAAATTTATGGCTGTCAGGTTCTCATTGGAAGTCTCTACATACGGAGCAATGCTGCTGCACTTCAGATACGATGATGTCACAACATGGTGACACTGCTGCCAGAGACAGGCGTTTCGCTGTTGCACACCAGTTGTGGCTGACTCTGAAAAGCTGAAAGCATAATTTAACCTATTAACTTCTGGGAATCAGCCTTCCCAGTAGGGAGACTGGACAAAGCTGGGTATTTGTTAATATGGACACAGATCTTCCACCTCCTGTTTCTTTTTCATTCTGTGTCTCATGGAAACGTCTCTACTTTGAAAAACATCCCCTCTTCCTACCCAGGAGGATGTGGCTTAAGCAGATGAAGCTTTGTTTTAGTGTCCTTCACCCCTAGAAATCCAGGGTGAGATTTTCTAAAGCAATTAGTGTTGGCCTGACTATGCTCCCAATCAATCAACTCACATTAAGTTATGTTAACTATAATAACTTGGGGTGTGTACAATGGTCATTATAAATATACTCCAAAGCAGTAATTTCTGTTTTAAGATGAGATTTGTAGATTCCTAACCGCACACTTATACTCCTAAATAATGAAGCGGATATAGAAAAGTACTGAGCACCCCTCGGTTCCCATCCAAGTCGCTGGGCTGGCTGCTCACCGCTTTTCAAAATCGGGCCAGGGAAGTCCACAGGAGAATGTCCATGATCTCAACAGTGTAGAAACAGAACCTTATTTAGGAGCCTACAACCCAACCTTTCAAAGACTTACACATGCACTTAACTTTATGTGCTGTGAGTAGCATCACTGAAGCCAACCGGACTGTGTACAATGTGGAAAGAAGAGGAGGCATGTAATTCTTTGCAGAAGTGGAGATCAAATGTGTTTTGGACTCTATCTATAGGCCATCATTTTTTAAAATGCTGAGCAACAGGGTTTTTTGCATATACTTCCAATTGGCATCATGGTCATTGGCTAAGTACACTTAATAGCTCTTGCCTTCTTCACAGACCTAGAGGAGCATCATTGCTGATGTCAATCCAGAAGATGTTTCTAAAATAATCTATAGCAATGAGTCTCAACGCAACATTTGAATTTTGCCCATAAGCTTATAAAGCGTGGCAATGATTGTTCTTACCACAGGTCTTTTTTCCCCCCATTCATGTACTGTACTTTATTCCACTGTAATTTTCTCTTTAAATTTTAAAAAAAACCAAACCTGAATTTATAATTGGTCTATCTAAATGATTGACAGCATATGTGAAGGAACAGCCTGTTAGTCCTAACTGCTGAAGTAATGAATAGAGAATCTGACATGTTAAATTCCTTCACCTCCAATTGGTATAATAAATTATACACTTTCATATCTTCATAATACTAAACTCCTCTTAAAAATAGAACTATTCCTTTGGGGTATATTTATAATAAAAAAAATACACATACCCAAAGCTGCTGAATGTAAAATATCTTTATATGAATATAATCAGACAATCTTTTCTCTCATATTTTAGGAACCTAGAAGTGGAGCCTGTTAAGTATACATTATCTGAAGGGTCCCTTAATTTTGGTCTTCTTTTAATTGGGCATATAAAATTAGTGGCACCAGTTGAAAATTTCGGTCTGTCCTCCCAGTTCTTCAGTAAAGAAACATGCACATGGTATTGTCACTTTGCTGTAAGGGATGTAAGGGTGTAAGGGATGCTAAGGCACAGAACTGTTGTCACTTCTAATTTAGGGCATGTCTATACCACCTCACAGTTCAGACCCGCTGGGTGAGCAGTGCAGTGTCCACAGTGCTGCACTATGCCTCCCCTATGTGGATGCTGGGGAACGAACGAAGATTCTTAATTCGGTATTTACGTAGTTCTCTTCAAAGGGGACTGCATTAATACAAAGACGGACCCTTCTCGTTTGCGCCCCTAGCATCCTCCCAGAAGAGGCACAGTGCAGCACTATTGACCCCTCCTCTCTCCAGTAATCCAAACTATGGTGGCAGCATACACGTGTCGGTAATCAATTCAGTCTCTCTATTGACTTTGATGGGAGCAAGATCAGGCCCTCATTTCCACAGGCGCTACCATTTCCACATGGTACTAAACCATTCCAGTTTCATTCTCAGGCCATGCAGCTTCTATAAACAAATCATCCTGTCAATTCAGTTTAACAGAGTACACAGCACAAATATAAAAGTACAGTCCTAAACGGCAGGGAAATGACTAAGCCAAACTGAGTGCATTTAAACTCTCCAATTTAGTTTGCATAGAAAGAAATGGAGTTAGTTTTAAGGCTTTTTCTGATTTAGACTTTAATCAAACACCAGAGAACTTAGTTGGAACGGTGAGTCCGTCCTCCAAAGCACTGAAGTAGACAAGGTGGAGGAGGGTAAACAAGCACAGAGAGGTGAAGTGTTATGACCAGGGTCACATGGCAGACCGGTGGCAGAGTCAGGAACTGAACCCAGCTCCCCTGTGTCCTTGTCCAGTGCTCTGCCCACTAAACCACACTGGCTCCAACATACTCAGTGGCAGGACTCCAAGTCTACAGCAATCAAACTGAGAGCTGAATGTGGCCCAAGTAGTATGGCTGCCAGCACCTACAACAGCAGCACTGGAGTCTCAATCAGCTTGGAGAACCTTGTGCATTTTACGCTTCAACATTAAACTGCAGCACTACTGGGGAGCCTCACATCTCCTGCCATTAAGCAAATCAGTGCAGTGTTTCTTAATGACAGGCTGTGGACCGGTGCTGGTCCCTGAGATATCCCCAACACAGTTTAGGAGGGCAGCAAGCCAGTCCCTGGTATCAAGAAGGTTGAGAAACACTGAATTAAACAACCAAAGCCATACATTATTCCAATTCCAGTGGAGCTGATAAATTATAGTCCAAACTCCATCAAGAGCTTGAGTCTTTATTAGTCCATTCTCCATCATTCAACATGTCTATAAGCTATTGTGAAAGAGTTTCTACAAAGTATTCTATTTATATCCTGCAATCAGCAAGCAGGAAGCAAATTATATTATTCTGGTAACTGTTTAATGTTTGCCATCTGACATTCAAGCCAATGAACTGCTGACCTGCTCAATAACTCCAAACGCACCATTCATTTGAATGGAAGCCACAGACGATAGCTGTGAAGAAATCAGTGCTGCAGCGTACAGTAAGAAGAAAATGAGCTAATAAATACGGATATAAATGTATCTTAGCACACAAAGTAACATTTTATTACATGCTTTAAAGTTAATATGCCCCATTTTGTTATCTATACTCAAAATGCCTTACCCTTTCCACACCACAAACTCTAACAGTACATGGTGGCAAATCAAAACTAATATTCATGATTCACAATAATTAAAAGCAACATGAATCATTTTAGTTTCTCCTACAGCATTTTTCTTATCTGCTATTTTTCCCTCCCCTCTCTGGCTTAACTATAACATTTTGACAGCACAACAGACTTGGGAGTTAGATGGAATAAAAAGACTTGCTTGTGTCCAAGTCAGAACGCTGCACACTTGTGAGGACCTGGGCCTAACTGCTGAGTCAACTTGGGGGGCCTGCTCATGGCTTTCCGGCCAGTGGCCCGTTCCTGGAGATCATGTAGAGGTGCATGGCCCCAAAAAGCAGGTACAATGACCCCAGGAGGACTGCAGCTACCGCAATGCTTTTAGAAAGCTGCTCATCTTCATGGATGGCCTCCTACCTAACAGTTCCAAAATCCAGGGAAGAACCCAGTGACCCAGCTGTATCCCACATGCCTTTTCCTCTAAGCTCTGAGATCTTGGTGGTCTCTGTCATGAATCAGACCCTCTCCCTGATTCTATATTTTGGTTTTAAGAAGGGGAAACATCTTCCAAAACTCTGCTATTCCCCTCCTTGACAAGTTCAGAGATGCACTGAGGAACATATGATTCTCTTGGGCCCAGTGCGGGGCCCTGGAGACTGAGCGGATCCCTCACCACAGCAACCTCTTCTTTGCAACCTATCAATTGAGCACTTAGAAATAAGTGTCTTAATAATTAATCTCATTTACTGAGAGTTACACAGTAGCAACACCCAGCCCCACACAAAACAACACAGGAGTGTGATCTCATGATTACGCTGATGGAAATGTCCATCCACGCAGAAGTACAACGGACACTGCAGAGTGCTGTCAAATGAGCAGAGTAAATGAACTAAGGAAGTATGGGGAAGCAGTTCTAGTGACTGCGGGTGTCACTTACAACAACAGCATAGTATATGGTATGTAGAATAATGATTCAAAAGAATATTAAGTCAAAGTCTGTATTTTCAAAAGTGGCCAGTGATTCTGGATGCCTCCTATTTTGGCTGCCCAATTTGAGACGTTAAAGGAGACTGATTTTTAAAAATGCTAAGAATCCACTTTCTGCCAATCAGGCCCTTTATAGTGTCTCAAGATGGACACCGGATAAAAGGCTTCCAGATTCACTAGTCACTTTGGAGAACAGAAACCCTGGCATGGGGCTCACAAAACACTTTCAATGGGAATTGAGCTCCTAAGTAACTCAAGGGTTTTGTAAATACCATCCTACATTTTAAAACTTCAATTTCAGTAAGGCCTCCTGATTCCAATTACAGCAAGTCACATATGGCTCGGCATTGTCTTTGCATGCAAAAACTCAAATCCATTGCAAGGACTTCAGCTCTGTGAGACTAAGACACCTGATGTTCCAAATCGTCCTCTAAGGACTGAAGATCAAAACCAGTAAGAGTTGTGATGCGAGGGAAATTAGAAAAAATAATCCACAAAGCCTGTCGTTGGAATAATTTCACAGGTCAGAAACTGCACATATTTACTTTTAGAGGCAGCGAAGGGGCACGGAGCCCAACAGGCTGTCTACAGAGTTGAGACTCTTTAGTTTTATTCAGATATACAATGGCATGTTTAACTGATCTATTATATATGTGTTACAACCAAGCTTTATAAAATCTGTCAAATTACAATCCTTGGAAAGCAAGTCAGCCAAACAACTCTAACAGGCAATTTGAGAAGATACTCCCCAGGAATTAAAATTTTGTAAACAAACATTTCAGCTAATTGCATTCTTGTTCTCAGTACACTGAAGGCACCATTTAACCAAAGCACTTGTCTGCAGAGCTTAGATCCTTTATTTTAATGAACACTGAGCCTGTGTTAGGCTCGACGGTTATCTGGTCAGGATTGACATGAAATATTAATGAAAAAAGAATGTCTAATATTTCACATTCTTAAATTACAAACAAATATATTAAGGCAAAATTATTTAACCTGTTCTGCTCAGGAGAACAGTGCTAGGTTTGAAAAAGTTTCTTTTTTTTAAACTGTCTCAGGGATCAGAGAATTAAATTTCCACTAGCATGTCCAAACCTACAGCTGGAAGGGGTCATTTTGCGAGCAAGTTATACCTGTAGTAACACCCACATGGCACTGCTACTATCTTAGACCACCTCACCTTTTAAAAAGCAACCCGGCTGTCACCAACACCAGGTGTAGACAGGGCAATGTCAATTCAGAATGGAACCTCAGATATGAGTCAGAACTTGAGTTCAGGAGAGCCTTGTGGGTCATTCTGTTTCACCACTCTAGTGGATTCTCTGTACTAGTCTTTAAATTAAGAATGTGTGCATTTCTCAAAGTCATGATCTAGCTCAGCCAAGCTGGATGCAGGAATCACAAACAGAATTCTCTGGTGTGTGTTATGCTGGAGCTCAGACTAGATGATCATAATGGTTCTTTGAAATCTATTAAGTCACGGGGAGAAAAGAATCTTCATTTTCAAACTTTTAGAATTCTAAGCTGAATCACATGTGGTATCATTCTGCTTAAAGCGATGGCAGTGACTGAGAAAAGCAGAAAGGACTGCATTTGGCTGGAAAACTGCCATACTTACTAACAAGTCTTCTGAATACAATAGCTGTGGCTGTTCCAGGCAACGTAATTTCCCCTGGGAACTATCTGTGGAATCCATGTACGATGCACTTCAAGGATTCAGGGAAACAAGAGGTTGATATTTTCTAAAAGCTATTGGTCTTCATCTATTCAGAGAAAAATACATTCAAACATGCATAGCATTTCAGAGTAATATTGTTGTTACTTTCCAATGATTAGCATAGGGCTCACCTCTTTGAGGAGTTACTTATTCCTTCCAGAGGTTTCTGGTATACAGTCAGTTTTGACTGGAAACCCAAATATTGTTTGAGTATGCAGTAAGCAGCCGCTAAACCATTCACAGTTTTCTCATTGCACTAGCAGCTATCATTCCAAATGCTAAAGTTATCTTCATGCAGATTTTAAAAGGCCAGTGTTTATGCATGTAAATTCTGAAGGGCATTTGCAGTATGGCTGACACACATTGACAGCAAGCACATCTGCAGGAATGGAATGAGCATGAAAGACTGCCTGAATAATTGATGTGCTTTTACTCTGCCTGATGGCCCAGTTATTACATTGTTCACTCTCTTCAACTGCCTGTGGTTTCTAAATTAATTAGAAATCTTAATGTCATGGCCAACCAGTTAAAAAATGGCACTGAATACAAAACGAGATGGGAGTTGTATTAATGTCCTTGAGCCCTTAGCAACTCTTATTTTGGCCTGGTCATGCAGAGAATAAAACGTCACCAGGTTTCTAGAATTCAGTCTCTCTAAGTAATCCTGGTTTCTGATACTACCAGCAGAACTGAGACTATAGTGGATCCTTCTGAAAGATGACATCCATGCCAACGATATGAGGCCCCAAGACTTGTATTTTACATGGGTGGGGATTCAGCCTACATGGTCCATCATGAAAGCAGAGACAAAAACAATTCTGGAAGAACTCACGCACACAGCAGCTGGGATTTGCTCAGTGTGGTGGCGAATAATGTGAATATACAAAACATACATCAGCCAGAATGGTTGTTACCTACTGCTACATTGTACAAAAGGAGAGAAACGCTGTTAAACCCAGTAGTTAGTCTACGCTCAGAAGTTTAACTGTAGTTTATCCAGCCAAATGACTACCCAGGAATCCTCCCACAGTTGAAAGGAACTGTTCACTACTTACTACCTGATCTCAAAGAGAATGAGAGAGGTTAGTAAATGTTACATATTCATAAAATAGACAAATATGACTATAAATACCAATTACTACGTGTTTGCACTATGCATAGTATATTATTTACTTACAATACTACATTGCTAATACTTAAATTCTAAACCAACAGTGTCTATAGCATTTCAGAAACTCAATGGGACTCATTCAGAAACTTGAGGATCTAGAGTCACATCCCATTAAAGCATACAGGGTTTTCCTCCAACTCCTTGGAAAGCACTTAGCTAGGCTGTATTTTGGATGCATTTTTAGTTTCTTATTTAACTGAAAACAGTTATACAGTTTAAAATCTGATTTAGAACAACTGTAAGCATTCAAAAGACATAATATATAAAAATGAATGGTTTCACTGAAATTATTTTAAATTTCTCAGTTAAATTAGGGACTAATATTTCACTTTCTTATAAAAGAGCAGCAATAATCAAAATGTCAAATAAAATACAATACTGCAGCATAATCTTTCTCTTTTCCAGCATACAGTATGTTATTGTAACCTTCAGGATATCTAGAATAGAACTCTACAGGAGCCATTAATACCTTTCTATTGTTCCCCTTTTAAATTTCAGGTCTTTCATGATTTTAGAGAAATCAAATTTTGATTCTCTCTTTTTGAAGGGCATAATACAGCACGCACTCAGAACAATGAGTATTCAAATCCTAATCGACAACTATCCTGAATTGCCATTTACAGATAACTTTTCTTAGAATTATCATTTCAGTTGGAAAGAAAAAAGTAAGGTAGGGTAGATGCCAGTGAAATCTCAGACAGAAGTTCTCATGGAGCTTTAAACAGCATTACAATTCTTAATGCAATTTCTTGCTATAAGAATTTCACCTGTCATCATTAGGCAGGCAATTGAAATCTGGAGCAGCAGAAATTACAGAGGGGAATATTTCTGTAAAAAGATCAATACAGTAATATTTAACACTTTCTGGGGGCTAAACATTTGCTTCTTACACTTTCCCGGCATGTCTTCTTGCCAGGTATATATTTTGATATTAATGTGATGCTGAAAATACAGTACAGCACTAAAAGCCAGCCATGGGATCTGAAGCAGCCATATGTTTCACAGACACAGACTTTAAGGCCAGAAGTGAACTTTGTGATCATCTAGTCTGACCTCCTGCACAATGCAGGCCATAGAACTTCACCCAACCATTCCTATAATAGACCCGTAACCTAGGGCTGAGTTACTGAAGTCCTCAAATCATGATTTAAAGACTTCAAGTTTATAAAGAATCCACCATTTATACTAATTTAAACCAGCCAGTGATAGATGCTGCAGAAGAAAGCAACTCCCTCCCTCCTCCACCACCAGGGTCTCTGTCTCTGCCAATCTGACCTGGGGGGAAATTTCTTCCGGACACCAAATGTGGTGATCACTTGGAACCTGAGTGCAAGATCCACTAGCAAGAAACCTGGAAAAGAATTTCTGTAGTAACTCAGCGCCCTCCTCATCTACTGTCCCATGTCTGGCTATTGGGGATATTTGCTACCAGCAGTTACAGATGTGCTGCATCTCATTGTAGGCAGTCCCATCTTACCATCCCCTCTATAAACTTATCAAGCTCAGATTTGAAGTAAGTTGTGTTTTTTGCCCCCATTGCTCCACTTGGAAGGCTATTCCAGAACTTCACTCCTTTTAGAGGTTATATCCAATTGTGCTTGTGCTAACTTTGGCCCTGAAATAATTCCTCCCCCTCCCTGGTATTTATCCCTCCAATTTATTTACAGAAAGCAATCGTATCTCCGCTCAGCCTTCGTTTGGCCAGGCTAAACAAGCCAAGCTCTTTGAAACTGATAAGATAGCTTTTCCGTTCCTCGGATGACCCTATTACCCCTTCTCTGCACCTTTTCCTGTGTGAATTCATCTGTCTTAGACCTGGGAGACCAGAACTGCACCCAGTATTCCAGATGAGGTCTCAGCAGTGCCTTGTGTAATGGTACCAACACTTCCCAGTTTCTACTGGAAATACATTGCCTGATGCATCCTAGGATTGCATTAGCCTTTTTTATGGCTGCATCACACTGGCGGCTCATAGGCTGCTTCTACACTGGTAAATTAAGTCAACTTAAGCTTGCTTAAGTCGACTTAATTTACCCTGCATCTACACTGCAGCTTGCTTAAGTCGACTTAATGAAAATTAAGAGTGACTTTATTAAACCACCTTTTCATTAGACTTAAGGCTTAATTCAACTTTTGAAAGTCGAATTCAGACAGTGTAGCCCTAGGGTAGCCCTAAGTCGACTTAGGGCTACCCCATGACTACACCAATGTCCTCCCTGCCGGGGGGGGGCACAGGGGGAGCCTGGCATGCCCCCCAAAGGGCAGGGCATGTAGGCAGGATGTGACACTGTCTGGATTTAGGGAAGGATTTATGATATTATTTTCTATGGATATCTCATAAATGCTATAATCCATAGGAGCTATGTCATGTTTGGTATCAATAGAAAGGTAGTAATTTGCTGGGAATGATGATATAGTTTATGTCTAGGAATTCTATTTCAATTAGAAGTTAGGAATTTGATGTTATATCTATACTTTAACTTGTGTTATTCTGGAGGAATGCCTTAGACAGGAGGGTGTGAACAACCATTGACTTCTTAACGTTAAGGAAGCTCCCACCTACAATGGGCCAAAGGGAGAAACCTGATGAGCCATTAAGGAGACAATGGTTGTTCACACCCTCCTGTCTAAGGCATTCCTCCAGAATGACACAAGTTAAAGTATAGATATAACATCAAATTCCTAACTTCTAATTGAAATAGAATTCCTAGACATAAACTATATCATCATTCCCAGCAAATTACTACCTTTCTATTGATACCAAACATGACATAGTTCCTATGGATTATAGCATTTATGAGATATCCATAGAAAATAATTTCTCTATCTTAATTTCCATTAGATTTCCTGCCACTAGCTCTACTCTCCTCAACCACCCTTATTAAAAATTGAGGCAGAATATTTGTTTAGATATTGGGCGATGCTTAGATTATCTTTAATCGCTGTTACCAAACTGAATGCTTAGCAGTCCCACTTTTTTCCATGTTTTCTCTTTATTCGTATTGCTATAGAGCAAGGGTGACAAACGTGGCATGCGGGCCAAATGCGGCTCAATAACCCTTCCATCCAGCCCGCAACTGCACTCCGTGGGACCACCTGCTCTTTAACAGAGAGAGAGAGGGCTCACATACCCAGTGCTCCGCAATGCTGTGAGAGTGTCAGGTCTCACGACATCACAGAGTGCTGGGTGTTTGGAGCTTTGAGTTCATGAGTCCAGTGCGCTCCCCTCACTAATTCCTCTGATTTTTTAAGTTTTCGCTTTTGAAATCAAGGATTCTTGTGGCAGACCCATCTTCGATTATCCTTCCATTTCCTTTAAACTCTTGATCATATGAATCAAGATTGTTCCCTACAACCAGTTTTTCTATGAGTGCTTCACTAGTTGCCAATACTAAATCTAAAATGGCTTCACTTCTTGTTGGTTTGATGACTATTTGGTGAAGAAATCTCTCAGCTATTATATGCAGAAAAAACTAGGGCTTCCATTTGCAGCATTTGTCCTCCAATCTTTATCTGGGAAATTAAAGTTTCCCATAATCACACAATCCCCAATAGAAGTTGTTCCATTAAAAATATTCAAGACGACTCTCTCCATATTTACATCAGGTCCTGATCGTCTGTATCACACCCTAAGCTCTATCTCAGTGGAGACTCCATTACCTTTCTTCCCCAAAAGTGATTGTGACCAAAAAAGGTTTTGTTTCATCCATTCTATCCCTTCTAATTTCATTATAATCTGCCTTAACATTAATATATAATGCTACTCCACCACCTGTACTTTTATTTCTCATTTTCCTGAACAGCACTCACCCTTCAATACCTGTACTCCAGCCTGACTCCTATTTCACCATGTTTCTGTTATCCTTAAAATTTCTGGTTTCACTTTCTACAGTAGTTCTAGCCTACAAAAGTATGCCTCCATTTTCTCACCAAGACTCCTTGCACTGGTGTGTGGACATCTTAGTTGTTTCTGCTGGGCTTTACTCAGATTCCTCAGCCAATTAGGTACAGTCATTCCATTGCCAGTATCACCTACCTGACTGATAGTATCATTGGTATTGGCGCAATCTTTCCTCGTGCTCTCCATTCTCCTACCCTCTGCTGCTCCTTTCTCCATTCTTGTGTTCTCTTTTACTTGATTTTCTTTACACCCAATATTAGAATCAGACATGGAGATCTCATGAGCATCTCCCAATGGCCTCCCCCAAACTCCTAGTTTAAAGCTCTTTTAATCAGCTGTGCCAACCTGAACTACAGAAATCTATTTCCCTCTCTAATCTGGTGGTGTCCATCCCAGGAGAGCAGTCCTTTGTCTGTGAATGACTCCCCATGGTTGAACATCTGAAAGCGCTCCTTGGAGCACCATTGCCTGAACTATCAGTTGATCTTATAATCTTCTCTCTCCCTCATTGTCCTCCCATGGGGACGGGTAGAATTCCACTAAAGATCACCTGGGCCTCCATTTCCTTTAGCATCTTCCCCATCCTGACAGAGTCTCCCTTAATGCACCCAGCAGAAACCTTCTAGCTGTATCACTTGCAACAATGTGACGGACAATCACTGGATTCTTTCAGGCTCCCATTAGGGTTCTCTTCATCTCAGATCCACACCCTAAAACGTAGCTCCCAGGAGACAGCACATCCTTCTGTTCTCCAGATCAGCCCTGGTAACAGGCCGGTCTACTCTTAGTAGGGAGTCAACATTCCTGGAAACCTGCCTCGTCCTTGTAGTGGCGCAAGTCTCCAGCCTTCCTGGTTCACTTCATTCTGGCCAAAAGTCCTCCTCTTTTGTTCACCCTTGCAATCTTCTGAGAGTCATCTTTTATCTCCTGGGGCTCTGAACTCTGGGTATCACCTTTGGCTCTTCCCCTCTTCTCTTCTCTTCTTCCTTGGCGTCCCTCTTCTGTTACTGCCTGTTGTGTCCCTTCTTCATTTTCTAACTCAGCAAACCTGATCCTGAGCTCTATTTCTCCTTCTCCAACTCATTTTCTCCTCTGCCTAGTTCTTCTAGCCACATGCTTCCAGTGGGCACTTTCTCCAGCCAGCAGTCTCCTCTCTCAGTTCTCCCATCCTGTCGTCACCTTCCCTCCATCATTTGCTTGAATCCCCTTTGAAAATCAAGTCCACAGTTGCCACCTCCATCTCTGACCCTCAAATCTTCTCTTCCATCAGCTCTATCAGGTGGAACTTCATACAAAAACAAAGCTCTTTTGGAGTCCATGCTCCAGGATAACTTACATCCCATAGCTTCCACATCTAGTCATCTTCACTGCCTCTTCCATTCCTTGTGTCATGACCGCTGCTGCCTCTGTGTCTGTCATTGCCTTCCTGCCTAAATGACTGTCAGAAAAAACACCCCAACCCCACACAAAACCAAACCAGGGCATCACACACCTCTCCTCCCCCAAACGCCCCCATTTTCAACTCTCTTTGCTGTCTCCTGTGCTGCTGACTGGCTGCTTGGCTGCCTTTATAGGTCCCCTCATCAAGGCATCCCTGCCCCTTAATCAAGGCTCTGCTGTGATCAAAGGCTCTGCTTCTCTCACAATAAGCTGTCCCCCTTCTAGCCTTTTCTGATGAATGAGGGGCTAGATCTTCCTCTAGATAAGGAACAGATACATTTCTAAAGCATGCCAATGGCTACATAACAAAAGATAGCCTTGTAATACTGCAGTCTATTTATTTTTGCTCTCTTTGTTTATTCATCATTTCCAAGGAGCACTGTGCTAATTAGCAAGGATGCTGTGATGTAGATGTAGGGAACTGAAGTCATCACTCCACTGCATTTTTCAAATGAGCACTGTGAAATAATGTCTCATAAGAATCCCTTGAATCTTTCTTCCATTTTCTCTCATTGGGTTTTTTGCATTTTCCTTTTATTTTACAGGGGTTAGTTCTGCTTATTTATATTAGAACATCCCATGCCCACAATCTAGATTTTTCCTTTCATTTCAAATGCTGTGGAAACTCTGATTTCTACCCACTTTGAAACTATAATGTGATGACTAAGTTTAACAACCAAAGTAAAAACCCCAGGTCCAACACTATAAATCCAGTCAAACTACCAGACTATACTAATGCATCATCCCTTGCGTACACCCATGCTGTCAGAATATTCTATACACCCTGGATTGTAAAATATACTTCCAAACTTTGGGACCCATCCTCCCCAACCATCCCAGTCCCAGCACAGAGGGAAGTCTGCACCCATTGATCCAGGCCTCTGAGTCATAAGAGAGAAGAGTGCCTTCCCCACCCAACAGTGACTTAGGCTTTGCAAAACAGGGACAGGCAAGATGAGGAAGCCCTCCCAGCCTTCTAGAGGAGCTGGGCACAAGGAACTAGAGACTGAGGCTGTGGAATTTAAACAGCTTCCCCTCCTGCACTCCCCTGAGTCAGGGGCAGCCAAGCACCACAGAAGGATCACAACCACTTTCTCTGACAGAGCTTCCACACCTGCTCAACAGGTTACACAAGTCTACTCAATAGTCATACCAAGGCTGATTTCAGAGCCCTGAATTGCTTTTCTCTTTCACCTGTTTAACTGCATGCATGCTGCATCATTCACAGTGTGATTGTATACTTCTTTTTCCTTCATCAACAACTTATTTTGTTACTTCTGGAAAGATCCACTGTAAAGAAATAAGACGGTGCCTATGGTATGAAATTATTTAAAATCATAAGAAGTGACAGAGTTGCTATAAATTTGCACAGCATGACATGTTGAACAGTTATCTATATAAGTGCTTCAAATATTTTTTTAACAGTTAACAAATGAGACTAGACTCTATGATCTAATAATTACCTTATCGTGTTCTTCAGTTGCTAAAAACCCATATGCTTTTTTTTCAAATTACTGAATCCAACATTTCTGCAGGGGGAGAAAAAAAGAGGGAAAAATTAGGCTCATTTGCACTTGCCTCTGAGGATGTATTACACAGCTATATAAATGTTTTCCTGATGCACGTTCACGGTATTTCCAGGAGATGAGATAGAGATAGAGAGATCTGCTTTATTAAGGACATGATTTTTTTAAAAAATCAAACTAAAATTCTAATTTTTTAAAGAATTAAAATTCTAATTTAATTACACATCTGGTTCATTTTTATAACACACACTATATGTAATATATTATGCATGTGATTCATGAATAAAATAAGTGTAGAATCCAGTGTTAAGTCCAGTCATTGCCAAAGAATCCCTCGAGTAGCGGTTCTCTAAATCTATGGGCCATTTCATAAAGAAAAGATTTCCACTGAGCCACCCGTCTCCCAGTTCTGTTGTATTCAGTGGCAATGCTGGTGCCAGGCACACAGGGCACAGGCTCCAAGTCCCAGCACCAGTGGCCAGATTAGACCCATTGGCGGGGCCTTGGCCCCAAACCTCTTTTCGGGGCAGTGACACCCCTGGTTGTATGCTTATCAAGAAATTTCATTCTGCACACTGCTGGATCTCCAAACCAGAGGCATCCAAAAACAATGGGTTCACAATTATCAACCCAAAGGAAATTCTGAGCTCATTGACTTCACTGGCTCAAGGTTTCACTCAGAGTGAGATATGTCCAGGAATTAGAGGGCCTTTTCCTTTGAAGTGATGCACAACGAGCCTTATTCTGACTAGGGATATCTGTCCACAAGTGAGGACCCCACTGAATTAAATAGTTGTTGCACTGACATTTGCAATGGTCAGTGAATGAAACTATAATAGATTACATGGGTGAAATCATGACCCTACTGAAGCCAATGAGAGATGTGTCATTGACTTGAGCAAAACCAAGATTTCAGCCCAATTCTTAATACTCTTCTGCTCCTTTGGCACTGTGAGAGAATCATAGAAGGTTAGCACTGGAAGGGACCTCAGGAGGTCATCCTAGTCCAATCTCCTGCTCAGAGGAGGACCAACCCCAACTAAACCATCCCAGCCAGGGCTTTGTCAAGCTGCACCTTAAAAACCACTAAGGATGCAGATTCTATCATCTCCCTAGGTAACCCGTTCCAGTGTTTCACCACCTTCCTAGTGGAAAAGATAGGCTGTTCTCAGTGGTGGCAGATGACAGAACAAAGAGCAATGGTCTCATAGACTAAGGTCAGAAGGAACCAATTGATCATCTAGATTCTAGTAGTCTGACCTCCTGCACAAGGCAGTCCATAGAACCTTCCCCACCCAATCCTGCAAAAAAACTAACCTATGTCTGAGTTATTAAAGTCCTCAAATCATGATTTAAAGATTTTAAGGTACAGAGAATCCACCAACTTTCAGCAGCAGCAGCAGGGATCCCCGCGACCCAGTACCTGAGGGTCTGCGACCCAGTGCTGGGTCCCATACCATGGTTTGAAAACCACTGAACTAGATGATCATGTTGATCCCTTCTGACCTTAAAAGTCTATGAGACCATTGCTCCTTGTTTTGTCATCTACCACCCCTGAGAACAGCCTAGTTCCATCCTCTCTGGAACCCGCTTTCAGGTAGGTAATTGCTGCTATGAAATCCCTCCTCATTCTTCTTTTCTGGAGGCTAAACAAGTTTAGTTCTCTCAGCCTCTCCTCATAAGTCATGTACTCCAGCCTCCTAATCATTTTCAGTGCCCTCCGCTAGACTTTTTCCAATTTGTCCATATCTTACCTGTAGTGTGGGGGGGCCCCCCCCCCCCCAAGACAAAAACTGGACACAGTACTCCAAATGTGGCCTCCCCAGTACTGAACAGGGGGGAATAATTACCTCCCTCCATCTTCTGGCAACGCTCCTACTCATGCAGCCCAAAATGCCATTAGCCTTCTCGGTCGTTTGTCTAGACCTAGGACTATAACACTATCTTATTCACTTAAATGCACAGAAATGATAAAAAGCAGTCTATTATAGCTGAGAATACTCAGCACTTTTGCAAACCAGACAAGTTTATCTAGGAACCTAAGTGTGGACCTAACAGACTAAATGTCATCATTCCTGACTGACTAGGCACATCCTTGCAGGCGGAAATGGTGTTGCAGGTAAATCCACACTTGATTTTTTCCTCACCCAGGGTATCACCAAGTCCAAACAGATCATTCAGTGCTAAAGAACACTCTCTTGTGGAGCATCTCCTTGATTAACTGTAGCGCCAATGCAAAACACAAACAAAGCTTTCACCCAACATGTGAGCTGGATGATCAGGTTGCTTTTAGTCCCTCTGTCCCCCAGCTGAGCTCAGTTCTCACTTCAAACCACACCCTTCCACAGAGGTTCCCTCCATACTGCTCTCTGTCCCTCGCCTCTAAGAGAGTAAGATCCTTTTCTGGAGTCAGGGGCCCAAGAAGGTCCATCCCCCATGTGACTCTGCTTCAGGGACAGGGGGTAATCCTTGCCAGACTGGTCTTCCCGCCAGGGACTGGGAGAACCATGGCTGAGACCAGACCCTCTTGAGTGCCTGTTAACAACAGCTGCCAGCTAGGAGGTTCTCCTCTAGGAACTCCTTGCAGAGGTCTCTCTCTAGGCTGCCTAATCAGAGCTCTGACTCAAATCTTCCTTGGGAGCTCCTCTTGACAGGAGCTTCCTGCCTCACTGAGCTTGGGTAACCTTCATTAGGTCCCGGTGCTCATTCTCTAACCAGCTATGTGGGACAGTCAATTACCCTCAGATGGGACCTTCATAAGACAATCAGAGGCAGGCTATGAGGAGCTGGCTTAAAGGGCAGCTGTCCCATGATACTAACCTTTAGGCTACTATATTCAAAATGTTTGTCCATTGTATGACTGAATAGGAACAATGAATGTTAATATTTCTAAGAGGTCTGACCCTGCAATCTTTATACAGCAAAAGGTCAACAAGAGTGTTTTAGCTGTTTAAGAATTGTGTACTTGGGCTCAAGGTAAGTTTAGATGTCATTTTACCTTGCACATAAAAGAGAAAGATGCTAATTTGGTCATTGAATTTGATTCAAAGTGGATGATTTTGAGAAGGAAATACAGCTTTACAAGTGCAGAAGAGACTACGTGACACCTAAAGAGGAGCATCCAATATGCTTTATTTTTAGGAAAAGTGTGATTTGGTTGTACTATAGCAGTTATATGTTCTAGCAACCACTCCACTATGCTTCAAAAACCCACCAGAGAATAACTTTGATTTGACTGCAGCACTATATGGCTGAAACAATAGCTTGCCATAACAGTCTCCAGAAGTTAATATGAGTTTGTTTCCCAATTACCTTGCAACAATTTTTCAAATAAAATTCAAACAACAGGCTCTTTGTTTCCTTTACAACACCCCTGTTTTCACTTCTCCCTGAATATAAAATTGTTACAGGTAGCACAACATAAAGTGGCTTATGGTTCTGTTGTGTCAGTCTGGCACTCAGTGCATACTTCCCTCCAACTCGCGTGGATCTTTTATATGCTGGCTACAGAATATTCTTCCCCATGAATTCCCAATGCACAACCTTGAGCTGGCCTTTCCCACATGAAGTTTGGGGATTTCTTTTCTTATTTCAATCACATAAGGCACCAACACATGGATGTGTGTGCCGGGCAGGCTTTGTGAAGAATTTGGCAGGGTACAGAACCTGCTTGGATTTAGCCAACTGATGCCCTACATCATGGAAAGCATGTGGTATCCCATCCTGCTCTCCCCAGGATGCAGTTTAAATACAGTGGGGATAGTTTTAATTCTGACTCTTGTTAACGTTAAGAGTTACAGTTCATTCCCCACACACACATTGGAAGCTTGCTCTCACATCATCCCACTCAAACTGGCCACTCACCAAGTCTTTGTCCCCCACCCTCAGCACTTGCTCTCAGAAATGATCAGTTGATTCCTGCTCAGCTGTCCGCAGCCAGACCCAATGGATTCCAGGTGCATCGTGGCACAGAAAGTCCCATCTGATATATGGCATCACCCAAGACTCTTTGAGACAGAGCCATGTTAAGCAGGGAATCATCTCATCTCTCTCACTCTATCCCATATAACACTGGGGGGGAACAATCTAAGTAACCTACACTCAGGCCACACCTGCAGAGATTAATGTGAAATGGATAGCACAGCTGCAGCAGCACAAATCACCTCCTGCTAAACATCTCCATATCCTCTGCTATGGGGACTAATACATTTCTGTAAACAGGGCAAGTGCCCCAATCACCCTGTGCACATGCCAAGACTAAGAGAATTAAAGCTTCTGCACCACCTCGAAGGCATTATTAAAAGGAGCAATGATAAATGCTGTCTAATATAGCAATCTAACAAGATGCAGATGATTGAAGCATAAACTGTTTCACTCCACCGCAAAACAGAAAACTACTGAAGAGTTACACTAATAAGGTGGCAGGGGGAAGAAGGGAGGGTTTGCCGTCATCTGGGAAGGGTACAAATATTTTGTGTCAGTCCTCCGTACAGCAGACTGCTGCCTATGACACAAAAAACACCACTGTTATCACTCATTCTCAGCAGAGAGAACCCAATCACTACTGAGATTGAAGAACTCCTAGATCCAAGTCATAGTTGAAAGCCAATCATGGAATAGAATAGAGAAATTTCCACTGTCTCCACCCTTGCCATAGCAGTCCTGTAGATCACCATGTGACATCAGCCTACTAAAACTACATTAACAAACATACATTGTGCTCTTCAAACTGAAAATATTACCCTCCTCCATTATGAAACTATTTCAGTGACAGCTGTTAAAATTAATAATTAGTAGTAGCATTAGGGTAGCCATTAGGAACATCAACTGAGGGCAGAGCCTTATTTGTCTCAGAACAAAGTGAGAGATTGACTCTTCCTCAAGGATCTTCCAATTTAAATGGATAAAATGTGCAAAAGCTGGGAGGGAAAACAGATGAATGGAGATGGGGTGGGACTTGCTATAAAGTTCACATAGCAGGTCTGGGGCAGACCCAGGAATAAACCCAGAGGCGGCCTTAGCCAATCTGGGGCCCTAGGCAAAGGCCCATTGCAGGACCCCCATAGGGCTCCCTGGTGCCAGCCCGGGCCACCACCGTGGCCCTGGCATCCCACCGGGGGCCCTGAAACCTTCCCGTGTGGCCCTGGTGCCATTCCAGGGGCCCTGAAAACCTCAAAAAGCCCCCCCATGGTTCCCTCACCCTGCCGGGGCCCCAACCCCGCCACGACACCAGCTCTCCGTGGCCAGCTCCATCAGCACTGTGGCACCCAAAACCAGCCCTGGTGCCCTGCCGGGGCTCCCAATTACCCCACTGCCATCCCTACAGTAGTCAGCTACTAACAAACTTGCTTTATCAAATGTCAAGTGCCACTCGAACCATTGAGACTGTATTTAACTCTCTTATGCAGAAATATGAATGAAACACAATTGACAGTTAGGGAGCAAAACACCTAGGGTCAGATTTTTAGTAGTGCGCGGTTCCCATATATGATGCTCGATTTACACAAGAGCTCAGCTCCTACTTCGGAGGGACAAGAGAGGGTCCCTCTGTGGGCTGTGTCTACGGCAGCGGTTCCCAACCTTTTTGGCTTGAGGGCCACAGATAGCATTTTTACAGCCCTGAAGGGCCACCAACCTCCGCCAGCAGGCCCCCTTGAAAAGCAGTTTGCTTCCTTGTTCGCTGATCTCCCTGGCTGCAGCAGGGAAACCACATACATCCTGCACCTTTGTGCACTCTATCTGGGTCCCAAACCAGTAGCACCCATCTGCAGCCAGGGGATAGAAGATTAGTGTTGCCCTCCCCTCCCTCTGGCTCCAGCAAGGTCCTAGCACCTATGGACCTAGGCAGAGCACTTTGCAGTGCTCCCTGCTACAGCCAGGTGGATGGGAGTGCTAATCTCCTATCCCTTGGGCTGCAGCAAGGAGCCTGCATTGGTCTTCTAGCCCTGTGGAAACGCACTTTTCCTGGGTTCTTAGGCATTCATCCCACAGCCAGCAGAGGGGAGCTGAAGGCCACTTTGAAAGCCCCCGAGTGCTGCTTTTGGCCCCTGGAACACAGGTTGTGAACCACTGGTCTAGGGCCACCAAATGCCTCTCCTCAGCCCGGCCTGTACAAGCCAGGTCAAGTGCTAAGACAGGATGCTGTGCTGGGTTCAGCAAGTCTACTTTTCATAATGGATCTGTTTGCACAATGCTCCTGGAAAGAAAAACATGACTTCTCTCTCCACAACAGACACTACTACCACTGCCCTCTCCTTTCATCCTGCAAAGGAACGGTTTCACATTTTCTCGGTACATTAGAGACATTGATCTCGTTAGCTCTTTCTTCTTCAATTGCCAGTTCCAACAGACAGGCTAGTAGTTTGTACATTCTTCTCGACCTCATGTTTACAACTTTTAAGAAATGGTCCAACTAAATATGCAAAAATATCAAGGTAAATGGGCCATTTTATCTCATGCTGTTAAATTTTAATTGGATTATGTACTGTAAAATTACAGTAACATTGGCAAGTCAGAAACATGAGTCCCTCATATGTAAGTGTTTAGATACTTAAAATATTAATGTGTGAGTAGTAATATTACAAAAGGTTACATTTCTAACTGCTAGTAACCTGTGGAACATAGATCACCTTTCTTTTCATGTTAGTGTGTGAGATCTTCAGGAGAGAGGCAAAGTGCTTCAAACACAGTACAGCTAGAATTTCATTAAACTTCCTTGTACTCAATTAATCTGAAATGGAGAGAGAATGCGACTTTCACACAGAAAGGATGGATAAACATAAAAATGTGCAAAATGAATAAAGCTTTTAGGCTTCACAAACAATTTTAGCACATAAAATATTAAAAGCAATGCTAAGTTAATCTTCAGAAAGAATTAGAAGCAATTGGCTGTAGCTCATATTATGGATTACTTTGGTTTACCATTTTTAAAATGTTAGTCTACGACTATTGGTTGTGTAGCACAGCACTGTACATTATCCTTCATAACATGGTGTATTTCTGTGGCACCAATCCTTTTCTCCATGAAAAGAGGGATTATCTCCCATTAACTTCACCCAGAACAGACACAGAAGAGGATTCAGTCTAACAATTTAAATATCACACAGACATAACAGGTTAATGATTTGAAGGAGAGGAGTTCTTCCTCTCATTTTAATGCTTCTGTGGTAAAAAACAGAGCAGCTCATTTCCCTAACACTAGGATTACTTGGTAGACTTCCCATACCATTTCCTCCTCAGAAGTTTTCGCTTTCTGTCTCCATCTCCATCTTATGCAGTGGTTTTCAAACTTTTTTTCCCCGGGACCTCGTTGAAAAAAATCATTTCTGCCCACAACCCAACAATGACATCTTTGAGCAATGCATTCCAGTCTTTTGGCAGTGGCAGCACAGGGCGCCATGACCCATGTCCGAGGGTCTGCGACCCAGTACTGGGTATCCACCTGAAGTTTGAAAACCATTGTCTAATGGCTTTCAAACTCACTATGTCAATGTCCTGGGAGCTTAAAACCGACCCATGACACTTATTCCTTTGGGCCCATCACTGATCAAATTTTGTTCTGCTAGAGTTAACAGGAAATATTTACTATTTCTATAGTTTAAACAAATTACACATTTTTTAAAAGATCAAATTACAGGGGATGTTCACCTCGAGTTCACACAGCAGTTTTTCTTTCCATAGCAAGACTCTTTACTGTATATTATAAAGCACAGAAAGCCTATCAGAGTGAAAAGTGTAAGCTGCTTAGGTCCCAAAGTGAAAGTGAAATTCTGCTCTCTGAAACACATATGCAGTGCATACTGATTTCACCCTAGCTTGACACATGCTGCAGTCCACAGGAACTGTTTATACATATAGAAGAGAAAAATTTGGCCCACCGTTTGGAACTATGCAATATTTACAGCTAAGCTAACTGTGAATCCCCAGCAATATATTTTAACAGCTCTTCTTCAAGCACTGGATAGCATGTTGGCACAACACTCTCCAAACTCTTCTGCTTCGCATAAATTCCTGGCGAAGAATTTAGGAGATAAAAACTGATTAATCCTAATTAAAATGAAAATCAGGAAAATGATACAGTCTGTTGGATCTACTTGATGACTCAAAAGCCTCTCTCATTTCAATGTTAATTGTCTCTTTATACAAATGTGTGATACTCTAATACACACAGAATAATGTTTTTGTATTTTTCTTCACTTGTAATATTAAGGACCAGATGTTAGGAAGTGCTCAGCATTCATCTAGACACCTAAACTAGGGCCAGATTTGTTTAGGTACCAAAATAGGTTCTGAGCAGGTTCTATCCTTTGACACTACAGGTGCATTTGGTGTCTTAAAGCCACAGTCACTGGCAGGGGATAGTGTAGGGGCACACATCATCCCCTATGCTGCTGCTCTGGGCACGGTGCACTGCCTTTAAAAGGGGTTGCTGTCTTTACCTTAGGCAGCAACAGTCCTTGGGCCATTCCTCTCAGCTAATAATTTTCTGCGAAAGTTGTTTCCCTAGAGGCAACCAGGCTGCCTTCATTTTGAAGTGCAGCAAAGGAAGGAATGTGCCTAAATCCATAGGGCTGGAAAGCATGTGACCACATCTCAAAGGGAGGCCTATTCCAACACCCTTGGAAATATGGAGAAGCTTGTGCACATATGGGCAGCCATCAGGCAGCCCAACCTGAGCAGTGACTTGCTGCCCCACGGTCCTCCATGCTGAGAAACAGCAGGAGGAAAATCAGAAACGCCTCAGAAGGCGTTCCCCTGAAAAACCATCAATCCTGCAAAGCTAGTCAGCTGCAGCAGACAGGCAGCAGGGACAGGAAGGAGAAGCTAAAAAGCAAACTAAAAGCAGGCTATCCCTCTCATGGGGGTACAGAGGAAAAAGACTGGGATATGTCTCTACCACCTATGGGCTCTGGCAGGGGAGGGGGGGCTGTCTGACCCCCAAGTACAGCAAAGCCCGGTTTAGGGGGGGCGGGGGAGTGAGGCGTTCTCTCACTAGGAAATGGGGAGCAGTCCATGATTAAGGAGAGGCTGATGGTGATAGATCAGTGCAGGCCAGGGAAGAGCGGCAAGGTCTAAGGAGCTACATAGGCAGGCTGGGTATGACTTCTTTGTGCAGCATTACTTCCTGGTTTGTGACCCAGCTAGTCCAACCTTACCTAAACTCTTAGAGGCAGGATAAGTATCAAGGAGCAAAAGGAGTTCACATTTTAACCAGCTGATGTAAAACGTAAGCAGTGAAGTCTGGAAGGAGGAAAATAGTCCATATTCCTTGTCAGTGGTGTCCATAATCCTTGCCCAAGATGTCAATGGAATGGCCACACTCGAAAGATGAAATTTCACCAAGACTTCACCAAAGCCCACTCTCAGTATTCATTTGCATGGCGTAGTCTATTTCCCATGAGCTGGGGGACACATGCAATTTCTTCTCGCTGCAGAAGAAAGCCTTTAACCCATTCCTTGCAACAAAGCTATTAAAGTGTCTGGAAGTGTGGCCCAGGAGTTAAAGTTCTAGAGCAGAAATAATGACAGAAATGCAGAGCAGAGACCCCGGATTCAGTCTGTCAATGAAAATTCAGAGGAAGAAACTAATCTATCACTTATTTCGCTCCAAGGACTCTATCTACACTGGATAAGGGACCCTCAGTATGTCTATGGAGAGTCTCCTTTTCTGCTAGCACATTGAAAAGAAATCCAAATTCAGAAGCTTTAGAATATATAATGCTTAAAGGAAAAACTTGAATTATGTTCAGTGGTGAAGACAAACTGGATGCAATCCAGAATTGGCTATGTTATTTGCGTAGACACCATTTATTATGGTTACATTTTATTATACAGTAGTAAAAAATTACAAGGCAGCATCCTGTGTAATTTCCCACTGGGATAAATGATACAGATGGACTATTAAGTCTCAACACTAGAACCAGCATGTCAGACTACATTCCATTTGTGCCTTTATAATTGTGTCAATAGTCTGACATTTATGCTCATTGATGGTAAAGCTATTTAAATTATATACATTTAAATGTGCAGCATGATACAAACCTAAAACCCGCATAATTCCTACATAAAACAGTGACTCTACCGCACAATACCCCAATGGGCACCTGTACCCCAAACTAAAAATACTACCATTTCTTTATGCCAGCCTAGAGGAGGTTTTTTTTAATGTTATTCTCCTTTCACAGATAATTACTACAAACACTGTACTGCAATAAGAAGCCAGAATGATTGATTGAAACATTTTCCCTTTCACACACTGGACATCTTTATGATCTAGATTTCAAGCTCTCACTACATCTTTGAGCACAACTGTGTATTAGCAAAAAATGAATAGTGCAAATGAGCTGCCTCAAGGGGTTTGGTAAAGGGATAACCCTGCACATTTTAGTGGGTGGTTCTACATAAACATTCGTTATTGGTGACTAGTTGTCAAAAGACAACTTCTGATCAGTCAGCGGGGTGATGGAGATCACTAACATGAATTCCAAATACCGAGTTGCAACAAGGTTTCAGAACTAGGTCCCTAGAAGTATTTAGGCACCTTCTGCTTTTCATTTCAACAGGAATTCTGCCTAAATACCCCTGACGTGATGGGCGTAAGCACCTAATTCCCATTGGCCCCTTTGAAAGCCCCAGCTTTGTTACGCAGTATTCATCACAAAAAAAAGCCACCACAGAGTTGGTATTAATAAGCACTCTTTTTGGAAGAGGGAGCACAGAGGCCAAAGACTGAATAACTAAGACACAGCAGAAGTGATGGGTGGGAAAGTTCAGAGGGGTGCTACCCAGTCTTCTGAACCACGGAACCCACTCCTGAGTGTTGTCAGCCCAGCACCTTTCACAGGAATCAAACTCACTCACACTGTAACAGGTCGTTGGGCAGGCATAGGGGAGGAATTTCGAAATACGCATCCTGGGATAAGCATCTATTCTAGTTCCTAGGGTGGGTGGAGAAAAAGTCACAGTCATGAAAACTCAAGGGGCTTATGCAAGGGTCAGTGTCAAAATTACTGAAATAAACACATCTCTGAAGCTGCCAGTATTCCCCATCAAACCAGCTAAAGCAAAATCGTCTGAAGAAAGAAAAGCTTGTTTGTCCATAACATCTCTCATCTGCAGGGCTAACATATCAGCAGCATAGGGGCAAAACGTACCTCCCATGCTGCCCTATGATTCTGATACATCCCTGTTAGTTTAACTCAAAGCCCATTGATGGCAGTAGCCATATTTCCACTGACTTCAGCAGGCAATCAATGTTGACGTTCACGTAAAAGCATGGTCCATTTCATCACAGTGGCTGCAAGCAGGGAAAGTCAGAAAATGGCTAACTACGTTGGTCAATGATTCCTCATTGGTGAGAAGTTTGCATTATATAGAAAACTCATCTCCTAATTTATACTTAGCTCTGATTCTCTGCATGGAATACATGCCTGAATAGGTCTGTCATACTTTTTAAAATTATTATTATTATTATTAATGTGACACCAAGATCCTTAACTGAAATTTATGCCACCTGAACAGACTTCAGAAATGTAGTTTATCATTAAAAATTAGCATCAAATGTGACTGAAATGAAAAATTATCTTGACCTTTCATTCCTCGTGCTTTAGCAGTCACAATTCTTCCTTCACGTGAGTGGCCATCTCTTGTTCCAGTTTTGTGATATTAGCAAACGCAGCAAGTGTTCTGCCAGGGACACATAAATATCCTACCAAAGGACAGATTTTTTCCCTGGTAACGGACTGATTTAATCACACACACTAAACAGATGTGCCCAAATCCCACTATCAGCTAATAAAAGAAAAAAGCCGTTTCATCTCAAAACAATGTAGTCTGACCTGGATCTACCAGCACCTCTATATTTTCACTTTTTCCATGACCATCACCATTTATTTTTATGAGGGATACTCCAGTTCTTGCAGTGTCATGAGGATAAGTGGAAAAGTAGGATTCATGGAAGCAATCAGAAATCAGACATTCTGTCCCGTCAGATGGATTAAAAGGCTGTAAACCTGAATTTGCAGATAGCCTGAAGAGAAACACTGGGAAAGAGACCCATTTTCCCATTCCTCTGAACAGAATGGGAACTTTGAAACCTACTGACAGCAAAGCAACTTTCAACATTAACTGCTTTAATGGTAGCTGGAATGGGACTCAGGGCTTCAAAACCTATGTGGAGACAAAAAGTCTTGGTGCAGATGGCCCTGTGCCTTCACAGATTCCCCCAATATCCCTACAGCTCTTGGGGGACCTGATCTCCTTGGGGACCACAATTCCTGCTTCTTGCATGGTGGGGAACCCCTGACTGCCTGATTGAAGAATTCAGAAGAACTGCTGTAAAGGAAATGTCAGAGTGTTCTTCTAACCATTATCTACTCCAAGGCTACAAGCTTTTAAAACTGTGTAAACATTTTAAAGCTGTTTAAAAATCACTTTAGCTGTAAAAGTTCCACCTGAGGGAACTACTAGAAATACTTCCCTAGTGGGAATGTACATTACACTAATATATAGGAATACTGAGCTGTCATTTTATTCTGACCTGTGACTTATAAAAGAACCCAGAAATGCATTGTATGCATAAAGACATCTCTAGCTACAGGTGTTATGAAAGTCATTTAAATCACCCTGAGTTTAAAGTCTTGTGTGAGGTGATGTCATCAGAAGTCTTTTATTGTCCTCACTTTTTCCACACACCCCCCCAGTTAGTCTTATATTGCCGTGTCTGATATTTCTTTATTTCTATTGCTATGTCATGAACTGCAATCCCATAAGATAAATTGATTCAGTTTGCATATTTGACTTCCCTCACTTGCACTCGGCTGGCACACTTTCTAATATGCCATACCTCTGAGTAACTTTCAAACAGCTGTAGGGTTTTGTTTTTAAATATTGGGGGGAGGAGATTTTCTTTACCCCCAAAAAGTGCCACCAGGATTGAAAACAAAACTCAAAACACACATTCCAGACCTGAAATCGCTAACTGGCAGGTCCTGAAACACACAGTGGGATTGCATGCTTTCCAGTTACTCACACAACCTCTGTACACTATACAGCCTTTGTCTGTATGAGACAAGGGGGTTTTTCGCCTTCCTGGGGGGTTTTCGCCTTCCTTTGTAGCACAGGGCATGGTTCACCTACCGGTGAATTCTCTGTATCTTAAAGTCCTTAAATCATGATTTAAGGAGGTAAATAACTCAGTCATAGGTTGGGGGCCTATTGCAGGAGTGGGTGGGTGAGGTCTTGAGGCCTGCATTTTGCAGGAGGTCAGACTAGATGATCGTACTGGTCCCTTCTGACCTTAAAGTCTATGAGTCTACATTACACCTCAAAACTGCAAAACAATGATTTACAGGACAATTATTGGAGCAACTGCCTTCCACCGCACTGCTGATAGCTCTAGAATGAAGTGCCATATGTATGATTAGCCACAAGGGAGCAAGCGCTCCTAAAGGAGCTTGGTCAGTGGCGAAGCGACGGGGACATGAGATGCAAGGCATGAGGTGGCATGGGGTGCACGGAGGAGCATAAATATGGGCTTGGCTCACAGGCACCAGCAGGCGCTGGACACGCTCACTACGCCACGACCTTGAATGTGGATGCCTCAACATTAGGCACCTAAATCTACAGTGAGGTATCTACATAAAAGCTGCCTGATTCTCAGAGCTGCTGAAATCCATCAACATCCATGAAAGCTGATGGTAACTACAGGTGCTCAAAGCATTTGGAAATTAGGCTATTTGTGCTTGCATAGCACCTAACACAATGGGTCCTAGACACTGACGAGGTCTCCTACACACTATGATAATAGAAAAATAGCATAATAAAATAAATTACTACAACTACTACTTCTAATAATAATAATGCTTTAATATGAATTGGGACAGCTAAGGGTCAAAGCTTTTGCCTTAAACTCTATCGGCCCACTGAAATGTAGAATCCCATATGGAGGGGTCTACTGTGATCAGCATAAACCAGTAAAAAAACAGACAACTTCTCAGACAGCTATTACTATACAAAAAGCTAAACACACTGAATATTCAAAGAGACTTAAAAGCAAAGCTATTGCATCTTCTGGCGGGTGGGGGGAGTCGGACCTTTAGAGCTGTGAAATATAAAAAGCCACCATGAAACAGATCAACCACATTTCCCATTCCAGAGAAATTAACTATGTAATCTAATCGCCACCTTTATTGCTACACAGAAGTGGATCATAAACCATTGTAGCTAACACACATTTTTCTCTGTATTTGACGTCACTGCTTCTAAACAACCTGGTTTTGCTTTTTAAATTTTTTGCATAGTTTCACCTTAAATTTAAATTAAAAAAAGGTAAATTATAAAGCTTTGCTGGCAGTCAGCATAAACAAAACATTTTGCAAATCTTTAGCATACTTCTTCATAGAAAGGACAAGAATAAGTGTTCTAATCACTTGCTTAAAAATCCGTGACAGAACAGTTCTGCTGTGAGGAAGCTCCAGTTTTCATTAGACACACCTAACCAAATAACGAAAATGCTGCTTTCCTTTTCTCTTTGCATTTCAAATAGATGGGTTATAATCTCAAACCAGTGGCTCACTCACCTGTCATTTAATTTATAGATGCATTTACTACTTAAAGGCAACACAGGAAAGCACTTAAATACATATTTGACTTTAAGCATGTACTTAAATCGTACTGCATTCAATGGGACCTAAGCCTACATTTAAGAGCCATCCTGAACAAGGGCTTAAAATACAGCATTAAGTCCCCAGTAGCAAAGTTCTTAAGCACACACTTCAAGCATGCAAACAGTCTCATTGACTTCAGTGACACTGGTTATGTGCTTAAAGTTAAATATGTGTTTATGTGCTTTGTTAGACTGGGGCCTAAATGTTTTTCCCCACAAAATGCTGGTCACATTAGATGCACAAGCATAACTGGATTAACCAATTAGATTTGCATTTGTTATGAACCCTTTAATCTAATATTCATTTAATTATGTCATTAGTAGCCTAGCAAATTTGTAAGAAAACAAGCATAAGCAAATAAAAATACATGTTCCGACACACTTGCTTCAGGAAATAATTTAGCTCTTCTTCACTATATATGTTAAATTACGAGCTTATTTACATTTTATTAATGCTCTGGATAGGATGATTGGAATATTTTTTTCTTATCCATAATACCTACAATATCAGTATCAATACCTACGTCATCAGTATATCTCAGAGCACTTTATAATCTTTAATATATTTATCCTCACAACATCTGTGTAGAGTATAGAAGTGCTATTAATAGATGAGGAAGTGAGACACAGAGAGGCTAAGTGACTTGTCTAAGGTCATGCACGAATTATGTCGCTGAGCAGGAATCAGAGCAAAATTTTCCAAATCCTAGGCTAGTGCCTAACTCTGGAAAATCCTTCCTCTCCCAAGAATTAGCTAATTTTAGTTTTAAATTTTATATCAACTGACTCTATAATCACAAATAGCTACATATACTCTTTCCTCCAATCATCAATGATCTATTGCATAAAGTCAACCTTTACTGCCAGAGACACCAGAACTAGAGTGATGCAGAGATTGTGCACCATAGCATTAGTTACAAATCCTTTAATCTGATATTCATTTACTTATGTTATGTCATTAGTAGCCTGGAAAATTTGAAAACAAGCATAAGCAAATAAAAATACATGTTCTTACACACTCGATACAGATAATCCATTAGTAGAGAAACATTCATATCTAGGGTATAAATAAATAGTCTAGTACAACGAATGCAACGGTGCACACTCTAGATAAGTTTAAATTTCTGTACCCATTTTAAACACACTCTTCCTATAGCTTGACAACAGAGTCCTGTGGCACTTTTAAAGACTAACAGATTTATTTATCGCATGAGCTTTCGTGGGAGAAAATCCCACTTCATCAGACGCTTTGAAGATGGGAAACTTACAGAATGGGAGGAAATTAAATGCAGGGGAGTGTATGACATAGGATTTAATTTAATTTAATTTAATTTCCTCCCATTCTGTAAGTTTCCCATCTTCAAAGCGTCTGACGAAGTAGGATTTTCTCCCACGAAAGCTCATGCGATAAATAAATCAGTTAGTCTTTAAAAGTGCCACAGGACTCTGTTGTCTTTCTACAATAGACTAACACAGCTACCCCTTTGGAATTTTCCTATAGCTTGTAACTTTTAAGACATTAAATTAATTTGGGGCTGATGTTTTCCATATTTGGCCACTTCCCAGATGTAGCGTTTGTTTTGTTGCTGTTTTTAGAAAGTTAGGAAAACTGATACGCCATTTTCAAACTCAGCATGCTCAAAATTTAAAAAAAAAATAAAAATAAAAATCACTATACGCGTATGTTCCCATAAGAAATTTTGTACAGAATATCTCAATAGTTGTGGTGATGCTATTCAGCCTTGGCTTATTTTTTAGATTTCTATAAGAGATAAAAAGCAAGCCAAGTTTGATTTTCAAAAATTCATTTTCACTGTTTTAAGTTTGAGCTTTTTAATGTTTTTCATCCGTGGGACAAGCAACACCCAACATCTTTCAGGAACTATCGATTATCCAGTAGTAGAGAAACATTCATCTCTACAGTATAAATAAACAATCTTTTATTCTTAGATTTAGGATCTTTCCATAAGGCTTAACAGAGTTTAGGTTCTGATTCACAGCCTACCAAAATGCTTGGAAAGAGTCCCATTTACTTCAAGGGTTTAAGAGGAGGAAAAGAGTAGAAGGGGAAAATAATAAACAAAAGGATGGTGATGCTGAACGTTGAAATGATGTATCAGAACACAAACCAGAGAAGAACTTGTAAGCAACACGAAAGGAGTCCAGAAATAACATCAAAACACAGATCTGAGAGCTCTCACTCAGGATGAATCTAATTTACAGACTGGGACCGCACTCTGATTTCGCAAAACTGAGGTACATTGCTAATGAAATATTTATAATTAAACCTAAAAAAAAAAGTGTGTGGGGCTAAAGATCATAGACACAGTTGCCTCTCAAGTTCTCAATGCCAAGTTCTAAAAGCCATACGATGGTAGCAAGGAGTCAGTGTCAGCTTCTTCAATGACAGAAAGAAGAGTGGTCTCCTTCAGGCAAGAGAAATAAGTTCATGACCCTTAAGGGAGATGAAATGTAAGAATTCTAAATATGCACCGTTATAGCTCGGCTTCAGCAAGGACAAGGGGCTACGAGTGCGTCCAGTGAGTCTTTCAAATGGGACATCAGCTGGTAATTGTTGAAGCACCCTCAGTCATGAACCAGGATGCTACTGTGCTAGGTGCTGTATAGACAGAACAAAAGACAGCCCCCAGCCCCAAATTGCTTACAATGCAAGCACAAAGCTATAGACTGAATGTGGAAGAAAAAGCAGACCTAAACTCTGAGCATGTTCCACTGCCTAAACATGCATTCTGCCTGCCTCTGTGAGCCATGCTTGTGGGATTGGGTGCAGTGTCTGTCAGCACCAACAATCATAGAATCATAAAAACTGGAAGGGACCATGAAAGGTCATCAAGTCCAGTCCCTTGCACTTATGGCAGGACCAAGTACCCTCTTAAACCATCCCTGACAGGTGTTTGTCTAACCTGCTCTTAAAAACTTCCAATGATAGAGACTCCACAACCTCCCCAAGACAACTTATTCCAGTGGTTAATCACCCTGACAGTTAGCAATTTTTTCCTAATATCTAACCTAAACCTCCCTTGCTGTAATTTAAGCCCATTCTTTCCTGACCTATCATCAGCAGTTATGGAGAATTATTTTTCTCCCTCTGCCTCGTAACCACCTTTTAGGTACATGAAAATTGTTATCATGTCCCCTCTCAGGGCACATACACACGATCACTTTATCGCGCATTAACAGTCATTACCGCACGATAACAATAACGGCGTACACACGTGTAATAGGGCTCTTGCGCGTCAACAGCCCAGTTGTAGCGCAATAGAAAAACTACCTCGACGAGGGTGGTAGCAGTTAACGCGGAACAGCTGTTGCGGCTTTCCACTCGTGTGTACGCTTACCGCGCAATGATTGGCCTCCGGAAGTGTCCCAGCATTCCAAAGTCGTCCTCTCTGGTCTTCCCCCCACCCGCTCTGTGGCCGTGACGAAACAGTCAGTCCCCGCCCTGTTTCGATTCCCGGGATTTTCGAATTTCTCATCTGTTTCACTTCCTGTTCTCTTCCTCGTGGAGTGGAGTGCAGCTCTGATCTTCACTAGCAATGGCGGCCCATCGTGGAAGACGCGCACCCATCTGGAGCACGGCAGAGGTGCTGGACCTGATCAGCATCTGGGGAGAGTCTGCTGTGCAGGCGCAGCTACGCGGCAGCAGGCGAAATTTCGACACATATGGCATAATTTCTCGGGCCATGTCCGAGAGAGGTTATGAGAGAGACACTGTGCAGTGCAGATCAAAGGTGAAGGAGCTAAGAATAACCTACCACCAAGCGAAGGAGGCAAACCGGCATTCGGGATCAGCGCCTGCTACATGCAGGTTTTACAAGGAAATAGAAGCCATCCTCAGAGGGGACCCCACAACAACCGCCAAGAATCCTGTGGACACATCGGCCCCCCCTCATCCACTGAATGCCGGACCCAAGCAGGATGAGGACGTGATCCATGAGGAGGAGGAGATGGAGGATGACCTGGAGGAGAGCGCAACAACGTGTAGCCAGGAGCTGTTCTGCACCCCCTCTGAGAAGTCCACCCAAGACATCAATTGCAGCGTGTCCTCTGAGGCGGCAGAGGGGGGTTCAGGTAAGTTTCTCTTCCGTGCAGCTACGGCTCCTGCTAAAAAATCATTGTCCGGGGCGGGGCGGGGGTGCTTGCAGTCTCGGTCCCCGCTGTGCACGCTCTTTACTATGCATTCATTAGAAGTGCATCAACACAAGCACTGATTGTCAAAAAATCATCTGTATTTAGGTCACTAAAGGTTTCCTCGATGTACCGCCAGAGCCTCCTACTCAGGTTAGATGGGATAGCGTCTGTGTCTACGCTCCCGTATAAGGATACTCGTCCTCGCCAGCTGCAAAGCACAGCCCTGGGAACCATGGCAGCACACAAGGCAGCAGCATACGGTCCCGGCTGGCATCCGGAGGCATGTAGGATATGTATTCTAGCTGGCAGGGGCACTCTGAGGAGAGAGATATCAGGTTCCATCTGTGTGCCCTGTGCAGAATGTTAGCCCCCAGTAAGGTTTCTATTAGGACGTACCTTGTCCGCTTCAGCAAACCATAGGATGTTGACTGCCCTGTACCTTCCAGTGGAATGTGCTATTGGAAGGTTACATTGGTTATCTAGGCTATGTGTTAACAATAGCTTTATTATTCTTTTTTTTATTAGATTCGACCTTCACAAGGTCGGTGTCTACCCCAGCTGACCGCATGAGAAACATTCGGCGGCGTGCTCGAAGAAACAGGGAGGATATGTTTCAGGAGCTGCTGAAAGCAACACAGGAATCCGCAAGGGAGAATCGAGCCTGGAGAGAGGAATCCCAACAGAGGAGGCAGAAACATAGGGACGAACTGATAAGCGTCATGAAGGAGCAAACAGAACTGCTCAAGAGCATGATTGCTTTGCAGTCCCAGGCGATTAATGTCCGGGCTCCACTCCAGACAGTTCAGCCGTGTCTGCCTCCCACTCCCCGTAGTCCCTCAAAGCATTTCTTTGAAGGCCACCCATCCTCCTGGTATACTGCAACATCCAGTCCCTCACAGAGCTACTTTTTAGAGACCCACAGCTACATCCACCTGTAAACCCTCCAAACCCCCCCAACCACCACCACCCCCTTTTATCTTTTAATAAAAACAGTAACAAAAAATTTGAAGAGTGGCTTTATTTGTACACAGCACAGTGTAAATCTCATAAGGTGCACTTGATGCGTCCTTGAAGGAAACTACGGGAGGGCATCATTGAAATGCTCCCTGAGTGCCTCCCTTATGCGAGCAGCTCCTCGTTGGGCCCCCCTAATACTCCTAGTGGCTGGCTGTTCGTATGCTGCCTCTAGGCGCTGTGCCTCCATAGCCCACCCTGGGGAAAACTTTTCTCCCCTATTTTCACAAATGTTATGAAGGACACAGCACGCCGCAATCACAGCAGGGATGTTGTCCTCGTCCAAGTCCAGCCTCCCATACAAACAGCGCCAGCGCCCTTTTAAGCGGCCAAAGGCACATTCCACAGTCATTCTGCAGTGGCTCAATCTGTAATTGAACCGCTCCTTGCTGCGATCCAGGTTCCCGGTGTACGGCTTCATGAGCCATGGCATCAGTGGGTATGCTGGGTCTCTGAGGATGACTATGGGCATCTCCACATCCCCCATAGTAATTTTTTGATCTGGGAAGAAGGTACCCCCTTGCAGCTTCCGGTACAGTCCAGTGTTTCTGAAAATGCGGGCATCATGCACCTTTCCCGACCACCCAGCATTGATGTCCGTAAAACGCCCCTTGTGATCCACGAGTGCTTGCAGCACCATGGAGAAGTAGCCCTTCCTGTTTATGAACTCGGTCGCGAGATGGTCTGGAGCCAAAATCGGGATATGTGTGCCATCTATGGCTCCCCCGCAGTTAGGGAATCCCATGGCAGCAAAGCCGTCCACAATCTCACGAACATAGCCCAATGTCACCGTCCTCCGTAGCAGAATGCGATTGATGGCTCGGCACACTTGTGAGAGGGCTAATCCAACAGTGGACCTCCCGACTCCAAACTGGTTTGCAACCGACTGGTAGCAGTCAGGAGTCGCCATCTTCCAGACAGCAATCGCAACACGCTTCTCCACGGCTAGGGCTGACCTCATGTTGGTGTCTTTACGTCGCAGGGCAGGGGCCAACTGAAGACGCAAGGGGAACACAGGGCACCATGGGAAAATGACAGTTTACCCATGGCGCTTTGCATTCCTTTCCTTCATCCCATGATTCCAAGCGTCGATTGAGGGAAAATTGAACTGTGGGATAGGTGCCCAGAATTCATTGCGCTACAGCGCGATATACCAAAGAATTCTGTTGCGTTGCAAGGAGCGACGTGTGTACGCGCTATCCCGCAATAAAGGCCACATGTTTTTATAGCGCGATTGCCATGTTGCGCTTTAATCTGATCATGTGTACATAGCCTTCGACTCCTCTTTTCCAGACTAAATAAACCCAGTTCTTTCAATCTTCCTTCATAAGTCAAGTGTTCCAGAACTTTAATAATTCTTATTGCTTTCCTCTGGACTTTCACCAATTTCTCCTCATCTTTTCTGAAATGTGGTGCCCAGAACTGGCACAGTACTCCAGTTGTGGCCTAATCAGGGCGGGAGCAGAGTGGAAGAATTACTTCTTGTGGTTTACTTACAATACTCCTATTAGTACATCGCAGAATGGTGATTGCTTTTTTTGCAACAGTGTTACACTGTTGACTCACATTTAGCTTGTTGTCACATATGACACCCCAATCCCTTTCCACAATACTCCTTCCTAGGCAGTCATTGCCCATTTTGCATGTGTGCAATGGATTGTTCTTTCCTAACTGGAATACTGTGCATTCATCCTTATTGAATTCATTCTATTTACCTCAGACCATTTCGTCCAAATCATTTTGAATTGTGAATACAAGAAACTTTAACAGATAAAACAGACACTCCATCACCAAACTTAATCCAGAAAGTAAATCAAACAGCAGCAAGTCTCATCTTACTTGAGAGTAAGTGTCCCAGAGTTTTATGGACAACAGCAAAGAATAACAGGAAAATAACAGGCCTATTAAACTTTGGGATAGGCTTCTAAAACTGCTACCCATATTGGGCACAGTTCTTTCTTCTTGAGTGGCCCATGTGATTAAAAGGAACAGGCACTGCTCAATGTGACTATGGGTGGCAGGAGGAGACCCACTGGAAGGCTAAGAAAAGAAATTTGTTCTGTGGATAAGGTGACCTGAAATAAAAAAATAAAACCTCTGACAGTTGGTGCTGAAGAAAAGCAAACAGCTCCATTCCCCCTCCTATTCTCGTGACTCATTATAGAGACTGATTAGCCCAAATATGTCTGCTGTGGTACAGCATGTAGAAATCTCTTCTCAGAGCCATTCCCCCCAGTCCTTCTTGACACTGATACTGAAAAGTATTAACATGGAAACAATATTCAAAATATTTCACCAGAGAAAGAAAATTGGTTGAAAAACACAGATGAGTAAAAAGAAAATATGATTCTTTGAGCAGCATGAAAAAAAAACAGTGATAGTCCTTTAATAGAATCTTAGATAGCAATATGTTTTCAGCAACTATTTTGTATTATCAGCAACACTTCAACTCCAGAGAAAACCTTTTAACTGGTTTTATGTAGAATTATGCACAGAAATAGAACCAAGGATATTACATATCAATGGCTCAAATTTTCAGCCATTACTATTGAGCCGATCATACACTAATTAGAATAGCAGTCTCACAGTTCATCCATAGGTCTGCAACCATTAAAAATTAGGACTATAGCAACCGTCTCCGCTGTACCGCATCTTAATTTCCATAAAAGCTTTCAACCCTCAACTGCATAGCCTGTGCGTACCCAACAGATGAATCAATTAAATGTAAAAAAAGGAACTGGCTAGTCGGCTCATAAAGGTCCTGCCCCAGCTGAAATCAAAGGAACTGACATCAGGAAGAGCGGGGCGACGGTTTCATTCCCAATCCTAGAATCCTATCAGCCTTCCCTGAAAAAGAGCTATAAAGAGGCCATTCTAACTGAAGCATTTTAAAAGCCACGTGGAGAACAAAATTGGCTGGCATTCTCCTTTATTGGAATTATACAAAACTTTGACTAACTGGGGACCGGTAAATTGGGGTCTTTTTCAATGATTTTTCCTAGAAGCCCACCATTTTTTCCATTTTCATAACAACACTTCCCTTTTCTCAGTCTACAATGCTGGGACCCACACATGCATCCACATAGCTCGTCTGCTATTCTGTCACCACTAAGAACATTCCTCAAAGTGACCCAGTGGAGAGAAAATGGCCAAAAACCTGAGCTGCAGTAATCAACAAAATGTGGCATACAAATGAAGTTGCATGGAAGGTACATTTTTGCTAAGCAGTATCAGAGAAATAAATTATGAAGAAATGTAACCACTGCCTATTAAGAGACAGATTTATATGATAGCTAAAGCTTTCACAGTTTATGGAACAATGTCCAATAAAATGGCGTGGTGATGATTTAGTAAGATGTTTAAATTCATTGTTACATATATTTTATATTTCAGATTGGTGTTCTCTACTTGGTCACACATCAGCTTTGCCTGATATACACATGCTCTTTTGTATATTTAATAAGCTTATCAACTTCCAGTGGAAAAGACAATTTAAGAGATCTCTTTTCTGAGGGTCTGCTCTTCAGTATACCAGATGACTCATATTCTCTGTTTTAATATATGCTTGGAATTGGACAAGGTGAAAAAAGTTAAGGGCTGATATTCAGTGCTGCACCGCCTGGGGATGAAGCATCGAAATTGCAGCTCTGGAAGAGGGAACAAATGGCTTAAAGTAATTATTATCCCCTTCCAATTCCTGGCCAGTCCAACCAAAAGTCCAACTTTTATTGAAAAGCCAATAAAAATTGCAACCAAAATTAAACTGTTCGTTCTCAGTGCAAAGCTCATTTTTTGAAGAAAATAAAAAAAGTTTCAACAAAAAAAAATTCCACCAGCTATACTAAATAGGAATGTAAGATCTTGCATTTATATAGTGCTCTTCATCATCAAAGCATAAATATAAGCTACTGATCTATTTTTAACATTGCATTCATGAGAAATCTGGTGTTCCCTAGCTCCTGATTCCACAGAACACTGGTTTTCTTAGGGTTTTATTAATTACTGTTATTCCTGATGCTTCAGCATGATTAGTGATCTCAGCAGTCCAGTCAGGTACCTCACCAGTAGCTTAGGTCTGGAAGACTGTGAATATTTTAGGATGGAGAGAGCTACAGGCATGGTACAAAAATTCTGCTTTGGATCATCTTTTAACTCTCATGCCATTTTCCAAGTCTTGGTCATCTAACAGGCAGGATGTAGTAAATACAGCTTGTAAAATTATATTTTAACCAACTAAAAAAGAGACAAGGAAAGAAAAGAAAGAAAAGTCCTTATAGATTAGATCTTTTGGGTGCATTTTAACAGCATCTATTTTCCAGAAGGTCCAAGAACTTCTAATATTCATCCTCAAAGATTTACAGAATTCAGCTCTGTCTTTTAATATGTCAATTAGGAGAGTAAATAGTCTTGATTATTCTGTGCTTCTTTGACTGCATCAACAGGAATACGTCCAGTTATGCAATGGAATAAAGAAGACACTTGTGCATGCACTGTCATCTGGTAACTAGCAAGGCTCATGTAATGGCTAAAATACAATGAACATTCTTGGAAACAGCCTATGGATTACAGACTGCTTGACAACTGGCAGAAACTACATTAATGTCAAGGCAATATCATGGGCTATGTCTACACTTACTAAAGTTAGTTTGAATTAGTTAATTCAAACTAACTAATTCAAACTAATTTTAGTTAGTTCAAATTAACTTAATTCGAACTAGCAAAATTTAGTTCGATCTAAGCATGAATGGCACTTGCTTAATTCGAATTAGCGAACTGCATTGAGTTCAATGGGCTGGTTAGTTCAAACTAAGCAATTAGTTTGAACTAACATGGCCACATTGGTTCATTCCAACTAACTAGTTCGAATTAACCCTTAGTTCGAATAGCATATTCAAATTTATTAGTTCGAATTAAGGAAACCCTTAATTTGAACTAATGAAAGCCTAGTGTAGCCATGGTTTAAATTAGTTCCAATTCAGCTTCCTTAATTCAAACTAACTTGCCAGCGTAGACATAGCCATGGATGGTTCAAGAGGAGAAAATGCATCCACAATTAATGTGGTACTATCATTCTATTCTATTCTCTATAGATTCTTATATTCTCTGCATAACCGTAGTATCTGAGAAGTATATTTACAACATTGCAGTAGCACCTAACAGCCCTAGTTGTGGACCAAGGGCCCATTGTGCCACAAAAACACAGAAGAAAGACAGTTCCTACTTCAAAAGACATTCAATTAAGGTATATAAGACAGCAGACAAGAGGTGGAGACTGACATGGTATATAGGGAAACAGTGAGATAATTCTGGGAGGCCGGTGGGCGATGGTCTCAGCACACCCAATCACCACGCCACGTGTTTTGTAAGCATGACAGCAAAGCAGAGTAATCTGGGGTTTACGAGGAAATCCTTTGAGGTGTGAAAGCAGACGAGGGAGAAGCCTGAGGGTACTTGTTTGAAAATGGAACAAGTTTTCTAAAATTATAAGCTACAGGAAAATTGGTTTACAGTAGGCACAGAAACAGCATCTCAGGTCAAGCGTGCATTGCTGCATCCCTTCCAGGGTGTAGGACAGAATCTCTGTTTCACCCCAATTTAACAACTGGGTGACAAAGATTGGTATCATCATTAGGACTTTGTTCAGCTTTCTACAATCCAAATGTAAGAACAGCCGCATTGGGTCAGTCGAATGGCCCATCTAGCCAAGCATCCTATCTTCCAACATGGCCAATGCCAGGTGCTACAGAGCGAATGAGCAGCACAGGCAATTAAGCGATCCCTGTCATACACTCCCAGCTTCTGGCAATCAGAGTTAGGGACACGCAGAGCATGGGGTTGCATCCCTGTCTACCTTGGCAAACAGTATTTGATGGAGCTAATCTCCCTGAATCTGTTTAATTCTTTTTTGAACCTCATTATAGTTTTGGCCTTCACAACATCCCCTTGCAATGGAGTTCTGCAGGAGGATGCTGCATTGTGTGAAGTACCATAATTCTCCACAGGCCAAGGCCCAAATGTGGGGGCCAAAGCCACAAAACAAAGAGCACAAAAAACTATTCATGCAGGAAACTTAAAAGGAGGCCATACAGTCAGAGTATAAAGCCAGAGGGAACCACCAGATCACCTAATCTGACCTTCTGCATATCACAGACCAACACCACCACCCAACCACCAGTAAACCAAGCCTCCACCTAGAATTAGACCAAAGTATTACAGCCCTAAGAAACTAAACTACTGATGCGGTATTCTTTCTCTTAGTTGGAATAACTCTGTCTAAAACCCGTGTTGGGATTCCTCTAAGCAATTATTTTAAAAAACAGTGATGAGACACTACAGTCTATGGAAGGTGGGTAAATTCTGACATCCCTCCACACACATTATCCTGGGCTATGTCTACACTTGGCCAAATAAGTCGACTTTGCTAAGTCAACTTAGCATGTCCACACTCAAAAATTAAGTCGACTTAAAGGGGACCTTGCCACACTGGATGCCTAAGTCAACTTCTAGGGGCTAGGTGGACCTGGGACTGGTCCATGGTGGTGGTGGGGGGGCACCCGTTGCCAAGTGCCAGGGGGCTCAGCATTTGCCCCATTGTACCAGGGTACAATGGGGGCTGAGCAGGACAGGGACAGGGCATAGGAGCGGGGTGGGTAGGGCTGTGCCCTGCACTGTGGGGGGGGGCACGCTAGGCTCTGGCTGTGCCAGCCACCCTGGCAGGGAGGAGAGTGGGGGAGCCCTGGTGCCCTTTAAGTCGACTTAAAGTTGACTTAGGGCTAATCTGTGTCCATACTGGCTAAGTTGACTTTATAAAGTTACTTAGCTAGTAAAGTCGACTTTAAAAGAGGTTTTATAAAGTCGACTTTAAACTTCCTTAAGTCGACTTAAGCAGCAGTTTAAGTTGACTTAAGGAAAGTGTAGTGTAGACGTCGATTAAATTAAGTCAACTTAAGCAAGCTTAAGCCGACTTACTTTGTAAATGTAGATGCACCCCTGGAGAGGTATGCCCTAAAGAGATGGATATACATCTTGGATATAATTTTAAAAGCTGCTACAGGTACTTGTATGCCCAATTTCGATAAATGTCTAAAGACAGGTTGGGTGTTCAGATTCTTTAGGTGGCTCCCTAATAACTTTCTAGAATTTAAATTGTTATCTGACGGTGGCAGGTTTTCACTACCAAATGATGATGGAAGTCTGCTGCCTTTTTCAGAGCCTATCATTAGATGAATCCATCTGTTGCTCACTCATCCTATTTATTTCATCTTATCACAGAGCTTGAATCTTACCAGCAACATCATAGCAGAAGCCCCCCTCTGGAAAACTTTTGACCAATACCATCAGCTTATTTTGCCTCCCTCAAAGAGAAGTCTCCTCTCTCTGTCCCCGATGAAGATGACAACACTCACACTCAGTTGGCCGTTCTTCAGATCTGGGCACTTGCTGCAATGATTTTGACTGACAACTCTTTCTATGATTGCAGTCCAAACACTTGCTCCATGATGAACAAGCCATATAGTTATAGATTTTTCTTTCCTAAACTGCCCCAGTTGTGCACTTTGACTATTCCAAATTGTCACTCAAGTGACTCCTCAGGAAGGTTAGAAAGGACTTATGGCAGTCCAGGCGCTCGTTCAGAGCTGAAGTTCTGATAAACTTGTAACCACAGAATAATCTCTGTGTGGGGTTTGTAGGGCTAATCACCAGCCCCAGTCCTGCTTGGAGTGAAGGAGGGGGGGGGGAAGAGGATTTCTTGTAAGCTTATTAGCACCTTTCTTTATTATTTTTAACATGTTTTCTGTCATGCTTCTACCTTGAAAATAAATGTGCTTGCTTAGGAAGAACTTTGTATTAACTTAACCGTAGGCAATTGTGTTGTTTATAGCCCTGAGAATAGAACTGAAGCAGGCTTACCTTGGGCAGGCTGTCTTTTGCTGGGGGATGTTATAAGATAGTCAAGGGACCATAGAGCCTCAGAATACCCCCATCAAAAGGGAAAGAGATGTAGTTATCCACCCAACTGAAGTGATGGCAGAGGAGCCGAGAGCCTAGATTGGGTGTCCTTGTGGGACCACAGGGGTGTATGCTAAAGGCCAATGCCCTGAATTGTGACAGCAATCTTTTCCACATTCAGCACACTCCCAGAAGCAGGGCCTGGAGGCCAGGCAATGTAGTAAAGTGCTACATCAGCTCCATACCCAACTCCCTTTGTATTGCCTCAGCAGTGCAAAAGCAGCAGAACAGGACGGAGAATCTGCTTCAAAGGCCCTTTGAGCTGTTTAAAATAACATATTTGGCCTGAAGCTGGAAAGCCTAGACACCCATACCCTAGGTGGGGGGAGGCATAAAAGGTGTTTTTCCCACTATGCAGGACAGTCATCTATGCTCTACTGCATATTTGATGACAGATTTTGCTTTGAAATAAAACTCAGATTCTACCTCACCAAAATACATGCACCCCACCTTACCTTGCCCTTCTTGGGGTGTTCACCACTCAACACAGGCACACCTCCTTGGGCTTCCACTGGGGATTAGCTTGCCACTGGTCTCTCAGCCCATTGTCCCAGTTCCACCCTCCAGGATTTAGGATACTTATCTTCTTTGTGGCTCGGCCCTCCAGCCAGCTCGTTATCATGCCCACTTCCAGGGCCCATTAATGTCTCTCTGGACCAGCTATTCTTCTACCCTTCCAGGCAGTCCCACACCCAAGGCTGTGCCACTTCCACAGTGGCTGGTCAGGAAACCACACCTGCCCTGTGCCCTGAGTTATTGCCCAGGGACCCTCAGCTCTACAGCAATTGTCTATTTACTCCCAGACCTGGTTGCTGCTTCCCTGGGCTCTGTCCTACTTCCTCCTCCAATCCCCTGGCACCTTTGGGTTTGTCCCTGTCCAAGATGCCGCCTTGCCCCATGGCTATGTCCCCCTTCGGCATCTTGCCACACCTCTGATCTCCAATTCACTTCCCTACTGTCAGGAAACAACTGCACACTATCTCCCTCAGCCACCCCCTTCTGTTCTCAGCCTCTTCACTTTACAAAGGCCCCGCCTGTTCCTGCCCAGGTAAGCTTCACCCTTAATTAAGTACTGTTGAGTCATGACTTCCCTCCAGGTGCAGCCTGTGTGATTAACTGGCCCATCTTGCTACCTTAACCCCTTCAGAAATAGTGTGGAGTGAACGCAGCCACCCAGCTTCAGTGGTCAGGAATTTTTGTTTCTTCATGGGAATACCCTTTGCTAAACACAGTGTGCGCAAAAGGATACACTGGCAGTTTGTTGCCTTCTCTCATACTTGTATAATACTGCAGCCACTAATAACACACATCCCATCCTGGCGGCAGGTCAACAGCCTTTGGCATACACCCCTTGTGGTCCCACAAGGGCACCCAATCTAGGCTCTCAGCTCCTCTGCCATCACCTCAGTTGGGTGGACAACTACAACTCTTTCTCTTTTAATGGGAGTATTTTGAGAATGACTCTAGCTGAGCACAGATTTTCCTCAAACCTGCATTCTACCCTGGACAAGGACATCCTAATGAGCCTAACTCTTCTGAGAAACTGGTCTCCTCCTTTTCCTCAGCTTCCTTTCATTGCTGCGTTCTGCTTGGATGCAAGTGAGCTTCCTTCTGGGAGAGCAAATTAGCTGGTAGAAAGTCCTCATGCTGTGCACCTGAAATCCACAAACCCAGGAAGCAAGAGAGCCAGGAAAGGTCCCAAAAGTCTCCTGTATTTCATCATGTAGAATTGCTGCCAGTCCAGGTGGCCAGCTTTGCCAGCTGATTACATAAGTAAGCCAGTAGCACCAATGGGTAACTTTAATTCTGGCATTTCCTAAGTCTGGAGTACTTGATTTTTAATACAGGTTTTGTATGTGTAATATCAATATGCCACACGTGTGTTAATTACATGGCTGGTTACATGCTTGTGTTACCAGAAAGAACAGATGCTTGTTTGCTAAAGGAGAAAAGGTTAGGAAACAGAAGTGATTTCTCAGATACGAAGCTAGTTTACCATCCTCGATTAAAAGAAAAAGAATCGACGCTTCTTCAGCTAGCCTCTATCGTATCTGTCAGTACAGGAGATTGCTTGCAATGGAAAACAAAAATAAGGTTAGAAAACTTTAGAAATGCAGGCAACTAGAGGTTTTTGGAGACATACAAATCATTCAGAGAAATCTGTTCCTCAGAAGGGCAGGAAACTGTATACAGTTTATTGCTGTCAGAACATACCACCCTTCAGGTAACCAGGGATGTCAGTGTATCGGACCATCTCCTCTGCTTCCTTGAGTGGGGAAGGGAAGAGATGTAGCTGGACAGCTTTCAGAAGGGAGACCCAACTTTGCAGCTTCATTCCATATCCCTCTAGATTAAAGCCCAGGCAAGCGCCCACACAAAAGCTTTGCAGGGCCAAAGCTCTGTGAGACTTTGGACTGCACTAATTTGCAGCTAGCCAGTTGCCCTTTCCTCAAGTTGGTCATCTCATCAATAATTCCCACTCCAGAAGGGAATTTCCACCAAGAGAGGTACAAATGTCACCCCTTACTGAGCATGTTCCAATGTTAAACCTCCACCGAAGGGGAATGGAAAGGAAGAGGCATGTCACAGAGAATTCATCCACCAAATCAGAAAGGAATAAATAGTGCAGACAGTCTCCTAGACCACATTAGATCTGTGTTGACATTGTATAAACGGCTACTTTCAGTACTCTAAGCCAGAGCCCTCTTTCTGGGCTCCAAGACAAACGCAAAGAAAAGTCTCATCCCTGTTAGTTTGCAGCATCCCTAGGGATATTTTCCTCTCCTCTCCCTAACCCCTATGGTGAGCTTTAAGCAGACATGAACTACAGAACACAACAGACGGTCACACAGGAAGTGGCTTGTCAAGCCACACACAAGCTTTCTGTTTTTCTGGCCAGGGTGTGTTAGGGAGAAAGACCCTCCAAGTTCCTGTGCCCTAACAAGGTATGGAAAAACTAACTTACCAAATAAAAGGAAAGGAAGAGAAGATAGCCAAGAGCAAGGGTAAATCTGTCTCTCATGCTTCTGAGGTGTCTATTATTGAAGTATGTGAGCCCCACCCAATCTCTATTGGGTTAATCATTACAGCACTCCTGAGAAGTACGGCAGTGTGTTTATCCCCCATCATACAGGTGGAGAGCTAAAGCAGTGGTTTTCAAATCATGGGTCAGGACCCAGTACTAGGTTGCAGAGCCTCAGGCACTGAGTCACCGCACCCCCTGTCACCACCGAAAGACTGGAATGCATTGCTCAAAAATGTAATTGTTGGGTCGCAGGCATAAATGATTTTTTTCAACTGAATCCCAAGAAAAAGTTTGAAAACCGGGCACAAATGACTGCCCAATATGGTGGCACAGGAAATCTGTGACAGGGCAGACCTGAACCTAGGACTCCTGACTGCCATACTTGTGCTCTAACCATTGGACCCTCTTTCCTCTCAGACTGCTGCAGAAAGTTTCCCACGGTCTTTAATGGGGGGTTTTGCCTAGTTACGGGCTAGGAAATTTGCCTGAGTGGCTATATTAGCTTGTTCATCCTACCGCTGACAATACAGCCAGGGGGAGAGGTCACAATTGACCCCTTGTGCTCCCGTAGCACAGCAGCAACCAAGAATTATTCAGAGACTAACTGAAACAATAACCCTTTGAAGCTACACCCTTCCCAAGCACGCAAGAAAGAAAACCAGACAACTTCATCTTTAGCAATGCCCCTTCTGAATGGGCATAATAAAAGAAAGAAGAGGGAAACACCTCCCCCTCAAAAGGGAACTTAAAAACATTATCCCTATGCATTTATTTTCCACTTTTATGCCCCTCTCCCTCCCACTTTTCCCTAGGTAGCCTGTGCATTATGAAGGACCTCATGTTCCATACTAATGAATGAGAGCTAAGTGAGTACACAGAATGCAGCTGTCATGAAAGTAAGGAGATCTCCTTACAAAGATCACTTAACATCGCAGAGGTGCCTGACATGGTTCACAAGAGAGCAAGAAATGAGCAAAGAGTTACAGTACACCTTAACTCCGTGATGTGATCACAAGTTAAAGACCTTGTAAATAGTTTATTTAGGTTTTGTAGTGGTTGAATATATAAATAGCACACCTGGAATCCAATTTGCTTAGGACCTGAATACATAATTCATGCTTAAAGGGACATGATCAACTTGAATTTCCTTTTTTTAAACAAAAAAATGAGTTAAAGATAGCTTCAGATACTGCATCACCAGTTTTGTCATTTTACTGTCACATATGCTGTTTCTAAAAACATTACTTTCTCCCATTCCTGTATGGGGAAAAACAAAAACCACAAAAACAATGGTGGAAACCATCTGTCTAAATGTAGAAACAAAGTGCCACAAAATTGTGATGTGAAAACACTGCACAAAAAAGAAATACTTTTTCCTCACTCAATCATAGTCATTTTAGGTGTGACAGGTTACAAGAAGTCAGGCAGTCAGGTGATTTTCCAGTTGACCGTGTTCCATGTGAAGATCCTCTTTATAACAGCCGGTTTTGGAAGATTGAGGGTGCAGGTGATATCATGGCAATGAGGGAGGGACATTGTGCATATTCAGCATTCTCTCCAAATTATGCTTGTTTCTATATTATTAACAAAGGTGTAGGATGCCTAAGGTTTCCACCAGATTCATTTGCCATCTGACTGTATTTAAGGCCAGGATATGAAGCTTTTTTAAATTGGTACCTTTGTACTCTGCCAGCATGACGATGTCTTGTACTGCCTAAGGCAAGGATATACTTAGCATGCTATGAAAAATAAACGCCAAGGTATCATCTCATAGCTAACCAACCATTTCATAGGGTAGATTTTTCTATCCTGATTTGAATGAAAAGAAAACCAGATAAGAATTGAGATTACTGTGGTCCATCTTATCCTAGCATAGGGGGAAACTCCAGAGAATAATAAAACAATAATAGCAACGATGACAGATCCTCATATTGCAACTTTCAGCCAAGGATTCCCTACAGTGCTCAACAGATTTTGGAAGATCATTTTGCCCATCACTGAAAAGCTGCCCCCTCAGCATTAGGGGCCTAATTCAACAAGGGACATCAACAGATAATTAAAGTTAGGCAAGGCCTGAACACTTCTGCTGAAACCAAGTCTGAACAGCAACATTATACAACAGTTATGAGTGGGATGTGAATTAAAATGTCACAGAGAGTCACAATTGCAGGGGAAATTTTGAGGAAGTTGAAAGTAATTACTCAGTGGAATGTGGTCAGGACATTGGGACTAAGTTAGCCATTCTGCCATAAAGTGCTTTGAAATCTGGATGTGTGAGTGTATGTACTTAAAATACACACTCTCTCTCTCTCTCTCTCTCTCTCTCTCAGAGAACTTAGAGTTAAGGATGCTCAAGAAGGAAATTTTCAAAATGCACCTATGAAAGCCCATGGAACTTGTGGCCCTAAATCTCTTAAGCACTTTTGAAAATCTCCCCCAAGTGAGATTTCTTATCAATATAAATACTAAAAAGCTAGGAAATCACTAGTCACGCCTAAGGTTACATCCAGCCCAATGTAATTTACTTCTCCTGGCACTTAAACGCTCACAGATGCCTCAGTTTTCCCAAACAACAAACACTGCATTCTCATGCCTAACCAACTGCATTCACACCAGCATCATCGTTTCATATTCACAGGCGCACAGCCCTAACTCAGATGAATTAAAATACTGTGCTCCCTCTCCAGATATATGTACCATTATAAAGCTGACAACATGCTGTTTGTAGACGAATACTGCATCAGAACTACAGCTGAGCATTTAGGTTCTTGTTCCAAGTCCACTGCCTTCAATGGATTTGGAATCATGCTGTTGATGTGCATTGTGTCCAGGCATCCAGGAGTTCACTAAATAAGTCCAAGAAGCTGTTGTGGAACCTCCATAGTGGAGCCACAAGCGGCACTGCTCAGACAACCCTGGCTGGATTGTCCTCCTCTTTTCAACACTTGTTGATCGCATGAGCTAGGGCATGGTAGGAGAGCACAGGGAGTGGAATAAAGCTGAAGCCAAAGCAGCAGGAGGAGCCAAGCTTGTAGCTCCACTTGGAAGGAAGCTTGTCAGCTGATGACTCTCCTGTGACTTGCTAGAGAGGAGCCTTGAAAATGACACTGGACTTGGTGATTCCCTTTCCTAAAGCGAGTCTTCTCCCATGGAGAATGCAAACGAGGGCACTGATGTTGTTGAGCAGACAGAAGCAGGGCTAGGAAGGGTCTGGTTGGAGAAGTAGCCAGGGGATAGAGAGGAAGACAAAGTGGGAGGGCCAACAATTGTAACCACTCAGGAAAGAGAGTTGGGGACAACTGTGGACACTTAAGGAGAAATCCTTGATCACCGGGCAGCAGTGGAGGTCAAAAAGCAAATCAAACCTATATTAGGTACTTAATCTGGCCCCATTATGGTAGTATCTGAGCATATATTTATCCTCCCAATAGCCAACATAACTGGGAGGAGCAACCAATCTCAATGGCTGCATATCCACCCTCAGGCAGTGGCCCACTTCATGGAATAGCATTTGCCCTCGAAGCTGAGAGACAGAAGGAAGGAAAAAGAAAATAACTTTCTACCAAGAGGCAGCTGACTTACTGGGAAACATCTGCACTTACTGTGCGTAGATCTGTGTTTCTAGGAATGGCTGAGTGATCGCAGGACCTACATGTAAATCCACAGTAGGGTTTATTCTTGAATTGAGGGATTGCTAAAGATGACACTTGTGAAGTAGGAAAGTGCTCATACACCACTGCACAGATGGGGAGCAAAAGAGACCTAAAGTCCAGACTCACAGAGATATTTAGGTTCCTAACTTCTAGTGATTTCAGATCAAAATCATTTGAAAATCAATGAGAGTTAGGAGCTTAAATAGTTTTGTGAACCTGGGCCAAAGTGACTTAATGCAGATCACACAGGAACTCCAGGACAAAACAGGAAACTGACCTCTGGTTTCTAGAGCCCCAGGTGAGTACCCTAACCACTGGACTATCCTCCCTCTCCCCTAATAAGATTAATAAGGAATGGGATAGAGAACGAGACAGACAATTTTGTAATACCCTCATATCAATGGTATTCTGGTCCCTGTGCCTCAGAGCAGAAACAGTGGGGATTCAGTACTTGGCCACTTGGAGAAACTTCAGAATAAAGAGAGACTAAAAATACTGGGACAGCTGAGCACAGAATGAAGAGAGGTAGACAAAATAATTAACTATATCAGAAGGTAAAACAGGTGTTCCAATCTACTCTTTATCAAATCTGAGACCAAGAGAACGTTCAATGAAATAGAAAGGCAGCAAACATGGGACTAATTAAAGGGAGTTTGCTGGGGGGGGAGTGGCGTTGTTTGTTAACACACACCATGACAGGACATAATTAACTTACTGGCACAAGGCAATCCTGGGATCAAGGCTTAGTCAGTTTCCCAAAATGGTTAGATGTTTCTATGGATAACGAGAGAATCCACAAATACATTAAATAGGATGTTAAGCCCTACTTAGAAAGATAGAAAATTTCATGTTTCACAGCACAAGTCAGCCACTTCTATGCTCTCACTGCTCAGGGAGACTGCATCAGAGAAGAGATAAACTGGATCTGAGAGAGAGAGAGAGAGAGAGAGAGAGAGAGAGAGAGAGAGAGAGAGAGAGAGAATTTGGGGTTTGTCGGGATTGCTACAAGGATGGAAAATGAATCTGACTCTTGGGGAACATTTAAAAAAATAGATATTTAAAATGTTTTCTCTGAAAAAGCTAGCAAACAGTCTAACTATCAAACACTATGGAAAATCCAATTGTGCCCTGAAGAGTTATTAGGCTAAATCTGGAGACTAAATTCAATCATTAAAGCATGAAATAGAGAGACATCCATTTGCTGCCTTCTTCAGTCAGTCAAGCTGCTGTTCCTATTTCCGATAAGCCATCTATGTTTCTTGTCCCTTATACAAGTTGTAACTGTTCCCTGCAGCCAAAAGAGGACGTGACATGCAGAATGTACACCCTTCCACATTTTGGCACATAGATATGCAAGTGAACTTCAGAACATAAAAAATTATTGCTGAACAATACATTTGCCCTGAATAACCATACATTTTCTTATGCATTTAAAATTACTCTGGAAAAGAAATAAATAAGTAAGTAAATACAAACACAAAGTGGAACCATTTTAAAAATTCATGTGATTCTTCATTACTGGAATAAGCTTAATCAGTAGTGACAAAGACCTGCTTAATTTCTGAAGACAGTGGAGCGGGAGTATCTTCTCAGAAATAAAATGAGGTTGTTGTTCATTAAAAATACTGTTTTTCAGATTTTTTTCTCTGTGAGCTTAAAGCAAGCTCATTTGCTTGAGTTAAGCAAGCTCACTGAATCTAACTGTTACACACACCCTCCAGCAGATATATAATGGGTCTTTTCAAATGGTTCCTTCAAACACCACAAATAAATCAGCCTCTTAGGAAATGAGGTCTGGAGTTCATTTCTAAGAGGTTCAAAGAATTAGACAGAGTTCATACAGGGAAACAAAATGAACATATGCGAGACTTTCTCAGTTTATAGCATATCACATATTTAGAATGGCACAAAAGAGGGCAACCCGTTTCAGATGTAAGCAAGAATTACTACAGATGTGATATAGGCAAGAAAGAGTTCCAGGTGCAAATCAAATACAGCCATAAGGAGAGACACCCCTTTCTATTGTGCAAAATGCACTTTATTTAAAACCTAAAATTAAGGTGCTCTTCATTCATTTAAATTGTAGGATCCAAGCTCACCCTCATCAGAGCAGTTACAACAAAATGATGGTATAGAACATAACTGGCAGAATAATTTTTCAGTTGCCTGTTACAACTGAACTCTGACTTAATCCCACTATTCTGAATAGAAGAATTTCAGCATTATGTGCTAAGTATTACGTTTCTGAAGAAAGCTGCTCTGCATCCCAGCCCTTCCATTGAACTTGTCAAGTTAAGTATTCAATAGCTGTTGAAGAGCACAGTCCAAAAATACTACTATGCTCAATTTTGCAATAGAGTCAGATTCCCTTGTGCACCTAGAATATATACATCCTTTTTTATGGCCAAACTGTTTTAAAATGGATGTAGTTTTGGCCTACCAGAAGGAAAAAATTCTGATTAATGCACTTCTAAATCACTTTTAAAATGAAATTCTTGGGACCAATTCTAGCCCATTTTGGTCACTAATAACGACTCCCTTTCAAGAAAGAATTCTGTGAATCAGACAAGTTTGCTTTTCTAAAGCCACTTGTCTAATATATTTTACAAGTTTAAATGTGGTTTGCAATTACGCACTTTTGTCTTTAAGTATACATTTGTAAGAACAAAAGGAAGCCAGAAAATGAAATAAAGGCTGTTCTCCAGTAATGCTAAATATAGATCTTAGAACAAGCACTTAAGGTGTTGATTCAGTAACTCAGGCAATGATTTGATCAACTTTATAAAGATTTCAACAGCAATTCCTGATTCTAGTATAGCACCTTGATCACCTCAAAAGCTATCATATATCAAGTTTATTCTCTTCAGCCTTTTTCACTGGTTCTCTGCTGCACCACTAAACTGATTAAATGAAAATATAAAAAGCTTCAGAAGATAATGAGATTTTATGGATTGGAGAGCCAGAACTGGCACTGAACAGAAACTCTGTAAGGTTGGTTGTCTGGACAATCTACATATCCCCTATTAATTGCTACATTGCCTCACGAGAGCCTGAGACCAATTTGCCACCAATATGGCAGCTTTTTATGCACAAAGGCTATGTCTGCACTGGCAAGTTAGTCCGAATTAAGGAGGCTTAAATCAAACTAACTAAAGCCATGGCTACACTAGGCTTTAGTTAGTTCGTATTAAGGGCTTCCTTAATTCGAACTAATAAGTTCGAATAGGGTATTCGAACTAAAGGGTTAATTCAAACTAACTAGCTCGAATTAACCAATGTGGCCATGTTAATTCGAACTAATTTCTTAGTTCGAATTAATCGGCCATTGAAATGAATGGGGATTGCTAATTCGAATTAAGCAAGTGTTTGCTTAGTTCGGACTAACATTCCAGTGTGGCCATGCTAGTTTGAATTAAGCTAATTCAAACTAACTAAATTTAGTTCGAATTAGTTAGTTCGAGTTAACTAATTCGAACTAATTTTAGCAAGTGTAGACATAGCCAAAGATGTTAAATAGTTTATGGTAGATAACATATACCATGGTTTCTTCCCATTTATTGTTTGTTTCGTGGTAGCAATCAAAATGAGGATCCTGTTGCACTGAGTACATACAACCAGTAAAAGATCATCTCTGAACTGAAGGGTATATGATCTAAACTGTTCAAGGTAGGCACATGAAAAGGAAGCCATATAACCCCTATTTTACAGATGGGAAAATGGAACAGAGTTTTATGGCCTAAAGATTCAAAAGGAACTGGAGATTTTGGGTCAGCTTGTCCAACAAGGTACACCTTGAAGTGGCCTGATTTTCAGAAGGTGTTGAAAAACCAACCCTCTCAAAATCAAGTCCTAATGAGGTGCTTACAACTGGGCACCAATAAAATGAGACACCCAATGTAGATAATCACTTCAGAAAATTTGGACCAGTTTGATTTGCCCAAGTTCAAACAGAAAACCTATGGCAGAGCCAGGAAATAAAAACAGATTTCCTGAATTCCAGTCTAGCAACTTAACCAAAGACCAACCCTCCTCCTTGAATCCTAAATGAGTGACATTAAACCAATGGCTTTCATGCGTAAAAACATTTTCTGTACTTTTCCAGGAAGAAAGACTTTGCCTAAATTACCAGTGCTGTGGTCATTTTGTACTATAAAAGAGCATCTCAGCTGTAATGCAAAAAGTGAATGTTTCACATAAAACTGTACTGAAGGTTTTCTTCAAGATTTTAGGAAATGGTTGGTCGTGAAAATACTAAAATGGATTTGGTGTGCAGTCCTGTGCCAGCAAGCCAGGATGTACAAGCTGATACAAGGATACATCATGCCATTAACAGATGTTAAAAACCCCCACAAAATTCCTGCTGATTAATTGTGGCAGGTGTATCTTGTTAACAGTACCAGGATATGATGGAGGTGGGCAACACCCTATGATCAAGGGAGCAGGGGCAGATGTGAAGAGACCTTGTAGAAAACCCAGGTTTGGCTGTGAACATGTCATAGTACTTCCTAAGGGGTTATCTCATGGGACTCAGTTAAGATCGCTCATGTGAGTAAGGAGAGCAAAATTCCTAGTGTCTCTCTCAAGAGCTAACACAGCACGAGGGGTGTGTTCTCAGATCCACTTAACACATCCACATTTCTGCACCCACTTAAAACCTATTATCACATTAAACATTAGTTATACCAGAGCACTGGGAGAACTTACATTTTATCTGGAAGTCTTCACAAAGCTTAGCTAAATTCAGCAGTTGTTCTGAGCATAAATCTTTTAAAAAATGATATTCAAACAGCATTTTTATAGCCATGTGCTGAGTTTGCCATGTAGTATTTTAGTCTATTTTGTTACACCAAATGGATTTTTAGATGAAGGCAGCAAACATACAGTTAGCTTTTTAGGGTCATAGTGGAGGGAATAAATCCTGTCATTTTATATCTTTGTTGATCATAATTATTCATCATGCAGATTCAGAACTCTCCTATTAACAGTCTACAGATCTTATTCCTTGAGGGGGAGGAGGAGAGTGTGAGTGTGTGTGAGTGAGTGTGTATGCACGCGCGCGTGGTGCGTAACTCTTTTATAAATTCTGGGATCTTGAATAAATTCTATATCTTTGATATAACAGATCACAGAACTCTCTCTGCTGCCTGGAGCATCAATTCACTTATCTGAATTTCAGAACAAGGGATGCAGCCATAGAGGGAGAATATATTTAATGAGGGAAAAATCAGAAGATCCCAAGCCAGATTCACAGCCAGTGTGAACCGGTGTAGTAGCTCCTCTGAGTTCATTAGCTCTATGCCAAATTACACCAGCTGAACAGCTGATGCAGTCACAGATTCCACTTGAAAACTAACTGACAGAGCGTGTATACTGCAAGACAAACCCACTGCATTGGGGTGAGCTATGGCCAGACAGGCATTCATTCCCCAGATCCCCTTAGGGGTGTGGGTTTGTTCTTCCACAGAAGAAGCAAAGGGCTTCCATTCACCGCTGAGGTCCACAGGACATGGATTCAGAGGGGTGTTTCTGTACATCTACTGCAATTCTAGTGCCCCTCTATTTTTCCCCTAGGATTGGGCCCTAGCCCCACACAATACCATCAACCACTTATCACATCATGAACAGGCAGACAGCCTTACTGAAGAGCCATTGGTCTGAATAGATTAACGCCTCCTGTGCCCAAATCTTCTGGAACTGCTGGGTGAAATCTTGGACCCACTGCAATCAAGGGGAGTTTTGCCACTGATTACACTAAGACTGGGATTTCACCCCCATGCTGTTACTCCAGGCAGTACAGCTGCCTATGAAGACAAATTTTTTCAGCGTGGTGCCACCAACTAAAGTGGCCCCGGTCTCCATTAGCTCTACGGCTCTTCATTAGGGAAAATTCGGTGGTGTTACGCACTGCCAGTGAAATGAGCTGGAAATGAGCAAAACAGAAATGCATACTTCTGATGCACTCTGGTCCCATCATGGCTTTTTAAAATATCACTGCAGAGTATGTTTTAAAATGGTACAGTCTGAATATGTTAAAGAGATGCTTATAAATAAAGCTTAGCCAGTCAGTGCCATATACGCACATCAGAGGACACTGGATGTCATCAATACATACATTATCAGCACAGCTGAAATCCATATAATGGTCCAGGGAGGAGAGGGGGCAAAATAAGTTGCCAGTGTTTTATATGCTTATGGCCTCCAGTGATCCTGTGTAAGGTTTGAGGAAAGAGGGTGAATTTATGGTCATATAGGGGAAAAAAATCCATTATTTAAAAATTAGTAACACATGGCACCATTGCACAGCAAAAACACTAACAGGCCCTTTACTATGCTGGCAGAAAATGTCCTGCTGGCTATCAAATTTAAATATGTTCCATAATACATGATTAGGTATCTCTAAGGGTTATATACTTTAAATGGTGATCACATGCAGTCACTGGGGAAGAGAAGGATTTGGCTTGCGTTTTGCAATATCCACAGACTGAAAACTGTTCCTAATCATTGCAGCTCCCAGGGGGGATCCTTAGGACTATCATTTGTTTATTTGGGGTTAGCCTGTTAAGCTCCTATGTAATAGAATTCTGTAAAGGGCCAAGATGGAACAGACACACGTGTGCATCCCTGTCCTGCTCCCCCAACCGAAACAAGTAACAAAATCACCCAAAGCACAGGACTCAGTGGTCATGGGGAATTCAACTACCCCAACATGGGAAAATAACACAGCAAGGCACAGATTATTCAACAAGTTCTTGGAATGTCTTGGAGACAATTTTTCATTTCAAAAGGTGGAGAAAGCTACTAGGGGAGAGGCCATTCTCAATTTGATTTTGACAAACAGAGAGGAACTGGTTGAGAATTTGAAAGTGGATGGTAACTTAGGTGAACATGACCATGAAATGATAAATTTCATGATTCTAAGGGAATGGTAGGAGAGAGAACACCAAAATAAAGACAATGGATTTCAAGAAGGCAGACTTCAGCACACTGAGGGAGTCAGGAGATAGACACACTTCCCATGGGATCCTAAGAGAAAAAACAACTGAAGACAGTTGGCAGTTTTTCAAAGAGACATTATTAAGGGCACAAGAGCAAACTATTCCAATGAATAGGAAAGATACGAAGTATGGCAAGAGACCACCCTGGCTTAGCTAGGAGATTTTCAATAATCTAAAAATAAAGAAAGATTCCTACAAAAAGTGGAAACTAGGTCAACTCATAAAGGATGACTATAAACAAATAACACAATAATGTAGGGGAAACATTGGGAAAGCCTAGGCACAAACCGAGATCAAAGTAGCTGAAATCATAAAGGGTAACAGGAAAATGTTTTTCAAATACATTAGAAACAAGAGGAAGACCAAGGACAGCATAGGACCGTTATTCGGAAAAGAGGGAAGAACAATAACAGAAAATATGGAAATGAGAGAGGAACTAAATGATTTTTTTGTTTCAGTTTTCACCAAGAAGTTTGGTGGCATTTGGGTGGCTGATGTAGGAGAAGGAGGTAAAAATGGGATAGGATTGGAGGCTAAAACAAGGAAAGAACAAATTAAACATTACTTAGACAAGCTAGACATCTTCAAGTCACTAGGGCCTGATGATATGCGCCCTAAAATACTCAAGAAGCTGACTCAGGAGATAGCTGAGCAATTTTTCTTTGAAAAATCATGGAATACTGGAGAGATCCTAGAGGACTGGAAAAGAGCAAATATGGTGCCCATGCATAAAAAGGGAAATAAGGATAACCCAGGGAAATATAGACCAGTCATCTTAACCTCTATACCAGGAAAAATAATGGAGCAAATAATTAAGGAATCAATTAGCAAACATTTAGAAGAGAATAAGCTGTTAAGTGATAGTCAGCATGGATTTGTCAAGAACAAATCATGTCAAACCTACCTGATAGCTTTCTTCTATGATGGAGTAACAAGCCTTGTGGATAGAGGGGAAGCAGTAGATGTGGTATATCTAGACTTTAGTAAGGCTTTTAATATGGTCTCGCATCACCTTGTCATTAACAAACTAGAGAAGTACAACCTGGATGGAGCTACTGTAAGATGGGTGAAAAAACTGGTTGGATAACTGCTCCCACAGAGCAGTTATCAATGGTTCACAGTCATGCTGGAAGGGCATAATGAGCGGGGAACCGCAGGGATCGGTTCTGGGTCCGGTTCTGTTCAATATTTTCATCAATGACGTAGATGATGGCATACAGAGCACACACAAAGTTTGCAGATGATACCAATCTGGGAGGGGTTGCAAGTGCTCTGGAGGATAGGATCACAATTCAGAATGACTTGGACAAACTGGTGAAATGGTCTGAAGTTATTTGGATGAAATTCAATAAAGACAAATGCTAAGTACTCCACTTAGGGAAGAACAAACCACTGCACACATACAAAATGGGTAATAACTGCCTAGGAAGGGCAATGCCTATGGAAAGTGATCTGGGTGTCCTAGGGGACCACAAGCTAAACATGAGTCAACAGTGTAACACTGCTTCAAAAAAAAGCAAACACCATTCTGGGATGTACTAACAAGAGTACTGTAAGTAAGCCACGAGAAGTAATTCTTCCACTCTACTCCGCCCTGATTAGGCCACAGCTGGAGTATTGTGTCCAGTTCTGGGCAACTCATTTCAAAAAAGATGAGAATTGGTCAAAGTCCAGAGGAAAGCAACAAGAATGATTAAAGGTCTGAAACACTTGACTTATGAAGGAAGATTGAAAGAACTGGGTTTGTTTAGTCTGGAAAAGAAGAGACTGAGAGGGGACGTGATAACAGTTTTCAAGTACCTAAAATGTTCTTTGTGGTAAAGAACCGCTACGCAGCACTACAGACGGGAGATGAGATGGAAGAGGAGAAGCCATGCAACCCCGAGGTTGGGAGGATCACAACCATCACACCCAGGAGAAAACGTCGGGTTGTGGTGGTTGGGGACTCTCTTCTGAGGGGGACGGAGGCACCCATCTGTTGCCCAGATAAGGCCTCTCGGGAGGTATGCTGCCTGCCAGGCGCCCGTATCTGAGACGTTACGGAGGGATTGTCGAGAATCATCCGTCCCTCTGACTACTACCCCATGCTACTCATCCATGTGGGAACCAATGATACTGCGAGAGGTGACCCTCTGCAGATCAAAAGTGACTACAGGGCTCTGGGAGCATGGGTGAAGAAGTTCGGTGCAGAGGTGGTGTTCTCCTCGATCCTTCCGGTCAAGGGTAGGGGCCCGAGCAGAGACAGATGCATCCTGGAGGTGAATGCCTGGCTGCGGAGATGGTGTTACCGGGAGGGCTTTGGCTTCCTCGACCATGGGGTGCTGTTCCAGGAAGAAGGACTGCTAGGCAGAGATGGACTCCACCTATCCAGGAAGGGGAAGAGCGTATTTGGAAGCAGACTGGCTAACCTGGTAAGGAGAGCTTTAAACTAGGTTCGAAGGGGGAAGGTGACCAAGGCCCACAGGTAAGTGAAACTGAGGGAAACCTGGGGGAAGGGATGGAACTTGGGGGATGCTGGGGCTGTAACAGCAGGAATAAAAGAGAGGGTAGTTGGAACTGGGGGGTGGGATCAAATAATTGTTTTTTATTTCCTGATGAAGTCATAATACCTCAGGCGAGTGGGGAAGGAGGACACCGGGAGAAATTGCAAGGAGGAAGATGCAACAGGAGGGAGAATCGACAGGGCAAAGTAGGGCAATGGGCCCGGTATCTTAGGTGCCTGTACACAAATGCGAGGAGCCTGGGAAACAAGCAGGAAGAATTGGTAGTACTGGCACAGACAAGGAACTATGATATAATTGGAATAACAGAAACGTGGTGGGATAACTTGCATGACTGGAGCACTGCCATGGATGGATATAAATTGTTCAGGAAGGACAGGCAGGGAAGAAGGGGGGAGGAGTAGCGCTATATGTAAAAGAGCTGTAGGACTGCTCGGAGATCCACTATGAAAGAGGAAACAAGATGGTTGAAAGTCTGTGGGTTAAGTTTAGGGGAGAATGCAACAAGGGGGATGTTGTGGTGGGTGTCTGCTACAGACCGCCAGACCAGAAAGAGGAGGTGGATGAGGCGTTCTATGGACAACTAACAGAAGTTTCCAGATCGTCGCAGGCCCTGGTTCTTATGGGGGATTTCAATTATCCTGATGTCTGCTGGGAAGATAATACAGCAGTGCACAGGTAATCCAGGAAGTTTTTGGAGAATATTGAGGACAACTTCCTAGTACAAATGCTGGAGGAACCAACTAGGGGCCTTGCACCTCTAGACCTATTGCTCACAAACAGAGAAGAATTGATCGGGGAAGTAGAAGTAAATGGCAACCTGGGCAGCAGCGACCATGAGATGGTAGAGTTCAGGATCCTGATCAATGGAAGGAAGGAAAGAAGCAGAACACACACCCTGGACTTCAGAAAAGCAGATTTTGGCTCCCTTAGGGAGCTGATGGGCAGGGTCCCATGGGAAGCTGATCTGAAGGGGAAAGGTGTCCAAGACAGCTGGCTGTATTTTAAAGAAACCCTGTTAAAGGCACAGGAAGATAACATTCCGATGTGCAGAAAGAACAGCAAATGTGGACGGTGACCAGCGTGGCTTAGCAGGGAACTCTGCGGGGAGCTGAAACATAAAAGGGAAGCTTACAAGAAGTGGAAGCTTGGACAGATGACAAGGGAGGCGTATAAAGATATTGCTCGGGACTGCAGGGATCAAATCAGAAAGGCCAAAGGACAATTGGAGTTGCAGCTAGCAAGAGATGTGAAGGATAACAGAAAGGGGTTCTATAAGTATATCAGCAACAAGAAAAGGATCAGAGGTGGTGTAGGTCCCTTACTGAATGGGGCAGGCATCTTCGTGGAGGATGATGTGGAAAAGGCTGAAGTACTCAATGCTTTTTTTACTTCAGTCTTCACAGGGCGGGCCAGCTCCCAGGCTACTACACGGGGTAACGCGGATTGGAGAGAAGAGTGGCCCTCGGTGATGGAAAGTCAGGTTAGGGAACACTTAATGAAATTGAATGTGCACAAGTCCATGGGGCCGGATGAACTGCATCCGAGGGTGCTGAGGGAGTTGGGGGAAGTGATTGCAGAGCCGCTGGCCATTATCTTTGAGAACTCGTGGCAAACGGGGGTGGTCCCGGAAGATTGGAAAAAGGCAAATATAGTACCTATCTTTAAGAAAGGGAAAAAGGAGGATCCGGGGAACTACAGACCGGTCAGCCTCACCTCAATCCCTGGGAAAATCATGGAGCAGGTCCTCAAGGAATCCATCCTGAAACACTTGGAGGAAAATTGAGTGATCAGGAACAGTCAACATGGATTCACCAAGGGCAAATCGCGCCTGACCAACCTGATTTCCTTCTATGATGAGATGACTGGATTTGTGGATGCGGGAAGAGCCGTTGACGTGGTATATCTTGACTTTAGCAAGGCTTTTGATACGGTTTCCCACAGCATTCTCGTCGGCAAGTTAAGGAAGTATGGGTTGGACGAGTGGACCGTAAGGTGGATCGAAAACTGGTTAGATCAACGGGCTCAGCGGGTAGGAATCAATGGCTCAATGTCTGGTTGGCAACCGGTAATGAGTGGAGTGCCCCAGGGGTCGGTCCTGGGGCCGGTTCTATTCAACATCTTCATTAATGATCTTGATGATGGAATAGACTGTGTGCTTAGTAAGTTTGCGGATGACACCAAGTTGGGGGGAATGGTAGATACTCTGGAGGGCAGGGACAGGATGCAGGGAGACTTGGACAAATTGGAACACTGGGCTGAAAGAAACCTCATGAGGTTCAACAAAGACAAGTGCAAAGTCCTGCACTTAGGACGGAAAAATCCCATGCACTGCTACAGGCTGGGGACTGATCAGCTAAGTAGCAGCGCTGTAGAAAAGTACCTGGGAGTTATGGTGGACGGGAAGATGAATATGAGCCAACAGTGTGCCCTTGTTGCCAAAAAGACCAATGGCATATTAGGCTGCATCAGTAGAAGTATTGCCAGCAGATCGAGGGATGTGGTAATTCCCCTCTATTTGACACTGGTCAGGCCGCATCTGGAATACTGTGTCCAGTTTTGGGCTCCCCACTACAGAAAGGATGTGGACAAATTAGAAAGAGTCCAGCGGAGGGCAACAAAAATGATTAGGGGGCTGGGGCACATGACTTACGAGGAGAGACTGAAGGAACTCGGCTTATTTAGTCTACAGAAGAGAAGACTGAGGGAAATTTGATAGCAACCTTCAACTACTTGAAGGGGTGCTCCAAAGAGGAGGGAGCTAGGCTGTTCTCGAGGGTAACAGAGGACGGAACAAGGAGCAATGGTTTCAAATTACAGCTGGGGAGGTCAAGGTTGGATATTAGGAAAAACTTTCTCACTAGGAGGGTGGTGAAGCATTGGAATGGGCTATCGAGGGAGGTGGTAGAATCTCCGTCTTTGGAGATTTTTAAGGCCTGGTTAGACAATACCCTGGGCTGGGGTGATTTAGGGGGAGTGGTCCTGCTTTTTAGCAGGGGGTTGGACTAGATGACCTCATGAGGTCCCTTCCAACCCTATTATTCTATGATTCAATGATTCTTACAAGGAGGAGAGAGAAAAATTGTTCTCCTTAACCCCCGATGATAGGACAAGCAGCAGTGGGCTTAAATTACAGCAAGGAAGGTTTAGGTTGGACATTAGGAAAAAAATCCTAATTGTCAGAGTGACTAAACCACAGGAATAAGTTGCCTAGGGAGGCTGTGGAATCCCTATCATTGGAAGTTTTTAAGAGCATATTAGACAAACACCTGTCAGTGATGGTTTAAGAGGGTCCTGCCATGAGTGCAGGGGACTGGACTCCATGACCCCTCATGGTCCCTTCCAGCTTCTGTGATTCTATGATTCCTAGAAATACAGTCAGGAGCTGACTGAGGAGGTATCAGAGCCATTAGCAATCATCTTTGAAAAGTCATGGAAAATGGGGAGAGATTCCAGAGGATTGCAAAAGAGCAAATATAGCGTCCATGTATAAAAAGGGAAATAAGGACAACCGAGGGAATTACAGACTAGTCATCTTAACTTCAGTACCCAGAGAAATAACAGAGCAAATAATGAAGCAATCAATTTGCTAATATTTAGAAGATAATAATGTGATAAGTAATGATCAGCATGGACTTATCAAGAACAAATCATGTCAAAACCAACTTGATAAATTTCTTTGCCAGGGGAACAGGCCTTGAGAATAGGGCAGAAGCAGTAGATGTGGTATATCTTGACTTAAGTAAGGGTTTTGACCAGTGCGCTTTTTTTTTTTTTTTTTTTTTTTTAAAGGTGCCAGTACTCGGCCAAGGACCTGGTACTGCGGCAGGAAGCCAGGGCCGCATCGCTCTGAATAAAAGGTGCCACTACTCAGTACCCCTGAGTACCATCAAAAAAAATAAAAATAAAAAAGCCCTGCTTTTGACACTTTCTGACATATCCTTCTCATAAACAAACTAGATAAATACAGCCTAGATGGAGCTACTACAAAGTGGGTGCCTAAGTGGTTCCCAGAGATCAGTTATCAGTGGAGCACAATCAAGCTGGATGAGCATACTGAGTGGGGTCCTGCAGGGATCAGTTCTGAATCTGGTTCTGTTCAGTGATTTAGATAATGGCATAGAGCGCACACTTACAAAGCATGTGGATGATACTACACTGGAAGGGGTTGCAAGTGCTTTGGAGGATAGGATTAAAATTCAAAGTAATTGGGACAAACTGGAGAAATGGTTGAAATAAACAGGAGAAAATTCAATAAGGACAAATACAAAGTACTCCACTTAGGAAAGAACAGTCAACTGCACACATACAAAGTTGGCAGTGACTGCACAGGAAGGAATACTGCAGAAAGAGATCTGAGGGGTCACAGCTAAATATGATTCAACAGTGTCACACTGCTGAAAAAAAAAGTGAACATTCTAGGATGGATTAGCAGTAGATCTGCAAACAAGACATGAGAAGTACTTCTTTCGCTCTACTCTGCACTGATTAGGCCTCAACTGGAGTACTATATCCAATTCTGGGCACCACATTTCAGAAAATATGTGGACAAACTGGAAAAAGTCAAGAGAAGAGCAAGAGCAATGATTGAAGAAGATCTAGAAAACATAACATTTGAAGGAAGACTGGAAACATTGGGTTTGTTTACCCTGGAGAAGAGAAAATTGAGGGAGACATGATAACAGTTTCCAAGTACATAAATGATTGTTACAAGGAGGAGGGAGAAAAATTATTCTTCTTAACCTTGAAGGATAGGAGAAGAAGCAATGGGTTTAAATTGCAGCAAGGTGGTTTAGGTTGGATTTTAAGAAAAACTTCCTGTCCTGAGTAATTAAACTCTAGAATAAATTGCCTAGGGAAGCTGGGAAATCTCAGCCATTTAAGATTTTTAAGAGCAGACTAGAAAAACACCTGTCAGGGATGGTCTAGACAATACTTGGTCCTGCAATAACTGCAAGGGACTGGACTAGAGGATTTTGCAAGGGCCCTTCTAGTGGTATGATTCCCTGGTCTACAGGTGAGCTAAGCAAAATTATATCTTTGCACTCAGGGCAGCTCGGGAACAGCAGTTGCGTCCCAGGCAACCACTACCGAAAAGAGAGATGGGGAGAGGTGGAGTAGAGGTGAGGCCATGGATTCATCTCCCATCACTCTCAAGGAAAGGACACACAACCCAATACAGGGAGGCTGTGATTTTCTGGCCCAGTGGGATGCTTTGGCAGTAGCAATCCTGGAGGTATTACCCCTGGGGTTACCTTCAGTGTTGCTCCGCCCCATCCACAGCATAGAACTGTGCTACATGGTCTGTTTGGTATACTCAGTGGCACCAGATGAACTAACAATGTGCCTTTTAAACTAATTTAATTAAACTACTGCAGAATCCTGCCTGTGACCTTTTAAAATAATTTCAACCTCACTTGTATGAGTTTAGCTTGCACAGATGGGAGCGAAACTGGTAGATCACGTTTGATACCAACACAAAAGAGTGTTCAGGCCAGTTTAACTAAGTTGGTTTTGAAAATGATTTTACTTTAATCAGTTCAATTTGTATGTATAAAAATGGCTTGAAAGGCATGAATCTAATGTACAGCAGGTAAGCAAACTCTGCTGTGGACTTAGCATCCTCTGGAATGAGCTTTCCTTAAAAAATAAAAATAAAACACACATATAGAAATCCTTCAGTGTGTGCCGAAGATAACTTGAACAAGGAATGGAGAAAGCTTTGTGTGTACTAGAGCAATGTTACTCAAATGCTTGCAGTACAGCAGCTAAATACCAAATAGCACTGCTCTCCCTAGTTGGGAGATAAAAAATAATAATTAAAAAAAAAAAATCAGTAAAGCACCAGCACTTCATCGCTGCTCAATTTAGCCCTTTTTGTGAGCCCAGATAATTCCTAATGGCAAACGTCAAGAATGTCCAAATTTCAGACAACCTGATGGCCCTTTCAACCAGGTCAACACAAACAGAGACAATAATCTAGGCCTCCCCTGATGAATTTCATTCACAGAGTGGGGCTGATTGTGTAGCAGGTCGAATCGTTACGCAGTATTGACTAGAGATCAATTTTCAGCTTGAGGTACTGTGGAGAACATACAGTAGACAGCAAAGCTGAGGAGAGAGCGGGATTCAATAGCCTACCCAACCATGTAAAATAAAAGCCTACACAGAAAGAGGCAGCTTAAAAAAATAAAAAATCCCAGAACATATTTTTTTTAAAGGAAAATATCCTTACATTTTAAAGCATGCATTAAATCATCAGTTTCTGCTGTCTCAGTCAAGCTACCAAACTGAAGTTGGATTTCCCTCCTCTCACTTTTTCTCTACAGGAAAGAGCTTTGTATTTAAGAGATAGTTTGGATGAATTGCTCAGCCTATGTTCCCATCTTGTAATAATTAAAATTCTCTGATTCAAGTAATTATTGCTTCTCTTTTTGTAGATGATTTCTTTCCCCCCACATATTTCACAGATTCCGACTCTCACAGCACTATACATGCCCATGCTGGTGCTACTTATGTAAAAGGAAAATGACTAGCAATAGCTTGTTCTTTGCAGACCTGCCACTATAGGTTATTATTTACTTCTAGTCATTCCAGCTCTTGGGAGGAAACAGCTTTAGTATAATGGTATAAAACACACATTTGAAATCCGGGTGCAAGCAGGATCACAGTTGGAGCCTTTTTCAAATTAAAACAATGCTTAAGCAATTGAAAGACAAAATACAGCGCCCAGCTGTCAGACACAGGCACCGAAGGTAAGGCACTTGGTTCCATGGTCCTGTCTGCCGCCCTCCACTGCATGGCGTGCAGAGTACCAACTTGTTGGCAAAGGGGAGGGAAGCCAAAAAGACAATAGAATGAGGGCTTCTTTGTTCTTCCCAGACACCATGGGAACTCTGGCAGGGAGGGTGGGTTCTGGGACAGTGGATAAGAGTCACAGGTGAACAGCCTCTCTGCTTGGCTGTTTCCCTCCCATCTAGCACTATTCAGATCAGAAATCCAGCTTAGAATTACTGGTGCTTGGATGAGTGGTGACACACTGTCTCCCCATGAAGGAGGTGATTCAGCAGAGAACTCTGAAGGAATGGAGGGTGTGGCGCTGTTAGGAGCACCACATGCTCCTGCACGAAGGTGTCCTTGGCTTGGCTCAAATCTCTGGGGGGATCCAGCACCCAAGTCTGGGAACCAGGCATGGACATGGGCTGCCCCACACAAAATCCTCTGCTCCCCTTACACTGAGAGAGGCTCAAAAGTGCTTCCCAAAACACGCAGCATTGTGTTAAGACAGGCACAGGACCCAGGCTCTGTTATCAGAGCAGCTTCTGTTGAGCAAAACAGAAGGGTGGCAAAGCGAAATGTATCAGCTTTCTCTCCTCCATGCAGTTTAAGAGCTGCTGCACAAAGCACAGATCTGTACGTTGCAGAGACCTGGACACCTACTGTCTTCTTGTCTGCTGAGTGAATGTGTATTTATACCACACAGACCCTAACAGTGCTGGTTTAGTCTAAGATGATCTAGAACCTACAGAAGCATCAGGAGGAAGATTTTCAGCACAGAACGTGGGAATTTAGCAAAGAGCATCGACTTAATGCCAATATGAGTTAGAAATCACAACACACACCCAGATGAAAATGTAGGCCTATGAGTGTAAATGACTTCTCCAAAAGCGGGAAAGCACAGTAGAACTGAGTCCCATTCTGCCCTCCCCCATTGCTGGTCTAGATCTGATCATATATGCTTTATTGTCAGCCTCTCTTGTTCACAGCTTCCTACAGCATCTGTGCAAAACAGGGCACTTGTTCCAACAGCTAGTGCTGTGTTCCGGAAGAGGCTTTTAGTGTGGCTGCAGCACTCACCAGCCAGTCGGGCACCACCCTTCTTGAGAGAGGCTGTTGGCGCATCCAAGTGCCAGCTGTTTTCTCTGTCTGCCGAGTGAATGTTTTCAAATCTAGCAAATCTCTCTCTCGAACAAGATCAAGTCAACCTATGACCCCAGGCCAACAGAGGTTGGATCGGAGCAACCATGCTGCCTCTATGTGAAATCAGCCGATTGACCAGCATGGGAAAAGCTTCAGGTTTAGAAATAGGTGTGGGGCAGTTTGGCTGCTCAAGGCCCAATTCCCCTTCACATCAGTGGAATTGCCCAGCACTCGGCGAGACGAAGATCAGGAGCTCAGTGTTAGATGATCGCTGAAACGAGGGCAGGGATAGCACATGTCTAGCATTGCCTCACTCACTTTTAGATGATGACAGGAGTGACCTGGCTAAATTCAGAACAAGAAGGTCATGACACCAGGGCATCTTTTGTGTCATATTGCAAGTGCATTCCCTCCTTAGTCCCTGGCCCTAGCAATGAGTCAAGTTCGCCGCCTGATTCTGCTTCTAAGCAAGCTAATGGCAGCCCTGACAGGAGAAGACAGTAGACCCTTCAGCCAATCAGACCACCAAAGGCTGCACTCCATGCCTATGGTACAGTGTACAGTGGCCAGCTCTTCTGAACAGGTATTCGATTGCCAGCTCCCACATAAAGGAGCGCAAAGTCCAGTACAGGGAATTTTCAGCAGACCAAGAAGGGCCGTCAGCATCTCCTCAAAAGGCTTATTTTCAGCCTATCAACAAGAAATCAGTCAGCTCATTCATTAAGGAGGGTAGGTTTAGCCACAGCCAGCTATACGTGAAGTTCATTATTTATTTATTTATTCGTGTTAAATGTCCTGACTCCCAGCTGCCATCAGTCAGCTGTAGTGCTTTGCAGTCAATGGGGCCTGACACCCAGCTGGCATGCATCAGTGCAGTTCCACTGGTGTCAATGGAACGACCTTCGTTTAACTGCAGGTGTCACCCAGAATGGCCTATCCATCGACTCTACTTTGCATTGTTCCTGAACCACGATGCACAATTGGTTTAAGGCTCCAGCTGACAAATTCCCTTGCACAAGGGAATCGTGCAGCAGTGAAGACTCGACATCCATGAAGTATTTACACAATTTCATTTCTCCCAACCTAAACGACTCCCACTCAGTAAGTTACTCCTTACACCGTAGCAGTGGCTGGGCCACACAAAAAGCTCATGAGCTTTCTAATGCCTTGACTAAAAGAGATCAGTCTTTCAGCTCAACCAGCATGGCTCAAGGTTTTATAACCAGAGGTCCCAGGTTCAATCAACCACTGCAGATAAACCATCTACAGGCATGGTATTATTCTTGTACTTCCATGTCACCTTTTCTTGATGTTCCTGCAGTACTCAAGTTGTCTCTAGGACCATGACTTGGCTCCCAAGCTTTCAAAAGTGTTATGCATGTTCTTGTGGCTTCCAGAAAGTCATCAAGATGCTTGTTTTAGACGTCACTCTTCCTAACTAATACAGTAGAAATATTTTTAAAATAGGTCTAACAGGGAGACACCCTGTTACTGACGCTGACTTCCAAGGAGATGTAACACGCATCCTTCATTCTGACACCGACCCCACCAGCTAGAAATGCCCTTTGCAATATTTGTTTGACTTTTAGGGACTTTGGCAGCCTCTCCAACAGACAGGAAGAAGAGAGTGTCACACAAGGTCTAATTCATTTTGATATAGAAATCGAAGGCTGTCCCTAGGCATTTTGCCAGCAAGATGGATAGAGTTCACAGTGCTTCCTGAAGAGGCCGAGCACATAAACAATAAACAAAAGCCTGCCCAATCAGTGGTGAAAAAGGGAAAAAAACAGCCAGTATGGCACCTGCTGGAAGTTGGCATCCAGAGCAACCACCCTGATTGCCCATTCCTAGAACCAGCCCTACATCAATCAGAAGCTGCATGATAATTAAAAGAGAAAATAAATGGAGGCCGGCAGAACTTCCACAAAGAACCCCCCTAGAGTCCTCATGACCCTCTCAACTCTGCTGATGAAACATTTCAAAATAAGCTCATTAACTAATTTTGCTGCATAACTTTTCCATGCAGAAAACATTGGCTCCAGCTCTCTTCGGTGCTTATATGACTTCACATTCAAGCACCCCACAATCTTTAATCCTTACAACACCCTTGTGAGGCAGAGAGGTGCTGCTGTCCCCATTTTACAGATGGGAAACTGAGGCAGAGAGAAACTTAGTGACTTACCCAATTTCACTCAGAAAAGGAGTAGCCTGAACCCAGTTCTTTCAACTGCTAGTTTACTGTCCAAACCACTGGATTATCCTGCCTCTCAAGACCTTCAAGGTTTGGCAGTCTTAGGAGTGTGCTTTAAGGTTAAAATACCCAAGGCAATGCTTCACAGCTAAGCAGTTAATAGCATCAGTTCATATGGTGATTTTTGATATGGCAATTTCTGGGTGCCCAAATGTAGACACCTTAATAAAATGTTGAAGAACCACTTTTGTTCATCATATGCAATAAAGAAAAATACTGCAAGGAGACAATACAGTTTTCACAAAACACATTTAGAACTTCCCACAGAGTTAAAACAATGAGAATAAAAGGTTTCACTACAAACAATCCCCAGAACTGGAACTAGAGCTGATAATTACTATACTATTTTTATTTCTAGCTCAGCAAAAATGAAACTTACTTCCAGTGAACTCTGATAAAGTGGATCTCATTTTATAGTGAAGCAGAATAATAGTCTGGGTTTGAAATGAGAGATTGACAAACACGTCATGCTCTAACCATTCTACCACATTAATGCATACAAATCAATAACCAGTGTATCCAAATAAAGTATTAAATACACAAACGGAATATTGGCCTCATGGAACTCAATGGACATTTTGCCATAGTCTTCAACAAGGCCAGGATTTCTTCTACTGTACTTGCATATAAACTGCACCAATGTACAAAGAGGTATATGCTGGCATATGCTTGAATCTTTAACATTTCTTTCTATTTGCTTTAATTAGTTCGATTGTTGTTTTTTTTTTTCTCATTTTCCTCTTTTTAGGGACCTGTTGAGTCCTATCATGTTTCTTCCAACAGCAATCATCCTTTTCTCCCCCTCACCCTCTCTCTCATTTTCTGCATCAAGTGAAAGTCAGTTGAAAGGTAACAGTAAAAGCAGCAAAGCTTTGCAATCCAGGAAACTAAAATAAGCAAAATGAACCTGCATAGACTTGACTACATTAAGCACAAGAAATACTAACTGCATTTAAAAAGGCAAGTTGTTGTCACAGAATGCCATTTTCATGCTACTGCTTATTTTTCAGCCTGCCAAAAAACAAATACAGGATGAAGTCCCAAAATAAAATAACTAAGCGCTATAAAATAGCACTGAAAGCTGAAAATGTGAGGGTAAATTCTTCAGTCTAAACAACATTTGCTGTCATTTCTGAATTCCCAGTGTACACACATCTAGCCACACTGACTTGGTTCCCACAGTGAGAACCAGTTGATAGAAATTACTGCTGGGTGGTAGAGCATGTAAAGTTTCAATGCACTGATTAATAAAAGGAGTTGTTATAAAATGCTGGCTAACACAGAGAAGCAATATGTGCATACATTCAACAGGATCAGAGGCTTCTTTTTTATTGTTGTGCTAACATATGCAGGTGAAAAAGGCACACCAAATGAATTAAGTAATTGCAGAGTGGCTTAGAAGTAGAAATAATTTCAATTTAAAAAATAGCCCGAGGCTTGCTAAGCACAAAAATCCCATTCAGCACTAAAGGTATTAAATGAAAATTCTTATTGTTAGGTTTCTGCAGCCTTTTACACCAAAGCAGAACAGACGAGCTGCTCCTCCTTTCTCAACTGAGAGCAACAGTCTTTGTTTCTAGCTCCTAGACTCTGCAATCCCTAACAATATGTCACCCTATTTTATCTCTAGCCACCATAGAGTTATAACATGCTGTAACTTCCATTCTTTAAAACTTGTTACTAATATCTGGTCATTTAATCCCCATAACTGGAGGGGAATAAAGAGGAGAGGAGTAAAGTTAGGAAATACAGCCAAGATTTTCAAGAGACTAGTGATTCTGGTGCACAACTCAGGATGCCGTAAAGGGACTTGATTTTTGGAGCGAGTTGGGCACTTGCCCTTTGAGAATCAGGTCTCTAAGTTTTTCAAGTTGAGCTTCAATAACTCAGGCACCCAAAATCACCTGACACTTGAAAATCTTGGCCATACTTCCTAATTTTACTTGCTTGTCTCTTAGCTTCAGGAGGGATCATCCAGAGCTGGTGTTGCAGAATTCAAAAATAAAATTAGCAGGTGAAAATTCTCACTTCTGCAGCCCCACTGCTCCATTTGCTTACCAAACAGACCTGCTCAGCAGTCCCACAGACTGCACAATGAAATGAAAAGGGGCAGGACAGGAGGACTGACTCCAGGGGACAACTTCTTGTTGACACCTTCTTCCTTTGGCGAAATGAAAGGATCCAGCAGACAGTGGCATATATGTTCACTCTCCTTCTCATTGGGCACACCTAATTTATAAGAAGGACCTCAGATAACATAAGATGTAGAATTCTAGCAGACTCGTGAACAGCTTTACAGTTACAGCCACACCACCACATATACGCTTTGTGGCCAAAATGATCAAACCCAGCTGGCTACGGTTAGGTATTTATATTCACATTTAAAAACCTAAATAATTTGGCTTGATTTTCAACTTGCTGAGCACCTCTGAAAACCAGGTCAAATTAGTTAAGTGCTTAAATGGAGATTTAGGTGCCCACATTTGAAAATGTTCGCTTAAGATTTTACCAACCAAAATCTATCAATTTTTGTGTGCGCGCAAAAGATTTCTCTTTCTGCAACACAAATACTTATTTTAAAGAACTTGTTTTGATTACTAACATGTGCCCTCACTTATATTTTATTTCATGGTGAAATTTAGATGCCGTTATGATTTCAAGTTTTAAAACACTGTAACAGCCGATTTGAGTGGATAAACAGACTAAGCACAGCTAAGAGTCCCACTGGGAAGGCTTAAAAAGATGAATTTATTCATGCACAAACATTTGCATGTCACTCAACTCAGAAGAACTCCAGTTATACTGAGACCACAGGAAAAAAGCCAGCTATATAAAGGAAATCTTAAACTAAAAAAGCCTAAAGATTGTAAGAAGATCTATGAAGAGTAGTTATATTTTGAAATGTTATCCTATACAAAAGTTAGTTCCCTTTCATATATTTTCTTAATAGTTTTTCCTAAGTGGAAGCCTTTCTTAAATTATTAAAATCTCATTCTTTTATGACTGCCTTCTTTGTCCTTTAATGACATAGTTAAAAACGATAAACAGTGCAATAAACACTGCTAGGAAAATGAGGATTTTCTCCCCCAGACACAGTCACAAATGTACGACTTCTATTACAACAATGCTTACTTCCAAAGTCCTACCTTAAAGGTCACCTTGATGATCAAACACAAAAGACTTATGTTAATATAGCATTATAGGGTATGGATGGGGATCTGCATTAAGACCCAATTCTGGCCTAACTCTGCCTCCATTAGACTCAGCAGCAGAATTCCAATCACTGAATGAAATCCTGGCTCAGCAGAAGTCAATGAGTTTTGCCACTAACTTCAGTGGGGCCAGGATTCCACCCATAATCTTTAACAGGAGGGCCATGTCTACACTTGTAAAGTTAAGTCGACTCTGTTAAGTCGACTTAACAAGGTCAACCTTAAGTCGACTTAAAGTCGACTTTGTTACGTCGACTTAGAGTGGCTACTCTTTAAGTCGACCTTGTTAAGTCGACTTAACAGTAGACATAGCCATCCACATTGGCTTTAAGTCGACTTAATAAAGTTGACTTAGCACTATTCCCCATCCTCACTGGCTTTAAGTTGACTTAAGAAGTCGACTTAAGCCTTAAGTTGACCTTCAAAGGTGGTGTTATTATGTCGACTTAAGGAAGGGCTTAAGTCAACTTAATAAAAGCCCAGTGTGGACGCGGCTTTGTTTAGGTTGACTTAAGCCTCCTTAAGTCGGCCTAAGTTCCAGTGTAGACGCACCCGAGGAGAATGAGGACAAGAGCAAGTGTTTTAGAAAACTCCGCCCTAGTATTTTCAATACTCAGAAGTTAAAGAATGGAAAAGGTATGCTTCTCAGGCACATTAATTCTTCCATATTGCACATCCCATTTCTTTCAAGGTGCACATTTAAGACACAGCCATATCCTGGCTCGACACCCTGGGATTTCAGTCCCAAAGCACCACTGAAAAACGTAAGTGAAAAGAAGCTTCTTGTTTGCTGTTGGACAGTGCCTGGGTGGTTACTAATATCAGCTCCCCGCCCTTGCTATTATATGAAGAAAATATTTAATACACTCAAACCCTGATTAATAATAGTGTTGCCAACAAAATCTGAAGGTTAAAGAGAAGTGGGTTGAGTCCCCTGGGTTGTAAGAGCAGGGTAAAGCCTTTTGGAGCTGCTAAAACTTGAGCTGCCCCAAAAGCCTTTTAAAAGAAACAGCCTAAACAGGCACATTTTTCTATTTCTGTGAAATGATTCTGCTTTTACTTCTACAGCCGAAGCCAAGTAGACAAAGGACTTCAGGGTCACAATGTAAGACAAGGAGATAACCAATGTTTTGGAGAACCAACAGCCTCTACAGAAGACGCAGATTTCACCTTAATGAATGTGGAAGCTGGATCCTGGCTGTAAATACTGACTCCCCTGCTCCAGGAATCTGCTGGACTACAAGGAGGCATTAAAGAGGATAAGGACTTAGCAGAAAAGGTTACCTGGAATATGGTGTTCAATTTTGCTAACCCAGCACCAAAATCCAGTGACAGAGGAGCTGGAGGCAGATACCCATGCTTCTTACCATCTGACTTGATTTATCTACCAGACTGTCAGGGGCCCCTCACTTTCTTTGCCTGCAACAGAAACTTTCACTCTTCCCTTCTGAGGTTTAGTATCACTTGTGGCTTTGCTAACCCGTTCCACTCTGGTGGCAGCAGCTATACGCCTTCGAATTTGTAATATGGTGATGTAGAAAGAATTCCCACAGCAAACTCTCCTATGCCAAATGTGGTGAGCAAAAACATGTCCCTCCTTCCCAAAAATGTACATTGTTGAAAAGGATTTAATTCTAGGAAGAGGCAACAACAAAACCCGATCAACATTCCATGGTTAGAACTGTTCACGGAGCATTTAATTGTTCCCGTTAAAGCAACAAGTCTCAAGTGAGGGGCTAAGTGCTAGCTTACATTGGTAGCTGTGACTAATTTGGTGCTTGTTTTCCTGCAGCACAATCTGCATTACTGGGTGTGGCATTAATCACTGTACCAGAAGTAGCAACAGAAAGCAGCTGTACTGCACTGTTCCCACACCTGTCAGAGGGAATATTTCACAAAGTGCTGGAAGTATTCCTTGGAAAGCTACACCTCTATTTGATTAAAATTATGTATATGAATTGCCAGCCCCCAAAATATCCCAACAATAAACAAGGAAACAATCAGTTAGTTAGAAAACACTATTCAGAGGGAAACAACCTTAACCACCAGGTTGTCTGCAAAACAAAGTAGGAGGGATCCTGCACAAATATTCTACAATTAACAGCAGCTGCTCTTCAAACAACACTGCATCTCTCATTTACCTGAAGTGTTTTTTCACATCTGTGCACAGCAGTCACAGCTGCTACCTTCGTCAGGAAAAGATGCTCTCAGCCTTGAAAAACATGAGACACATTACAAGCAACTCCTACACAAAATTCAGCTGTGGGTACAGCAGCTTCCAATGCACTGTAATGTAGCCAATTGCCAGGGCTTCATTCATTATAACACAGTACCTGCACTGATTTTAATACTTTAATAGCTTTTGAAAATATATTTTATGCATTCCCATGGCCTATTCATTGTAATAACTGTAAGACCAGATATGCTACTGGGTTTCTCTACTCATAGTAAATTTAAAAGGACCAAGTGGAATCTCTAATAATATAACATACATGCTTTTAAAGCCATTCATATAGCTAGTGAACTGCCTGAAGTGTTTATCATGGAAAAACTACTGCAGCCCCGCATTATATGCCTATTCTGATATTTCTGAAATGGATGCGTCAGAGGCCTGTAAAGTTTCACATCATGTGCTGATAGCATCACCCGTACCTCTAAATCCTCACGGCTTAACAGTGCAATACATATCCTCAAAACGTGTGACAGAGACTCAAGGTACTGGACAAAATTGCAGAGGAAGCTTTATGTTACAAGGCTCGTATCTTCCACAGAGAATTCTCTCATCACAGTTTCATGGTGCAATATTCTTTATGTCAGTAAATTAGAGCAACAAAAAAAAAGGTGGATTCACAGAAGATCCAGAAGGAGTTGAAGTAAATATTTGTCTCAAATGAAAGACATCTTTACTTACACAGACCTGAGAGCAATGAGGACATTTCCTGTTCTTGGGTCAACCAAGTGAAGATAGTCCAGGCATTAACCTACAGTCAAATCCCAGAGGTGACATTTCCACTGAAGTCAAGGCTAAGCAAAGACCGCAGGGTCTAGCCCACGCTCACAGAACATCAACTTCACCATTCAAAAAGACAGTTACCAGGGTTTCTCAGGAGGAAAAAATTAGGAATGCATAGTCCCAAGGTGATTTCAGCTTTCAACTGACACTTCATCACAAAGTTTTAAAAGCAAACCTCCCCAGCATTCTTAAAGGAGAGCTTCAAATTTTTTTTTCTCTCCCACTCACTAATGACACGGAATAAGGCCTTGTACACACTGCAAAGTTATTGTGTGATAACGCTCGTTATCACGCAATAACAGGCACAGCGTCCACACACAAATCCATGCTGTTGCGCGGTAACAGCCGTCTTACCGCGCAACATGTAAACCACCAAAACGAGGGTGGTAGTGGCTACCGCGGAACAGCTGTTCCGTGATAGTTCGTGTGTGTACGGTTGCCGCGCAATATGAAACCTCTGGAAATGTCCCAGAATTCTAATTCCATCCCTTCTGCACTTCCTTCTGCACTCTGTGGCTGTGACGTGACTGTACCCGCCCTCCCATCATTCCCAAGAATTTTTGAATTCTTCACTCTTCCTGTTTGCTTGGTGTGGAGTGCAGCTGCAGCTGTGTACTCCAAGAGCAATGGCGGCTCAGCGCAGCAAACGCGCTCCAGTCTGGACCACAGCCGAGGTGCTTGATCTCATAGGCATCTGAGGAGGGTCTGCTGTGCAGACACAGTTACGTGGCAGCAGGCGGAATTTCGATATTTTTGGCTAGATTTCTCGGGCCATGGCAAAGAAGGGGTACGAGAGAGACACTCCAGTGCAGGTCAAAGGTGAAGGAGTTGCGGATTACGTACCACAGAGCCAGAGAGGCAAACCGGCGCTCCGGCTCAGCGCCGGCTACATGCCGATTTTACAAGGAGCTGGAAGCAATCCTGAGCAGGGATCCCACAACCACCCCAAAAGCTCCTGTGGACACATCAGCACCCCCCCATGAAAAGGATACCGGAGCAGACGGTGACGAGCAATTCGTCGACGAGGACGTGGAGGTGGAAGATGACCTGGAGGGTGAAAGCGGTGCAGCCGACCTAGGGAGCCAGGAGCTGTTCTCCACGCCACCTGATCCGTGCTGCCCAGATTCCTTCTCCATACTGTCTTCGGAGGCAGTAGAGGAGAGCTCTGGTAAGTTTAATCAGAAGTGGCTTCTATGCTAGCCGGATAAGCTTTGTGGGCAAATGAAGAGCGGGCAGGAAATAGGCGTTTTGAGTTTCATCCTTCCTTTTCTTTTTTGGATGGGGGGGTCTATCCCGCATTACATGAGCAGTGCATCAATGCATGCTGTAATTGCCAAGAAATCCTCTCCATTGAGATCACTGAAGGTGTCCTCGATGTACTTCCACAGCCTCCTAGTTAAATTCGATGGGAGAGCAACTCTTTCCCCTCCCCCATAGAGGGATACTCTCCCTCGCCAGTTGCAAAGCACAGCAGCGGGAACCATGGCTGCGCACAAGCCTGCTGCGTACGGTCCTGGCTGAAAACCAGTGACATGCAGGATATGCATTCTGGCTTGCAGAGGCACTCTAAGCAGTGAGATATCGGCTTCCATAGCAGTGCCGTATGTGAACTAATCGCCCAAAGCACTGCAAATAGTTCACGGAGCTGTGCGTCTTTTCTCGGCAACCCGAACCTCCCTTTGCAAAAGCCCTTTCAGTCCCCGGCAATCCCCTGTCCCGTGGGCACAGCGGAATCTGGCGGGAGAGTATATTACCGGCTCCTTAACCAAAGTGAGAACAACAGCACTACTTATGATGTTTCATTTTTCCTTAGAAATGACCTTCGCCGGTCGGTGGTCTGCGCCAGCTGACTGGCTGAGACAGATAAGGAGGAGGTCTCGCAGGAGCAAGGAGGATATCTTCCAGGAGCTGATGCAGTCCAACGAGGCATCAGCAAGGGAGACTAGACAATGGAGGCAGGAGTGCCGGCAGGAGCGCAAAGAATACAATGTGAAGAGGCAGAAGCAGAAGGATGCCCTCATAAGCATCCTACAGGAGCAGACCCAACTGCTGAAGACCATGGTTGGTCTGCAGACCCAGCTGCTCCAGGCTCGCTCCCCCCTGCAGCCACAGCAACACTTTCTGTCCCCCATGCCCCATTCTCCCTCAAAGCAGTTCTTTGAAGCCCAGGGACCCTCCTGGCACAAAGTTACATCCACTCCTGCACCAAGCTATGGCATTGAGACACACACCTACACGCATCTATAGCCCCTTTTGCAGGCACTGCTTACTGTAAATATTTAATGTTTTATAATAATAAAATTGAATCACTTGAACTTTGCACAGTGTCTTTATTGAAACACAGTAAGATTAGTTGTTGCATGTTTAGTATTCACTCATTCGAGCATAGTACAGTACACACCCACCGGCACCGTCCTTCCACCTGTCAATCAGCACCCAATAGTGCTTGGGAACACTACTGCACAGTGATGCAATGCGTTCTATGAGTCCCCATCACTAAAATGCACTCTAAATACCTCCCTTATGCAGACAGCTCTCAGCTGTGCCCCCCTGATACTCCTAGTGGCTGGCTGCTGGAAGGCAAACTCTAGCCGCTCACCTCCACGTCCCATGAAGGGGGAAATTTCTCTCCCCTATTTTCACAGAGGTTATGCAGGACACAGCACGCCGCAATGATGGCTGGAATGTTGTCCTCATTTAAGTCTAGCCTCCCGTACAAACAGCGCCAGCGGTCTTTTAAGCGCCCAAAGGCGCACTCTACGGTCATTCGGCACCGGCTTAACCAGTAATTGAAGCGCTCCTTGCTGGGATCCAAATTTCCAGTATAGGGCTTCATGAGGCAAGGCATCAGTGGGTAGGCTGGGTCTCCTATGATGACTATGGGCATCTCCACATCCCCAACAGTAGTTTTATCATCGGGGAAGAAGGTCCCTGCCTGCAACTTCCGGTACAGGCCCATGTTCCGGAAAATGCGAGCATCATGCACCTTACCCGACCACCCCACATTTATGTCCGTGAAACGCCCCCTGTGATCCACGAGTGCCTGAAGCACCATGAAGAAGTAGCCCTTCCTATTAATATACTCAGTCGCAAGATGCTCCGGAGCAAGAATAGGGATGTGCGTGCCGTCTATTGCCCCTCTACACTTCGGGAATCCCATGGCCGCGAATCCATCGACGATCTCCCGCACGTTGCCCAACGTCACTGTCCTCCAGAGCAGAACACAATTAATGGCTCTGCACACTTGTGAAAGTGCTAATCCGACGGTCAACCTGCCAACTCCAAACTGATTTGCGACCGAGCGGTAGCAGTCTGGAGTCGCCATTTTCCACAGCACGATTGCGACACGCTTCTCCACGGTGAGGGCGGCTCTCATTTTGGTGTCCTTGCGTCGCAGGGCAGGGGCTAGTTCCTCACACAGTTCCATGAATGTGGCTTTCCTCATTCGAAAGTTCTGTAGCCACTGGTCATCATCCCACCCCTGCAAAACGATGCGGTCCACCACTTGGTGCTTGTCTCTCGTGACCAGAACCGGCGGTGCACCGTGTGCAGATGCTCTGTGAAGGAGCTCAGCAATGCGGTGCTGTTGTTCTGCATGGCAGTCACCAGCTCAGGGTCATCCGAATCCTGGTCTGATTCAGAGCTGAATGCATACTGTGCCACCAGCCGAGATGTATTCATTATGCTGAAGGCGACAGTCGACATCAGACCTGGATCCATGTTGCTGCCAAAGGACTTCCGGGAAGCAATGCGTTACTGTTGAAAATGGGCAAGAGTTGCTAGTAGCAACTCTCGTGACGCAAGGGGAACAGAATGCACCATGGGAAACCAAGACTTTACCCATGGTGCTCAGCGCTACTCTCCTTCTACCCAGGATTCTTAGCGCCAAATCAGGATGGATGGAACTGTGGGATAGGTTCCCACAATTCAAGTGGGTTTCTTGTGAAATTGCGAATTGCAGGGGGGGAGGGGGCTCTGTTCCGTCACAAGCGGCAGAGTGTGTACACGATCCTGCGCTACAAAAACCACGTGACTTTTAAAGCGCAACGGGCTTGTTGCGCGATTATTCCTGTTGTGTGTACATGGCCTAAGCATTTGCCAGCAAGCAAGGGGCCTGATTCATCAACTGCTGCAAAATTTCAGCTTTTATCTTTTAAAGAGGCAAAGACCTTGCTCTGATCCTACTTACACCAGCCTAAGGCTGAGGTAACTCCACTGAAGTCAAAAGAGCAACAAGCATGAAACAGATGTAAATGAGAAGGGAACCAGGTGTCAAGTTTTCAGCACTTACATTTGCAAATGAAGCCCTGAAAATGCGAACGGATGCAGTGTTATGGTTCTTAACTCTGCAAACAGATGGCTCTCCCATTTCTACCATCAAACTGAACTGTGCCAAGTAGCTAGAGTAAGAGTATGGGGGGAGAGAGAAGGGACGGCTCCATGCTATTCAGAACAGGGTGGGCAAAAACAAAACTGACAAGGCTGCATTTCAGTCTGCTGTTGCTTGTATAAGAAGGTGCAGAGGAAGGCACTGCTGGCCCATTCCCAGGGAGAAGAATCCAGAGATTGGAACTGGGGTAGAACTGGAGCCATGCCCCACTCACAGCAGCCAAGTGGCCAAAAATGGGCAGATCTGTGGACCCATTTTCATGCTAACTGGAATGGGGTGGGGAAGGACAACACTTTCTAGAAGTTGAGGAAGCTAAAGGAAACTTCAAATTAATCAGACACTTAAACCCTAGAGGTTAATATGAAACATGGAAAGCTGAACAGCACCTAGGGAAAAGAGCCTTGTAGGAATGCAAGCAAGCTCTTCATCCCAGCTGGGCCCTTGGACCAGGTGGATTCCTCCCTCACTCCCTTCATCTTTCATGTCAATCCTTGGCTTGTAGGTTTAATCCACAGGCTACATAAAAAATGCTTCTGTGTAGATATCAAACTATGCTTAACACAGCAAAATATATTGGACACCACAGAGGTTTGCAAAATGGGGCCTTGTCCTCTGATATTTGTTAGTGCTGTAATAACGAGAGAGGAAACCCGATGCATATAATACTATAGGACTGTCCAAAGGTTAAGCAGCTGTGGAAAGAAGACAAAACTGAAAACAGCACTTGCCTTCAGCATTCAAACCTCAGCTGATGATTATGTCCCATCAACTTATTCTCAACCTGGAGTCCACATACTCCTGGAGATATGCAGAGGTCTTCCAGGAGATAGTTCAATTCAGCTAGATATTTGCCTAATTTCAGAACAGGCTACATAAAAAGCACTGGTGAAATCAGTACGAACTAAATTTTGATACAGACAATGACTTGTTTATACCACTCCATGTACTATACACTGAAATATAAGTACAATATTTATTTGATAAATACATGGTAAAAATGAAATAATAAGGCTACATCTACATTACTGACTTTGTAACTATCAATGCACTGGGATCAATTGAGTGGGTTGTGGATGGGCTCAACAGTGAACACCAGAAATCCACCTCCCCAAGAGGGCTAAAGCTGCATGCTGAGAAAATGCTGTGCTATGTAAACATAAGAATGGTGATGGGAGCTATGCAATCTTGCGTATTTCCTGTCAATGGCAGTGTAGACCAGGCCTAAGCCATTTTTCAGCATGCTGTGACACATTTTTATATTTTTTGTATTTTTGTCTGCTTTTGTAAGCAAATACTTTTTAAGTGAAATGATACTTAGGCTATGCAGGGCTGGATTATCAAAGGGGCTTTAGGGGCTTAAGTGCTCCTGCCCTGCCGGCACTGGGGGGGGGGGGGCAGGCCTTGGAGACAGAGGGGTGGGGCTCTGCACTCCCGCCCCTGGGCCAGCTGCTCTCCGGGCAGCTGGCGTGGCACGCAGCTCTGCATCGGGGCCTGCTGCGCGCCAGCCGCCAACACCCCACTTCCCTCCTTGTTGGAGGAGAGCTGGCTGGAGCAGAGTCGGGGCGGGGGACTGCCCTTGGGGGCCCCCCAACAACAGGGGGTGGAAGACAGGAGCCCGGCCCCTGCGATGGGGGGCCCCAGAATGGGAGCCCACAGGGAGGATGGGGGACCCCACGGTGGGGGGCAGCTTGGGGCCCCTGAGCCAGCGAATCAGGCCCTGGGGCTCTGCCAGACAAATCAGACTCCTGAAAGGAGAACAGTGATCTCATTCTGGAAAGGTAGAGAAGCACTGTCCTAGGTCAGCGGTTCTCAACCACCATGTCGCAGCACACAACTGACTGTGTCACTCGGAGGTGACCCGCTGCCAAAAGAACACCCCGTCACTGAAACATTCCCACCCAGGGTCTTCTTCCAGCAGCTAGGGCTTTCTGCCGATGGGAGGTTTCTTTTGGCTGCAGGGAGCTTGCACTGTCGCCAGGAGCTGTGGTAGTGGCTAGGGGTCAATGCCACAACCGAAACCCCTTGCGGTGGTGCGGAGCTTCGGCAGCAGGGGCTTCTGGAACAGGAGCATCCAGGGGCAGCAGGTTAGTGCTGCTGCTGAAACTCCCTGCAGCACCATGGAGCCTTGATGGCAGGGGGTTTTGAGGGCACTGCCAACCATGTCACAACATGGACGCCGTTGAGAACCCCTGTACTAAGTTATGCACCAATTACAGGGGGGTTAATGTCACCAGAAAGACTTCGGCTCTTGAGGGCTGCATTGATCACCAAGTGCATCATCTTACAAAAACGGAGGAGAAACTTATGCCAAAAGAGAGTAGCATTTGGACCTGTGTGAGTTAGCAACAAAATAAACAACAGTCGGTTGACTAGGGAACAATTGCATGAATTTGAAGAACTTTGGACCCCATCTCTTGATACATTTGTATAGAAAAATACTGAGACAGCTCAAATAATATCCAACTTCCATTCTACTCCACCACTCCTCTTTTTGCCTCCTTCCCTTTTTTATTTATTTTTTGGCCTATTGTTTGTAATTTCTTTTATTGGTACCCTCCCCAACATATTATGACTGTGCAACATTGTCTACTTTGCACTGTCTAGTCTTGTGACAATCGAGAAGTTCTAAAGCTGTGTAGTTGCATCAATTTATTGGCAGTCATGTTAAATGTACAGTATTCAGTGACATGCACAAGCTGTACATCACTGACCTTTTTGTATTTTTAATGTTTTTGTATTTTTATTGTTTAATGGTGATTTTTTTTTTAAAGTCACAAAATCCACAGGGCTGTCATGTGTGGGTGATAATGTTATTTTTATAAAGCCAGCTACCATTAGCAGGTAGGTGTGGAGGGACTGGGCTGGAGAGGCAATCTCCCAAAGGTATTATGAGAGGACTCTGGAGGAGTGCAGCCTTGCGGGAAACTCATTATCCTCTCAAAGGCTGCGTCTACACTGGTAAATTAAGTCGATTTAAGCTTGGCTTAAGTTGACTTAATTTGCCCTGCGTCTACACTACACTTTGCTTAAGTCAACTTAAGCAGCTTGCTTAAGTCGATTTAAGCAAAATAAAGTCAATTGAATGAAAATTAAGTCAACTTTATTAAACCTAGATTTAAGTAGACTTAAGGCTTAATTCGACTTTTTAAAGTCGAATTAAGCCAGTGTAGACGTGGGGTAGTCCTAAATCGACTTAGCGCTACCCCAGGACTACATCACTGCCCTCCCTGCCGGGGGGGCACAGAGGGAGCCTGGCATGCCCCCCAAAGGGCAGCACAGAGCCCTGTGTGTGATGCTTTCTGGATTTAGGGAAGCATTTATGATATTATTTTCAATGGATATCTCATAAATGCTATAATCCATAGGAACTATGTCATGTTTGGTATCAATAGAAAGGTAGTAATTTGCTGGGAATGATTATATAGTTTATGTCTAGGAATTCTATTTTGATTAGAAGTTAGGAATTTGATGTTATATCTATACTTTAACTTATGTTATTTTATTGAAATACCTGAGAGAGGCGGGTGTGTAAAACCATTGTCTCCTTAATGTTAAGGAATCTGCCAGGTGATATGGTCCCAGAGAGTAAACTGATAAGCCGTTAAGGACACAATGGTTGTATTCTTTATGTCCTTAATGGCTCATCAGGATACTCCCTGGGACCATTCTACCTGGAAAATTCCTAAACATTAAGGAGACAATGGTTTTACACACCCGTCTCTCTCAGGTATTTCAATAAAATAACATAAGTTAAAGTATAGATATAACATCAAATTCCTAACTTCTAATCGAAATAGAATTCCTAGACATAAACTATATAATCATTCCCAGAAAATTACTACCTTTCTATTGATACCAAACATGACATAGTTCCTATGGATTATAGCATTTATGAGATATCCATTGAAAATAATATCATAAATGCTTCCCTAAATCCAGACAGCATCACACACAGGGCTTTGCCCTGCCAGGGTCCCTGTCCCCCTTTGCCCCATTGCACACAGGGGGTGCCCCTCCCCCCGCCACCGTGGACCTGTCCAAGGTCCCCCTAGCCCCAGAAAGTCGACCTCGAGCATCCAGTGTGGACGCTCTAGGTCAACTTTGTAAGATCCCCTTTAAGTCGACTTTAATTTTAAGTGTAGACACACTAAGTCGACTTAACTAAGTCAACTTAGTTAAAGTCGACTTAAAAGTGCAAGTGTAGACATAGCCAAAGAGTGCAGGGTGCATTACCTCCGTGTTTAGGAGCCCCTCATAGAGACAAGACTCACACCAGCCTAATTGCACCTGACAAGGATTGCAACTACACCTAAGTCATTCTGTTTGACACACACAAAAAGGATTTTTGAGCAAAATGATTCTTTTTTCTCCTCCAAACAAAAAAGTTTGTTTTCAGTAGAAATTTTTAAGTTTTTAATTTTTTTAACCTAAAACTGAAAAAGGGTTTTCAGTTTTGATTTTAAAAAATGGGGAAAAAATCATGGGAAATTTTAACCAAAAAAATATGGAAAGAACACCCAAACATTTGGTATTTTCAAACCATGTCAGCCCCAAGAGAGGTGCAAATGAGACATCTCTAGTATTTCTCTTCTTGCTGAGAGTGCACATTGTGGGTGGAGGGGGAGAGGGTAATTTATTCAGATTTATATAAATTCTAAAAAAGCCAACTATCTAGTCATACTTCCTAGGGCCCCTGACATAATTCAAGAACAACTCTCCAGCAAATCTAAAATGCTGCAATACCATTCAATAACAGCCTTCGCACCCCAACAACCATCACCCACACAGTTTTCCCTTCATCATTTTCAAGTGCCTGTGAAGAAATGTGTAACTTATATCATGCCCCAAAACTCTTCAGGCAAAAGGGGAAAACACAGGAGGAGTTGAGAGATGCTCATAGACATGTTGGACTGCAGGCAAACAGAGGAGAATGAGAAAATTTGTGTAAGCCACGCCACTTTGCGAGCATCAACATGTGGTGGCTAAGCTAACTTGAGCCTGCTGAGCCTGCTATAGTTTTAGTTAACAAAGCTGGGTCATAAAGCTCAGGTATTGCATTACGATCCAAAAGTGCCAGGTTGAAATTCTGCTGCTAAGACATACAGGCGACATAAAGCTCAGGTATTGCATTACGATCCAGAAGTGCCAGGTTGAAATTCTGCTGCTAAGACATACAGGCGAATCAGTTTCATTAGGGAGATGTTTCACCAATAACTTGTAGAGGGGGACGAAGCCATCTATAATCTTAGATTCTTTCCTTCCCCAAAGCTCTAGAAAATTATTTGCCCACCACCCGTGGTCCATTAAAGCCTAAGTGAATGTAGCTACTCAAGATTTTAAAAAACCCAAGGAGTCTTGTGGCACTTTTAAAGACTAACAAATTTATTTAATGCAAAGCTTTTGTGGGAGAAATGGGAGAATGTCTAATGAAGTGGGATTTCTCCCAGAAAAGTTCATGCATTAAATACATTTATTAGCCTTTAAAAGTGCCACAGGACTCCTTGTTTTTTTGTTGAACTAGACAAACACGGCTACCCCTCTGGAACTTGTCAAGATTAAGAAGTTATAACAAGTCACCACAAATGCCTGTTGTTAGAGAAAAATCATGCTTATGCCTCGTGTTAGAACATTTTTTTTTTTTTTAAATCAAGAATACTGATTTCATCCTCAGGCATCTAGTCTTGCAAAGCTGTCGAGAAGGATGTCTAATAAGATCTCAGTATAGTTCCCATTTTGGTTCTACCTTTTTCTTTCTCCCTCATATTTTGGCTTATTGTTTCGACTTTCTTCCATGTACCTAAGAGAGAGAGAGGCATGTATTGACCAGTATATCTGTGCAGAGGAACACCGAAAATTTACACAGTGTAACCTGTTTATAAACAAATTGTGTGCTCATACACCATTAATTTGGCCCAAAATATAGATCCTAATCATTTACTGCATTCTGGCCCTGAGCCTAGACACATATGTAACTTTAAGCAGCTGTCCTGTTGAAGCTAGACACGTGCACACAAGATCAGGACCTTAGATTGCAAAAAGAAGCACAAATAACTATTGATTCTTTAGCAGTAAGCTTGCCATTCAGCATAAGGACCCCAATGGATAACTTGCTATACTAACAGAAAAGAAAAATGAGACGTAATCTACAAACATTTTACAGTCTAAATGCAGATATCCGAACACACACATACCATACATAGAATAATAAAATTTGAGAGTAAATCACTATTTCGGTGTGATTTAAAAGAAATGCATTCTCGCTTTCTAATCAAAGCTTAAAAAAAAAAAAAAAAGGAAGGAAGTTAACATATCTGAAGATAAAAATACACTGCCATCACTATGGGGAGAAGCTGTGATTATTATGTAATAACGGAGGTGTGGCTGCAAAGCCCAAAGGTCAGCCTGTATTTTGAAAGACAAAGCTCCTGCCCGCAGGGGGCAGATCAGACTGCACCCAGTTGGGGTCTGTAGGTGGCTGCTGTCACTGTGTTGCGTAATGTTTAAATAAAAATAATTTCAGTACTACAAACACAGACTCCACGCCTTAATAAAAAGAATAACCCAGCCAAAAATACAAATCAAGTTACATTTTACATTTTCTTTTTTTAATGGGCCCAAGAGAGGGTTTGATTAGAAAGCTCCACATGCTCAGGTTTAAAGAGAAGAGCCTAATCAAGATTTTTCAGAACTGCATTGTTCCTCCTTAAAACATACACAGTTCAAAAATATAATATAGCTTCCCAGGGTGGACAAGGAAAAAACACCCTCTGGAATGGATGACTTTCCCCTGCTGTTATGAGAAAGGAAGAAGAAATCAAAGACCTTTTTACAATTATTTCTATTATTTCCATACTTTTCTTATTCATGGAGAATTGCTAACTATAAGCAATTGTCTAATACAGGCTTGTATAGGTCATCTGTTTGCTTTAGCGCAGACATCAGGAATACAAAAAATGACACAATTCTCTACATCTCCCATAAACACCAAAATCACTTCCTTTGTACAGACAGATGCAATCTCATACAACCAATGCTGATTTTCCATCACATGCAGAACTCTCTCCTATTTGCATACACAGACGTTTGACTTAGTGCCACACATAAAATGTATCTTTGCTAAGAATGTAAAGTGTTCAGCAGAAGGTGGCAACAGTGTGCATAGCTTGGCCGACGCACCCAAATCCATCTGTGACTGAAAAGCAAACGGCAGCTTTACCTTGTCCATTTGCATCAGTGCTTAAATACCATTTTTGTTTAGATTAAGGAGGCGATGGCACAAGCACAGTGAAACACTGGCTGTCATTTAAGACTTTGGGATAGCAAGACATCTGGATCAATCTAGTTAGGATTAGTCAAATACTGTGCAGATTACAGCAATGATAACTTGGACTCTCAACTTCTGTTTCACATTTACATACATCTTTACAGGAAGCCACTACAGTTTGTTGAGAAGCTGGAAAAAAACAATCCTTTTTCACTTTGAAATCTATATTCCTCGCCCTAACCGAGGAGGAGGAAAGAACCAGCACATTAACGTTATGTTTTTAAGACTTACTTATCGCATGAGCTTTCGTGGGAGAAAAGCGTCTGACGAAGTGGGATTTTCTCCCACGAAAGCTCATGCAATAAGTAAATCTGTTAGTCTTTAAAAGTGCCACAGGACTCTGTTGTCTTTCTACAATAGACTAACACGGCTACCCCTTTGGAATTTGACATTATGTTTTTAGTTAGCTCTTCACTACGTCCCACACATACTTAAGGGGAAAAAACAAAAAAACTAATTTTAAAAAGCCACATCAGTGACTTTTCACCCATTTTCAATTCTTGGTATAAACCAACCATCATCATATTACTTGGTGGGATGTATTAAATACATACCCCAAACACATATGTGCACATCAGTAAAGCAATTGAGTTGCGCATATTATATCACATGAGCCAGTTAAAATGCATAAGAACTCCCCTGAAGTTATGCCAGTATAAAACAAAGCCTTTCAAATACACCCAGAAATTGGGAAGAACTCCAACCCACTTCCCTGACCGGGTGTTTTGCCTAAGTCAAAACTGTAGAATGAGTCTCATAATTTGTTTGGAAAGCAAAGCCGTAAGAAGCTTTTGTATTACTGAAGCATCATTTGGACGAAATTAATTTATTTCCTGAATGCACAGATTTACTTTAACGTACACATAAAACATGGAGCAAGGATATGTGCTGCAAACATAGACCGGTAACTTGACTTTTAGGCAAAGATGTGTCGAAAAGCAAAAGGCAGTAACATGGCTCTGTGCTTGTAAAGACCTTATTTTATTTATTAAATTCATTAATTGTTATTATTTATTATTATTATTATTATTATTTGTAAATGCAGAAGTGGTTTTCCTGATGCTTATTACTTGGCTGAATGAGCTGAAGTGAGACGCCCTGGGGCAGCTGCCGACATAATGACTGATTGTGTGGTGGAGCTGAGAATGTGAATGATGATGAATTTTGAAAGGCTCTGGAATTTGTGAATAACAAAAGTAGCTACAGTTCCGAAAATCTCACCATTTGTTCTCAGCAACAAAGGAAGACTCAAAGGCCTTTGTTTAACAAAACGATTCAAAAACAGGATACAAGAGGAATTAAGGGTTATCTCTACTGGTATAATACAGCAAGCAGTCCCTAAGTAGAAAAAAATGTGAATGAATTCTGGTTGACATATTGTAAGAAGAATTACTATAAGTCTGTTGCTTTCATTTCAATTCTGATTCTGTCACAGGATTTCCCCATGTAAGTAATTCTCAAGATCTAGAGATGTTTGTGACAAAATTCTGCCCTGATGTAAGAGGCACAATTCCCACTGATTTCAAGGGAGCTGTGCCTTCTTACTTACAAGGGGGATCTGGTACTTCATGAAGAAAATACAAGGAACTGAACAATTAAACCCCTTCTCATAAAGACATTGGTTTGCTTAGATTCTTCTGGAACATAACATTGAAATGCAGGTATTTTTTCTCCTTAGAAACTGAGATTAAATGCATTTTAAACACATGGTTATTAATAATATTTATTGGCTTTATTGCAATAGCACCTATCGGCTGTAGTCATGGATCACAGACCATTTTGCTAGGAATGGTACCCACATACACAGAACTAAAAGATGGTCCCCCGCCCTGAAGAGCTTACATTTGAGGATGACAAGAAACAAGCATTTCTATTCCAGAGAGCCTGTTGCAGGAATATGTAGAGCTCTGCAAATCCACAGATATCTACTTCAGATCCGCAGGTATCCACAGATCTATTTTTGCGGATTGGAGCTCGGATGCAGATTCTATTTTTTATCTGCCCCAGGTGCATTAGCTGCTGCTGCTGCCTCTGCCATAGTATTTCAAATGTTAAACAGCACAGCAGGGGCGCTGAACAGCAACGGGAGCTCAGTCCTGCCTCTGACTCTAGGAGCCCGAGCAACCACCCTCCACCAATCAGCTGATGATGGGCGGCTACTGCCCACCCCTTCTCCCACTGGCAGGCACCCAATCAGATGACTGGCAACTGCCGTATAACAGATGAGTGATCTCAGCAGCTCTGGCTTCCCTACCCAGCCCAGGTGGAATAAAAATTGTTGAGATTGGAGCCAAAGGAGGCTCTGAACTGAATCTGGAGCTGCCCACAACTGCCCATCTCAGCTCAGCAAAGCTGTGGCAGCCAGCCAGACGCTCTGCTCCTATACTCAGAGCAGGACCTGCCGTTAGGATGTGGATAGACATAAAACTTAGCATGCAGATCCAGGATCAGATACAGGCTGACACTGATCGGATGTGGATCCACATTTCTGTATCCATGCAGGGCTCTATGAATGTATACAGTAAAACCTCAGAGTTCTGAACACCTTGGGAATAGAGGTTGTTCGTAACTCTGAAATGGGCATAATCCTTAACAAAACGTTATAGGAGTTCTTTCAAAAGTTTACAACTGAACATTGACTTAATACAGCTTTAAAACACTACTATGCAGAAGACAAGTGCTGCTTTCCCTTTATTTATTTACTAATTTACGTACAACAATACTGTACTGTATTTGCTTTTTTCTCTCCTTCTCTGCAGCTGCCTGCCTGTGTATTTCTGGTTCCAAATGAGGTATGTGGTTGGCTGGTTGGTTTGTAACACCGGTGTTCGTAACTCCGAGGTTCTACTGTACTATAGACAGCAGAAGATGTTAACCGGATGAAGCTTCATATTGTACTAACAACTACTACCCCAAAAAATAAAAAATAACCTCAAATAAAAAGACACAGTCATGTGAGCAATAAACTAAGATATGTGCCAATGTGCAAGGAATGGAAAAGACTTACTTCTTATTGTGAAGGTTGTCAAGCATGAGAAATTAACCACCAGCCAAAAACTATTCTGATGTTAAATTAAAACAGGACAATATAAATCATAAGTGAATTAAAGGAGGGAGTGTAGAACCCAAACATTATAAGATCCAGTTTTTCATGAGCTCAGATTCAGATGGTATGTCTACACCGCAGCAAAATACTTGCACCTCGCCCATGTCAGCTTGGGCTGCAGGGTTATAAAACTGCAGTATAAATATTTGGGCTCCAGCCCAAGTCTGAATGTCTACACTGCAATTCTTTAGCCTTTCAGTCTGCAGATATGGGTCAGCCATGAGCTTTTTTTTATTGCGGTGCAGACATATCCCCAGAGTTCAAGTCCAGAAAGGGCCACCATAATCATTTAGTCTGACTTTCTGCATACCACAGAACCTCATCCACCCTCTCCTGTGGTAGACCCTTACTGTCTCACTGAATTGAAAGCTCAGCTCTCCACCTCTGCCATCAAGGCACCTAAGTGAAGAGGTTGCATTTTCAAAGCAGCTCAGCATCCAGCAGATTCCACTGTTCTCTGAATGACCCTTCTCTGAGAACCTAGTTTCATTTGCAGGGGCTGAGCATTTTAACCCAGTATGGCTTGTCTCCACCAGTTACAGCTGAAACAATTATCCTGCATTATTTATAGTGGCACAGAAGTCTAGTTTGAAAACTTGGAGCAAGTGATGTTTTGTAGATTCAGACCTAGCTATATTTCCTCTCTAGGCGTTAGAAGCACGGCTTTACATAAAAACAAAGCAAAACAGCCTTCCCAACATGATGCTCTGAATCTATGCGAAGAGTCTGATCTAAAGCCCATTGAACTCAAAGGGAAAACTCCTGTTGATTTAAACAGGCTTCGGATCAGGCCCCAATGGGGAAAATACAGTCAAAAGGTTTCAAACCACGTATGTATTAATTATTTTAAACCATGTGCTCACTGCAGCAATTAGCAACAGCTGAGACCCATGTTGTCTTTGGTTTATATTTCATAGTTTGCCATGATACAGAAAATTCAGTAGCAACAAATGCTGTAAAAGAACTTGGGGTGACATCCTGGACCCCTTGAAATCAATGGACTCTCTGCCATTCATTTCCAAGAGGCCAGGATTTCATTTCTGGGACAAGTTCCAGAGGGGTAGCCGTGTTAGTCTGTGTACACAAAAACGACGAATCCTGTGGCACCTTAAAGACTAACAAATTTCTCTGGGCATAAGCGTTTGTGGGTTGCAGTCCAGGAAAGCTGATGCCCACAGAAATTTAACAGAGTCCTGTGGCACTTTTAAAGACTAACAGATTGCCATAGGACTCTGTTGTTTTTCTGCAATAGGCTAGCACAGCTACCTCTTTGTACCAAAGAAATTTTAGTCTTTAAGGTGCCACAGGACTTTTGTTGTTATTCCTAGGACAAGATACTAGTTTGGTGTAAGCAAGTCCATCTCTCCAGACTTCAATGTGAGCTTCTTCAACTGATGCTGAATGTGATCCATTGTCTTGAAGATCGTAATTTATCAATTTCCTCTAACAAAACAGGGGAGTAGGAACAGGACACATTAGAACAGACAGTAAATGTTGCACACAATGTGCAGCATTACCTCGGCCAAAAATATCTTTAGATCCACCGCTGAATTCTAAGTGCACCAAAATCCCATTTAGCAGCAAGGAAGGCTGTGCAAACATGCCCTAGGAATAAGCACCCCAAGGAGTGATTTGTCAAGGTATCCTCATCTGTCCTTTGATGGCCATTGCTGAGTTTATCCAATCCCTGACTACTCTTTAGGTAGAAGGTAAGTCTAACTCTGGCATGGAACAGGTCATATATCCCACCCTCAGAGACAGACGCATGCTCCACTGCCATGGATTTCAATAGGAGAGGTTTTCCTCAGCTTCTCCTCATAAAAGTCATGTGCTCCAGCCCCCTAACTGTCTTTGTTGCCCTCCGCTGGACTCTCTCCAGTTGTCCACATCCACATTCTCATAAAAGACCATGATTCCAGCAGCTGGAGCTTTAAAACCCCCCACTAAAAATGATAAGACTTGTGATCAAACCACACACAAGTTGGCACCTGTGCCCAAAAGGCAATAGATTCAGAAGCTGAGTTTCAAATTGTCCAACACAGCATGGAGTAAAAAGCATGCAAAACAACAGAGATTTGGACAGTTTAAAAAATATATATTTTCCAGTTGTAATGTCTTTGATATGAGCTTTAACACCTGTTTTTAATTTTGCTGTATGGCATGTCTGTGAACACTTACTTTTCCAGCCTCAGCTATAATCACACAATATCATGTCTGATACTGATATTAAACTATGGAAACACCAGAGTCAGAGTTCACCAACCCTAAGGTTTCAAAGGAAAGTCTTCTGTTATTTACATTTGCTCAGCACTTTGTGTTTTGACATGCAGTAATCTTAATTTACTGTTTAAAAGAAAACTCTTAATTCCAGTCCAAGACCTATTATCCCCACTGTCAACCCTGTTTTACCCTTCAGTCTACAGCAACAGCAATTTATGGATCGAAATATAAGGCATGGCTGTTGATTTCCATTTTTCACATGTACTGAATCTGCAGATCTGTGGAAAGGCATATGGAATTGTGAAAGATTTCCTTACTCCTACATTTGCAAGATATTTACTCAGCACAAGTATAGCATTTGCTTTTGTTCCTCTCTCCTGACATTCCATCAACCCGAAAGACCTGTTCCTCAGCAAAAGGGGTCATTCTACCTTCTGTTTCATTTCCTGTGCCTCTCAGCTAGTAGTGATCTGGTTCTGATTTTTTCCTCATTGCTTTCCAACACAATGCTCAGCTGTGTTACCCCTCACATGCAGGCTCCTAGCATTGTACAAGAACTAAAATATTTGCATTAAAACCAAATGTATTTATTTTTATTGGGGGGAGGAAATCTTGATTATATTTTGGTTGTAAAACTCCAACTGTATATAAACATTTGGTTTCAGAGAATAAAATGTATTCAGCTACTACTTCTAATATTTAAGATCGGAATCTCCTCTCCCAGAGGAGTTAGGAATAACAGCGTTGAAGTCAGTGACATTACCAGAATTAATTCAGGGCTGTCTGCATTCAACAGAAGATCAAGTTAGATGACCACAGTGTTCTCTTCTGGCCTTATAATATGAAGGGGGGAATTGTGTTATAATTGAGGGAGAACAGAACAAAACCTTTTTAACTGTTTCTTAGTCAGAGGGTCCAACCCCAGATATTTCCAGTTTACCAGAATGCATTCAATGGGGGTACAATACCCTGGGCCCTCTTTCCCTTGTCCTTGTCCCATTCTTTCCGGGACCACCCCTGGGCGTCCCCAGGGTAACGGACTTACCAATACATGGACTAATCCTCCCTGTAGTGAGGGACCGGTTCCACACCGTTGTTTCCGACCCTATGCTGGTGGTTCTCCGCTCAATGAAGGTGCCCACCAGGCTGGACAGTCGCACATGATGAGGCCCTCCGGCAATCTGCCGGTGCGCGCGTAGGCGTCGAAGCGGTAGCGGCTGCCCTGGCTCTCAGAGGGGTCCGGGCAAGGCTTTTCGGAGCCCCTAATGTCCCTTCGTGGTCACCAAAACTGTTGGAGGTAGGGACGCCCGGAGACGGGCCAAGGCCAGCAACAGTGGGTTCGTTGCTCGGAGTGCGTAGCACCAATAACCACACCAGGGCGGAGAAGCACACCTAGTTTATTTGAGATCTCAAGCAGGCACACGGAGACAGGGACGTCTCAAATCATGCGCACCCCACCCCCGTTGCAGTAACCCTTATAGAGACAGGTTGTTTACTTCAATACTTTTTCTCCTTGTAAATAGTGGAAATACTCTCCCCCTTCTCTTAGAGAACAAACTTTAACCGATTTCCACTGGTACTTTCAAGGCTTGTTATCTGCTTTACTTCCTGGAATTGAGCGATCTCCCTATATGGTCACTGGCTGTGTCTGAGTCTGAAGCAAAGGGGCTTCATCGGCACTCATGGCCCTCCACCCCCTCGAGTTACCCAGTGACAGATACCCAGATGCAGCCAGGGGCACCCACTATAGGTCAGGTCACCAACACTATGACATCACAGGGATTTTACCCAGATGCAAGAGGAAAATCAGGCACTTTGCATTTATGTAGCACTTTCCATCTCCAAAGCACTTTACAAATATTAACTAATTAATCTTTCCAACACCACTGTGAAGGAAGTAAGAAAAGAAATCCTCTTTGCACAGCCAGGAAACAGAGACTTGAAGGGTGTGTCTATGATGGTGGTTCTCAACCTGTTTATGATTGTAGTCGGCATATGTGGCCCGCAATGTGCTATGTGGGCTGCAACTAATACTGTCTGTGTGGCCCTGAGGATGTCACATGGGCCACAGCTGTGTGCTGACTGGTCTGCAGGTTGAGAACCATTGGTCCACATTGAAGACACATGGCCTGGCTGCAGCCAGCCCCAATCAGCTGACTCAAGCTCATGAGGCTAAAAATTGCAGTGTAGATGTTCAGGTTGAAGACTGATCCCTGGGATCCTCCCCTGTCATGGGGTCCCAGAGCCCAGGTTCCTGCCCAAGCCTGAATGTCTACACTGCACTTAAACAGCCCCATAGCCTGAGCTGTCACAGCCAGCTGCAGGTGTTTAATTGCAGTGTAGATATCAGCACTAGAGAATGGTGAGGTGACTAAAACACAGAAGCACATCCATGAAAAGGAGGATTTCCGCTCCCAGCTTTGCTACACATTTGCTGAGAGACTTTGGGTAAATCAGCACACTTCTCTAAGCCAGCAGTTCTCAACCTCTGTGTCGGAACACATTAGTGTGTCACCTCACACAGCGGTAAGAGTGCCATGCGAGCCGGAGGGGAGGGGGACTGGATTCAGCCTGGGGCAGGGGTGGGCTGGTGTGTCCTGTATGGTTGCGCATGCCATAAAAGGTTGAGAACCACTTCTCTAAGCCCCTCAGGGACTGTCACTACAATTTTTGCTCTGGTGTAGCCGTGAGGGGAAGTTGTTCCCACTATTCCAGCCCTCTTTTGTACCGATGCAGCGCATCTATGCTAAGAATCTGCATGGCCTAACTGCATCATAGCAGCCTCACCAGTGCACAAATCCCTCATGCAGACAGTCCTCGAGTCCCTCCACCTATAAAAATGAGGACAATCTCACTTCACCTATCTGGGGATGCAGTGAACTTTAATCTATTCCTGTTTAATGACACAGCTAGGACTGGAATAGAGGAAGATCTAGTTCTCATTCCCATGCTAAAATCACAGCATGTTTCACTCGGAACACCACGGGTGATGGCATGCACGGCATGTGTAGCCATCTGCCATGGGTAAAGGGGGGAAGCGGTGGGGAAAGGTTTCAGCAGCAGGTTCTGGTGTATCTTTACTCACCTAAGCAGAACCTCACTGCCTACATTGCTGTTTATATTCATAATAAGGGGGCTAGCTGTGTACGATATCGAAACGCTGTCGTAAGAATGGTGGAGTGTAGACATACCCTATGAGACCTTGCTTCTTCACGTCACCTTTATTGCCGGTAAGCTGCCAATGGAAAAAGGAGACTATTATTCTTACCCAGCCTGTTTGAAGTAAGACAAAACAAGTTGCATCAGTAAGAAGTTTTGTACCATATTAAGGAAAAAGAACACATCAGCCGGAGCAGATGCCAAGAAAATGCAATGCTGTCCAGCTATAAAGAACACTGACATTTTCATCTCTAGCCTACGATTTTCTGAACAGGACTCTCGGCACCTCAGGGACTACCTAAAAATATTCCACTATTGCCATCTACTTCCATTCCTACAGTGACAGGTGGTTCAACCAGGAGCGAATTAAGATAGGAATACATGATTCAAGGGAGGAACACGCTACTGGCCTACCCACCTAAATTCCCAACTGCTGTCAGGCTAGAGTGCTGTGGCCATGGCAAATGACAGATAACAAATAGTCAATACAGTCTATGGCAGTGGTTTTCAACCAGTGTGCCATGAGAACTGTCCAAGTGTGCCATGAAATTTTGTACAATGTAAAACAAATGTTGTTTCATCTTAAACAATATGCTATCCAACCAAAATTACACCTCATAAAACTTGGGAAAATTAATCATCAAATTAAAAGCAAGGTATTGGTCTTTGGAATCTAAAACGTGAACATTCTAAACCCAGGTATCCAAAGGGCAAAATTGATGTGACGTGTATTTTTTTCCGATGGATTTGAAACATTAATGCATTTGATCCTTCTTGGGCTTGTTGTATACACTATGTTGCAAACCTCTCTAGTAAGACGGTGACCATAGTAAATGTAAGTAAAAGTGACGTTTCTGAGCAACCAGTTCAGCTGAAAAAAAGGGGGTGTGCCGTGGAATTGTTTGTCTCATTGAAGTGTGCCATGTGTTACTGAAAAGATCGGGAACTACTGGTCTATGGAATCAGACGATCATCCGAGGCCTTCTCCCAATCAGATCCCATAACCTTTGACCAGGGACAAATCTCTCCACAGGGTTAAGGGGTTACATTTGGTTCAGGGACAGGCAATTCTGTCTGTCAGCAGGGGTGAATCAAGCCCATGACTTCAGGAGGGAAAAAAAGAGAGGAGGAGGAATGTATTAGGTTCCCTGGGGGCAGGCCCAGAGAAGCTCCATTGGCTTTAGTAGCGTCATCCTACAGTTACTCAAGTGGATTTGAGAACAGAATTTAGCCCCACGGTTTTCAACTGCCTCCAATCTCAGTGGTCATTAATGCGCAGAGCCACACAATAGGTCTAACCAGCATGTCCCCATGCCCTCTAAATGACCTTTAATCAGCGCTGAGACACAATGAAACAGAGTTGCTGATTCAGAGCAGTTCCTGTCTACCATGTCGATTCGTATTTACTCCATTAAGCTATAACAGCTGCTTTCTGCTCAGCCTTTTTTCATATACAAAAGTTATCAATTTTATTTGTCAGGGCTCCGTTGGAGAATTTATATTTTTTATTTTTTTGAGTAAGGCTCTGTTTAATCTGCATACTACGCTGCACAAACAGTGCCCTCAGGGAGCAGGCATTGGTGGAAATATAGATGTCTGTCATAATGGAGCATGCTAGCAGTTTGACTTTATTATTTTTAAAACACCCAGAGATGATATTTTATCTGATGTGCTAACAGTCGATTAAACTTGGTGTTGCAAACTACAACTCTATGCAGACTTTTCAGGGGTACTAAAAGGAAGGGGAGGAAATCACAGTGTTTTTGCTCTCCCCTAAAATTTTAATTTTATAACTAAAATAGAAGCCAGCCACAGAATCCCCCCCCCCATATATAATATCTGCTACCTGCAAAATTTACACACCCATTACTGCACGTCCCTCTCCCCCCCCCCCCAAACCTGACACACAGACACTCAGCCCCATTCTGCCCCTATCTTCTCGCCATCTCCCACACACACAGATTGAGAGAGAGAGAGAGAGAGAGTGTAATGTGTTCTATTTTTTCCATGCACAGCACCTCGCTGACCATTCTCTCTTCCCGCTTTCTTTCTGGTGCCCCCTTTATCTCAGTGCCACAGGCCGGAAGGTAAGGAGGAAAAACTGCTCCTGCAGAAGGGGAGGAACCATTCCAGCATTTTGTTTCCCTCCCCTTGGGCTCTGCAGGCCGTGGCAGGAAGGGGAGACAGAGAAAGGTCTGATCTGGGAGAACATTGGGAGATACTAGCAGCAGCAGGTGGGAGGTTGCAGAGGAGAAAGAAGAGCATTTTCATTTTTGCCTCTGCACGCATTAATGCCACACAAGGGTCAGAGCCCATCCAGCTGATTTTACAAGGAACCAGCTGGACATCAATCGGAGCAGATGGCCCCCGAGCCTGGTGTAACCTTTCAGTGGTTTTTCTCTCTCTTTCATCTTCATACTTTTCATGCAATCTGTCCAAAGGGTATTGACCCAGATCCAGTTCTCTTTACTCAAACAAACCCCAGCTTGGATTTGAAGTAAGCAGAGGCCAAGATCCAGTTCTGCATCCAAATGCCTGCTTTATCTAGTAAGGAGGCCGGAAGGAAGGATGGTCAAGGGGTTAGGGCAGCAGCCTCTGATTCAAGAGACTATGCTTCCGATCCTTGCTTGGCTTGTCACTTGTGCCTCACTTTCCCCATCTCTATAATGGGGGTATTAGCACTGGCCTAGGGTGCTGGAAGGATAAGCTGCATTACCAACTGTGAGGTGCCCAGATTCTGCCCTGAGGGGGCCAGATAAGCACCTATATCATCTCAAAGCTTCATCATAAGGTTCTAGTGGTTAGCTGCAGTAAGAGGCATAGCACAATGTACATGGCAGAGCATGAGCTCTAAATAGGCTTCTGGATCTTACTGCAGTCTGCCAGGAAGTGACTTATAAAGGCAGCGAGAAGGAGAGAGGTCAAATTATGATGAAATAGGATGCCAAATATAGTGAACCTTCTAACTCAAGTGGGGGTACCTGCTCCTACTTCAGTCATCTTCCCGAAGTGGCCCATTGTGTGACCTAATTCACCATCTAGTTAGCAGAGGCCTCCGTGATGTCTGAGGAGGTGGAAAAAGAAGCCACGGGCAGACGGCAAAGGGGAGCAGGCACAGGGAAAGAGCCAGAGGGGTGCACCTAGAGTTGGCTGCCCAGGGGACATCTGGATAGCTGGCAGTGGCGGTGGGTGACAGGCCAGGAGCAGAGAGCTGGGAGGCAGCATTGGCAGCAGACTCATCATTGGGAAACGAAAGGGGGGGGGCAAACAAAGAGAGGGAGGATGAACCTTCACCTGTGATATCTGGCTGCTCTCTAATACAGAACTGGGCCAGAAGGGCATCCCAGGTCCTGAGTCAGAGGAGCCTCCTGGGACAAGACTAGCTTTTGCATCACCCTAACTGGGTACTCCCTAGAAGCCTGGATAGGAATTAATCCAACAGTTTATTGTAGGTGTCTATGAAGCCAATGTCTTTGCACTCTCTCTTGTCTGCTAGCTCCATAACATATCATCTTTCTTTTAGCCAGAGGGGCAAGCGCTCCTTAGGAACCCCCCAAAGAGAAAGCCTAGAGGCCAAAATGGCATCAGTCTTAGCCTGGTGCTGCTGGCCATCTGGAAAGGGTGAGACCTAGATTTCCCAAGTTGCCCAGGGACTTGGACACTCAATCACAATAAATGGGAACTGGAATGCAAATCTCTAGAAAGCTGTAAAAATCTGAGTCATGGTGCATCACAGCATGCTAGTGCTCCCCGCAGAGAGAGACGGCTACAGGCAAACAAATGAGCCCTATTCTTCTCTTGCTGTGCCTCTGCTTTCTTACTTAACGGGAGAAGAGATTTAAAGCTTTGGACCACGGAACTTACCAGGAGACTGGAATTTACACAAGAGTACAGCAGTTTACGCACTTTGTGTTATGACCAAGGCGCACACACAGAAGTTGGATAAAACCATAAAATACTTTCTGGAAGGTTGCAAAACAGATTTCTTAGAATCCAGAACGCTAACAGACACAAAACAAAAACAGAGAGACACAAACAGGCTGCTCCATCAGGTGGAGGGACACAGCTCATCACAACATACTTTGTGCTGGCTCTCTGCATACTAACGGCTCTCAGACCCAGGTTGCACAGTGTCCTACAAAGCCCCTACCCCATGCAAGCACAGGGCCCGGAAATCCCTTGCAACTCACACTGATAGTTTTCAATAACCCATACCATGCACACTCTCACTACAGTCTGTTCCATTCACTCTCACAGTACAGAATGGTAAATATAGCAATGACTATTTTAAATTATGCCTTCTCTTGCATGGCAGCTACTTAACCAGTGCCTCATTGTTTGAGACCCTCTGATCTTCTAGGGTGGAGTACTGATCCTAAAAGGCTTAGACTGCATCTCCAAAGTAGCTTAATAAAGATTTAAATACAGGTGCTAAAAGGTGGGCCAAGCGTAATGTAATCTCAGCCCCTTGTGAATATGTCTCCTTTAAAACGGTCATAGCTTAAATTAATAAAAAGGAACCATGTTCCCCATGGGTAGAGCGACATCTTTTTTCACAGCCTGATCACCATTTTATTAGGTTGGTTACAGAACACATTTCAAGGTTTGTACTGGCTCTGAAAAATGACAACATTTGTTCAAGCATAAAACTTTCCCAGAAGTAATACTACCCTAAATTACCTATCACTTCTTCAAGTGGGCTGCTTTCATTTTCCCGTGATAATTGTTATGCTTGCGGTGTGCATTAAAGGTAGACATACCAGACAGGTAGAGTGCACTAAAATGGAAATGTCAATATAGTGAAATGGAAAGTATCATATTTAACAATATCATTAAGTATATTTATACCACAGGAAGCGGTGACCACAAGATGCAATATGATTGTAACATTACCTGTATATTATTAAAACCTTCTTCTATAGCTGGCCCAGTGACATGCAAGCAGGCATCATGATGTTCATTACCATCATCCGGAGCAACCACTTTTCAAGAGTTATTTTCATTAGGGCTCAAGAAAAGTAAACTGGAAATAGCTCATTTGCTTTATTGTATTGATATTGGGAATAAGAAATCTGCATTATCTTTTTGCGACTCAATTCGAAGTGATGAGTGGTTTGTAACCACAACCCTGAACCACAATTCTCCAGAAGATGAAAAGGAATGAGGCATTTAAAAAAAAAATTCCCATGCAGAAAAAATAAATAAATAAATAAATAAAAGATTTCAACAAAAGCTTCTCTAAGACCTAGCAGAGAGGCAGAGAATTAAATTCCGTTTGCATGTTAGAAGGGGGCAAACCAAATTTCTGTAAACAGTGTCTTGTCCTACAATATAATGTTCTGTTCAGAACTGCAAACAGCTAGCTATGAGCTAATCAGAAATATTAATTCTGGGAATTTGACTAGACTGAGTTTGTTCTAAACTGAGAGTGGCACGTGCCTTATTCACAGTGGGTCAAATTGAAAGTGTCATTCAAGGTTCTCCTCTTCAATTGGCTAGGGTCCAATAATCTCAGGAATCAGCTCTTACTAAGTGGCCCACCCCATGTACCACTGTGACACTTTGCCTGTTGGACCTCAGGTTTCTTTTTCCAAAGCACCCTCAGAGAAATCTTGAAACAGAAGAGTTTGGAGACAGAGCTTATATCTCATTTCCTGTGAAGCATACTGCTAGACATATCTAAAACAAGGTTGTCCACGAACAACTATGTCAGAGTGACATCCACTGCAAAAGGAATCAATCACCTTGTCACTCGAAGAAACCAGTTGATTAGGGGAAGATAGTGTTATCTTTCATAGGAATTGTTGTGAGCCGGTCAGTTCACATGTGTTTGAGTTATGCAAATAGGAAAAGAACATTCTCCTGGCATGTTTTCTGCCCAAAACATTTCACTTGCATAGCTCAAAACAGAAGTTAGAAGCTTCAAGCCAAACTTGTTTAGTAGAGGACATGAGACTTCAGAAAAAGGGGAACAACCTTAAAGGAAATTAACTCAGTAGTTTATAACTTTGAAGTGTTTAATGCCAGCCTCTTATATTACAATAGGATACATTTGTTGAATGCAAAGCATAACTACTTTAAAAATATCAAACCACTGTTTCTCAGCATTGGCTTTATTTCACAGAGCTTATTCAGGCTAACAAAAAAAACAAGCTATATTTGAGAAATAATGATTTGGTATTCTACAGCTATTGAAACTTCCTTCATTTGAGTTTGCAGATCTATTCAAAAGGATAACAGTTTGGTACATCATGAGGCCCTGAAAAGCTTGGTAAACAGTAATTGCAGCTCCAGTTAGCTGTCCTGAGCTGGTAGAGCCCATGTCCACAAAGGGATTCTGGAACTGCAGCAGTCAGAGCCGGGTGTAGGCACGTAGTTTCCCCTACAATGCACAGGGAGAGACCCGTGCCTGAGAGTGGGAGCCATAAAAATCAACATGCCAGGTGGGGAACCACCATAGCAGATGTCCCTCTGGAAATTAGTTACCTCAATCCAGGCTGGAGAAAGTGCCATCTTGGCTTGCAATCCACAGCTGGGAACCTCTTTCCACAAGAGTCAGCTGCCTATAGCATTTCATGCCAGGACAGGGGTGGGGCACACCCGAGTCCACACAAAACAGGCAAGGGAGGCAAGAGGAGGAGGCTGCCTACCTTATAACCTTTAGCACAGTGGTAAGGGAACTCACAGAGAACATGAGACCCCCAAATTAAATTCCTCCCCTGTCGATGAGGAGAAAGGAGTTGGGCAGGGGTTTCCTGCCTCCCAGGTGAGCACCTAACCATCGGACCACAGTCGTGCTGTGCTTTCCTGATGGGAGATGTGCACAAGAACACATTCATATGTTTTGTTTAACTGGAGCCTGCATGCCAGAGGACATCCCTTGCCACGAGTCTAAATTTTCTGCACACAGGAAGAATTTAGCTCTTAAGTTTGAAGTGCAGGTATTTGCCATTAGTGACTCAAGCACTATCCCGTGAGATTCCATCTGACCTTTCAAGCGATTTTCCCGGTTGTCATTAACTTGCCCTAATAGACAGAGGAAATAATGGCCTTGTCACTTCCACAACCATATTTTGTTCTCCATATGGACATGATGAGATATTTACCCAAACTGCCTTTTCAATTCCATATTTCTACTCTATCTGCACTCTGGTCAGCTGCCCTCACTCAAATGATGATATATTTGCTTAGCTCTACAGTTTTCTAAAACTTTTGTACAATGCATCATTGTGGCTGAGTAATCTGTAAAAGAATGCTTACTGGGCATGTAAACATTTCTTACTAATCTGAACCATAAGATACAGTATAATATTTTCAGATATTGTGCACCGAGGCTAACGCTCTTAATGATCAAATATATAATTATTGGTTATTACAAAATATTACAGTACTTTAGTTCAAATTTAGACATCAGCTAACAGTGATATAAACTGTAGGTGCTTATGTTTGTTACCAGATGCCGTTCGACTTCTCTCAAAGAAATGGGCAAGTTACTTTGTTGAATGCCTTCATTCTTGGTTGCCCAGTTCAACACATCTCAAAGAGGGCTGCTTTTTAGCAGACGGGTGCTGGCACACTATAAAAATCAGGCCCCTTTCAGGTACCTCAAGTTCCCAGGAGCTGAGGTACCCAGAATCATTTGTCTTTTTTAAAATTACGGGCATTTCTATGGGGCTTATTACTATAGTATTTGAAGATTGTTCTCTTCAGATTCCATTCTAGGCTGAGATCATCCATGCAAAAATGTTATCAAACGTTTAAGTATATTGTAAGCAATAAAAAAAAAATTACTGTAAAGTCGAAGCTGAAATTCATCCTGAACTGCAGAGGTATCTCTGGTACTTACCCAGCCCCCATCACTGTGTTATCTGAGCCCCTCACAATAAACATTTACCCGCACAATACCCTGTGAGCTAGAGCAGTACTGTTATCCCATTTTTATAGATGGTGAATCAAGGTACAGAGAGACAAAGTAAGTTGCCCAAGGCCAGAGAAAGAGACTGTGGCAGGGCAGTTGCACCACCCTTCTTGTCTACACATTTGCACCCTCTATAGTATTACTGATAGATAACATCACTACAGATGTAGTTAATGTGACAACAACATTGGACAGTGTGGTTACAGAATTATACAGTACAGCTATATGAAGTCTACAACAGTTAGCTTAGCAGAGTGAAACAGAAATTAAACAGCACAGAGTAGATAAGGGAGCTAGCTGATGGTAGTTTGTCTTGCAATTTTGCTGACAACTTTGCTGTACATGAAAAATTTCCTCAGCAAAGCTGTTCACAGCTAACACATCAGCTAAAAGATCTCCAAACCATTCTCACAGCTCCACCAATTGACAGGGGAGAGATCCCGCTGCAGGTGGAATCAGACACAAACAGCCACCAACACCGGACAAGGTCAGCAAACATAACTGGGGCTAAAATGTAACTGTACAGATTACTGAAAAATGTTCTCATCAAACGTGCCCCTGAGGGCTTAGAGTACTGGAAAGGAAATCAAAGAGAAAGAGTCTATCAGTGTGAAGGTCTAGAGGGATGAACAGAATACTTACAGCTGCTGCCCTCTACTCCACACCTGTTAATGACCTACCTTGTTTCCCAGGAAGCTTCTTATCTACATGCAGCTCTGCTAATAATGCCTGGCTCCCTGAAAAGTGCTCATCTGAAACATCTGGACATAGCTGCCTGTGAGTGAGCCAGTGTTCTTAAAAGTTTAACTTCCTAATTATGTTATGCCTTCTGGTGCAAGGCATTTTTCTCCTTTCTTTTTTACACCAAGGTCAGAAGAAAGAGCTTATGCCAGACTCTATGGTTTTGGAGACTAGATTTTTTTATTGCTCATGAAAGCTAGTGAATAGCAGTGCTTCCTGAAGCCAAGCATCAGTTTCAAAGCCCCCATCTACTTCTCTCTCCAGCGAAGATGCGCCTCTATGATAAGACCATTTTTGTTCTTCAAGGGCTATTTCATTCCAACAGCCCCCACCCAATGAGATGGTCAATAATTTATTGAGATTTTACAACTCTCAACAACTTCAGGACAAGCAGAAAGTGCTGAATGGGAGGGCGGTGACAAGCTGCCCAGTGAAACGTGTTGGAGTGCTGTGCTGACCCTCCTAATGGCTCTTGTACCCATCTTCTCCCTCACCTGCAACTAGAACAGCTTCTTTGTTTTGAAGAACTCACCATACTGCCTGATGGGCTGGGAGGACTCCTTGGCCACACTGGCCAATCATCCTCAACACTTAACAACGCTCCACACTGCAGAGTCACCAAAGACGCAGGGGGCCAGGCCTTAAACTCAACAAATGGCAGCAGCAAGAATGTGCTTTTCTGCTGTTCTCCACAGTTCTTGAGGCAACCCCAAGTGGGAGAATCTTGCCCTGCCACAGGGTGTAGCTGAATCCCTGCAGATCTGCTTCATATTGGCAGCCATTACTTTGTGGAGTTATCTCACCTGCAGCCTGTTACCATCCATCGGCAAAGACAGAAGCAGCTGCTCTGAGTGTCTGCCACTAGCAGGAAGAGCAGAATGGGAAATGAGATTGCAGCACCTTCTAAAGTCCCGGAGTCCTCCAACCCTCCACCACCACTGCTAAGAAAGAATTAACAGGAAGAGGTGAACAGAAGGGAGACTATGAACTGGACAGGGGCAGAGAAGGGGAGAGGAAACTGGACCACGAGGATATGGATGGGAATGGAGTAGGGGGTAAGGGAGAGGGAATGACAAAGCCATGGCTGGGATAATTTAATCCGAGTTGGTCCTGCTTTGAGCAGGGGGTTGGACAGGGCCAGCCCACAATATTTTGGCACCTGAGGCAAGGAACTCAAATGATGCCCCCTCGCTTGGGTCAAAACTTTGAAAGGTCTCAATTCTACCTTCTTCCTGTTCTACTCCTCAAATGGTTCTGCTCTGCTACCTACCTCAATAAAGGAGAACGAACAACTTAAATGTCTTGTTCAAAAATTGTAAGTAACTTTCAAATGCCTGAACAGCAAATGTAATTTTTCTTGTCTGCATAGAAAACCCTGGCATTTTTATCTGTTTGAATAACCAAAGTGGTGCTTTCCATGCCTTCTTGGTTGCAAAGATTTGAACTGCTTCCTAAAGGTCCACAGTCTGGGCCAGCTCATGCTCTATTGAGATGGCCGCAAGGCCAACCAGCCTCTCCTGTGTTACAGTGGAGCGTAGATATGTTTTTATTAACTTCAGCTTGGAGAAGCTGCGTTCTCCACTGGCAACTGTTGCAGGAAGTGTTAGAAGTATGCACAGAACAACAAAAGCATTTGGAAAGAGGGTGGTCATCTTATTTATGCACATATATTCCAGAACAGCCTTTGGAATTGATCCTGCTGAAATGTATCTTGAAAGGGCTTTCAGTTCATCATCCAAATCACTCGCATCAATATCGCGCATGTCATCATGTGTCAACACTGTCTCTAGTGCCCTAAATTGCTGGTGTAGGTCTTCTTCAGGTATAATGAGGAGTTTTAGAATATCAAACAACATCCCAAATATACTGCTGAGTTCCTTGAGCTGCATGAAACGTTTTTCAACTGATTGTATTGCACAATCTAGCACCTGGTTAAAGAATTCAATTTTGAATTGTTGTTTGGGGTCTCTTATGGGATTATCCCGTGTCTCGTAATCAAAGGCTATGTCTACACTTGCTAAAATTAGTTTGAATTAGTTAGTTCGAACTAACTACTTCGAACTAATTTTAGTTAGTTCTAATTAGCTTAATTCGAACTAGCATGGCCACACTGGAATGTTAGTTCGAACTAAGCAAGCACTTGCTTAGTTCCAATTAGCGATCCCCATTTATTTCAATGGCCTGTTAATTCGAACTAAGAAATTAGTTCAAATTAACATGGCCACATTGGTTAATTCGAACTAGTTAGTTTGAATTAACCCCTTAGTTCAAATACCCTATTCGAACTTATTAGTTTGAATTAAGGAAGTCCTTAATTCGAACTAACTAAAGCCTAGTGTAGCCATGGCTTTAGTTACTTCGAATTAAGCCTCCTTAATTCGAACTAACTTGCCAGTGTAGACATAGCCAAAATGTCTTCTTCGGTGACTCTTGTATTCTTGAATGGGTGGGAAAATAGCTTCAGTGTGAAGTTCCTCTGCCAATTTCTGTGCACTCTTCAAAACATTTTGAAAGCCCTCATCTGAACAGTGAGACTGTAGGTATGACTTTCCTTTGTCCAGTTGTTCCATTGCTCCAGATATATGAAGGTCAACACCTTGGAGTCTCTTGCTTACAACATTTATTTCAAACATTTTGTCATGCCACAACACTAAGCCACAAAGAAATTTGAAGTTATGTGCATTTCTGATGATTACATTTCCCTCTGCCACTGTTCTCCCACGAAGCTGATGCTGCATCACTGACCACCAAGTTCAATGAATGAGAACTGAAGGGACAAAAAAAAGCTCGAGGGTTTAACTCTCGGATCCGTGTCTGCACTCCTCTGTTCTTTCCTCTCACGTTGGCACCATTATCATAGCCCTGACCTCTCATGTCAGCTATCGCAATTCCCCTATCTTCTAGCTTTTTAAGAAGCACATTTGTCATTCCAGCTCCTGTAGTATCATCAATGTCAATAAATTCTAGAAAATGCTCTCTGACAGTCACCATTGCAGGGACATTTTCACTAGGTTCTGTTGTTGTTACAAAATGCACCATTAAAGTCATTTGTTCCATATGGCTGCTGTCAGGTGTGCAGTCCAGTATAACAGAGTAATATCTTGCTGACTTCAGATCTGCCATAATCTTCTGTTTGACTTTTCTTGCCAGTAACTATATGATCTCATTTTGAATTGTTTTTCCAAGGTAGTGGTGCATGTAGATTTCTTGGGTGGTGACCCTTCTTAGATGCTTCTGGAGTACAGCATCAAACTCTGCCATCAGCTCCACAATTTTAAGAAAGTTTCTACTGTTTGGCATAACCAGCTGATCTGAAGTGCCACGCAGTGCTGGGTTTTGGGTAGCAAGCATTCTCACAATGGCAATGAGCCTTTTCAGAACATTTTGCCCGTAAAGAGACTCGGATGCAATTTCCTCTTGATGCTGATCATCTATGGAGGCCTTTAACCTTAGTCTCATCTCAAGCTCCTTCCACCTATGGAATGCTCTCTGGTGATTTGCTGCCTTCTCATGGCATGCCAGATTTCTAGCCTGTTTTTTCCAGTTCTTTGTTCTTGTTGAAACCAATGTAGCTAGAACATTTGACTGGAAGAATTTGCAACAAAAACAGTATGCAGCGTTCTGGGTTTTTGAATACATAAGCCATGGCCTCTCCATTTTGTCACCATTGCGGATTTCATGCCAGTAATAGGTTGGATAGAAACTTCCATTTTCATTGTCTTTGGGGAACAGGAAGTTTTTCACTTGCTGTGGCCCAGGCAATACAAGAAAGTCCCTCAGGCTACTGCTCAAGTGGGTCCACAGTCCTGGATCACCTAGATTTAAGGAACTAAACTCAGCAGCAGCTGTTTCTTACGCCTCTACCACATTCTTCTCTGATCTACACTTTTCTTTAGGAATGTGCATGGTTACATCCATTTGAGATGGAGATATGGATGCTGCAGTAGCTGTCAGGTCACCTGCACTCTGACTAACTGGAAGATCGGGCATCACCACTCACATCCTCACTGGGGCCAGAAGGCTCACCGTGAACTTTTGTGTCTATGTATCTCAGGAGACCTCCTTCCTGCTTAGATAGAAAAGGTTCCTTTGCTTTTTTTCTTTTTCTGAATGCTGCCCCAGAGGAACTTTTTCTTCTTTCACTCATGACAGCTGTTCTGTGCCAGCTATAGTGGCTCGCAACACTCAATTGAAGGGGACATATAAGCAGGCTGGTGGCAGGGCCTGAGTGATGGAAGATATCAGCATCTTAAGGGCCTAACTGGCTCCTACTACTTCAGTTGACTGCCCGTTCTCCTCAAGTGGGTTCAGGGAAGCAGCAGGAAACAGGAAGCTCCCTGAGAAGCTGGTGTTAATCAACCCAGGCTCCTGGGGGTGCCAGAGAGGTGCATAAGAGGCTCCTCCTCTCTCTCTCTCTCTCTCTCTCTCCCTGCAGCTCCCACTGCTTTCTGTTATTCCCTCTCACCTTCTCTCCTGCCTGCCTGTTATGTCTCTTGTGCCCTCCTTCCTCCAGCACAGCACTCCACCATCTCTGTGCATCTAGAGCAGAGAGAATACATATGCACCAGCAGCAGACAATTTTCTACACTCTGGGTCCTAGTAGCATCCCCCACAGTCTGGCACCTGAGACGGCCACCTCAGTTCGCCTCATGGTAATGCCAGCCCGGTTGGACTAGATAGCTCCAGAGGTCCCTTTCAACGCTAATTTTCTATGATTCTATGACTGGAGACTTAAAAAAAAATAAAAAAATCAGGACCTCCTCCCACCCTCTCAATCTGAAAGAATAGGTGGGGGAAATTCCCAGGCCCCAAAGCAGTGACAGTAAAGATCTATAGCCCCAACTGTACCAATCCTAAAACAAACCAGACACTTCATTCAGCTGAGCATCCCCACTGGTGTTAGTGCAGTGACATATGTAAGGTTACTTGTGTATATTTGGGAGGCATACCATGAAACAGCTTCCCGGACACTACCTTCACATTTAGTTTCTGGTCCTGACTAGATGTGGATAGAGCTAGGTGGCAAAGGAAAGGATTTTTTTTTTAAATTTATTTATTCCTAAGAGTTCAGCCAAGTCTCTGGCCTTTCAGAAACATTTCAACACTTCAGGCCAATTCTGACTATATCTGAACTTGTTCATTCAATGCTATCTTTGAGCCAGTTTGTGGATTTTAAAGGAATAGCTAGAAATTTAATGGAAATATGACCAGACTAAAATGGTTATGAGTCAAGTCTGTAAAGGACTGGCTCATTGGTAACACATCCACATTACAAAACAAAATTTTAGAGAGTGTGGTGGAGCAGGGTCTTGACTTAAAGTTCTAGGGAAGCAGTATGATCAACTAAAGACTATAATTTCATTCCGGGGGTGAAATCCTGGCCTTCCTGATGTCCGCTGATATCTTCAATAAGTTATTCAGTGGGGCAGGATTTTACCCAAGAGGTTAAAATGGATTTGTGTGCATATTTAGAAAAATAATTATTCTCAGCTCTGTTGCACAGAAGTGAGCTACAAATCGTCACATTACACTGCCTAGTTTTTTTAAGCAGAATTCTATGCAAGGAAAGAAGAGACTACACAGATATATTTTTAGGTCATATGGTTTGTGAAACTTTAAATCTGGTGTGTTCTACTAATTAGGGGTTAGCAATCCAAAGGATAAGAGCCATTTTTAAAAATCCCTTCAATAACTAAGTGTTTTGAGAGCCACAATTGGCAGAGCCTCCTGAAAGGCAGGTGGGGGGAAGCCAGGAACAGGCCGCCTGAAGGGCCTCCGGTGGCATGGGAAGGGGCCAGAGCCAGAAGCAGGCCACCCACAGGGTCCCCTGGTAGCGCAGATGGGCCCAGTGCCCTAAGAGGGCTGCCAAAGAGTTGCAAGTTGCAGATCCCTGAACTAAGAGATTAGAGTTGGCATGACCTTTATAGCTTATTAACTCAAAGCTTTCACTGAAACAAGTCAACCTTTCTATACTGTATTAGGGCAAGTCTATACTGACGGTGGCAAAGTCGTCACCGTCAGTGCGATCTTCACATTTCGATTGAGGCTTCTGTATAGATGTGCTCAATTGATAATCAAGCTGGAAATGGAACACCAGCTCCGTTAACCGCACTTACATTACGCCAACCAGACGCCATTTCTGGTCGGCTCAGTCTAGTGTGTAGCGAGGATTTAAGAAATCAGTGGGAAATACACAAGGTATTTTATGTACCTTGCGTATCTCCCATCGACTGCCGCCAAAAACAGCGGTAAGTGTAGACTAGGGCCCACATGAGAGTCTTGTTTTGGACACTTAGCTACCTGAATAAAATACACCATGTATTGAAAAATGTTCACTTTGAGCCTATGAAGAGAAAAAATATATACAGGAATATGCCATCCATTGTTTAAAAAAAAAAATGGATCTAGTTTTGAGGATTTATTGAAGCCAAAGATCAGCTCCCATTTGAGTAGATATCTGCCCTGTTTTCAAAACTCATATAATTTAGCCTTCAACAATATAGCATTCTCTGACATTGAAGTCAATAGCACTCTGCTGCTTTGAAATACATTGGTAATATCATTCATGAATTCTCTGCAATCAAATTGATATACAAAGAGTTTGGAAGAGAAACTAGAAATGCTCTGAAAATTGCTCACTGAATGTTTTATTTAAAAACTTCTAAATAGTTGGAAAGAGAGAATAACGCTATCCATAACCAGTGAAGTACCAGCATGGAGACACAGAGTCCAGCCTCTCCTAAGAAATCAGTGTGCTAGGACAAAACAGCTACTATTTAGAGCCTATGGCAGGATTGGGCAATAAAATTTGCAGGTGGGCCAGTGGGGTGGCAGAGAGCTGGCCCAGGGCAGGGCGGGGGGAGCAGGTAGGGGCATGTAGAGCCACCGGGGAGGATGGGAGGGTGCACAGAGCCAGTTGGGGGGGGGCAGATGGGGGCAGCACAGCCCCGGCCCAGAGCAGCACAGTTGGGTGTGGTGCTGGTCGGGGGGGGGGGGGGGGTAGAAGGAGGTGGTGCTGCCCCAGGCCCAGCCCCAGAGGGAGAGAAAGGCAGACGGGTGCAGCGCTGCGCTGGCCAGGGGAAGACGGAGGCGGGCGGCGCAGTGCCGGTTGGGGGTATGGAAGGGGACAGTGCAGCCCTGGCCCTGGAGCAGCGCAGCACCAGCCAAAGGGGCGGGGGTGCAGGCCGGGGCAGCTGGCCGTATGGCGACCTCTGGCAGGCTGAATGCAGCCCGCAGGCTGTATTTTGCCCACCTCTGGCCTATGGACTGGAACAACAGGAGCCCCCCACTTACCTAGGGAAATACACATCCAGTGTGGCCTCATCAGCAAGCTGCAGGGTCACTATGCCGACTTCCACACTTATCTTTGTAGGGCAGGCAGAGACCCACTCCAACAACAGTGGAGGCTCTTGGGATTCCTTCCGTAATCTGTATTATGGCAAGGCTACAGTGATGGAGAAGTCATTGTGGGTCTCTTTTCACCAGTAGTCCACAGGCTTCCAAACCTGGCTGACATATTGTAAAATCATTTCTTTATTTAAGTGGAAGTTCACTTAAACAACAAAACATCACTAGTCATCACCTACAACCCCAAGTCAAATCCCTACAGCACATCATCAACGACCTACAGCCTATTCTACAAGATGATCCCTCATTCTCTCAGGCCTTGGGTGGCAGATCTCTCCTCACTTACAGACAGCCCCCCAACCTCAAAGAGATACTCACCAGCAACTACAGACCTAACAACAGAAACATTAAAGCTGGCACATATCCCTGCAACAAACTCCATTACCAACTTGCCCACAGATCTACACAAATGACACCATCATAGGACCTAATCAAGCCAGTTACTCCATCAAGGGCTCATCCACCTGCTCATCCACCAAGTGTGATTTATGCCATCAGTGCCTGAAATGCACCACCCTGCCCCGGCCCCTGCCCCCGCCCCCCCCCCCCCGCGCTTATATATTGGACAAATAGGATAAATAGACACAAATTTGACATAAAAACTAACAACATTCAAAAACCAACAGGGGACACTTCAATCTTCCTGATCACTCCATTAATGATCTGTTGATAGCCATACCTAGGCAAACTGATAACAAATCAAAGTTTCAAAGAGAAACTGCAGAGTTGGAATTCATATTCAGATCTGACACCATCAATTTAGGGTTAAATAGGGACTATGGGTTTTTTTTTTCCATTACAGCATGTAATTTTGCTTTCCTTTTTCCTGCCATCTCCCTCCAATATGCTTTTCTCCACTGTTTGAATCTAAACAACTGCACTGATTTGCTGTGACAGTCTAACCTTATCCAATGACTTCCACTTCCCTTATTTTCCTCCCTTTCATCTGTAACTGTCTGATAAAGTGGGATTTTCTCCCACGAAAGTGCATGCGATAGATTAATTTGTTAATCATTAAAAGTGCTACTAGACTCCTTTTTTCTTTATAAACATTTTAAAGAAAATATTTATTTACTTCTTCCCAAGTTTCTCTTTGAAGATGACTTTGGTAGAAACAAGAGAGATTAGAAGAATTTCTGTAGGCTGTGTTGGTGAATGGGAAATGGGGTCACATGTCTATTCTCTGTGGTCCTAGCCTTCTAATTTAAGACTGGCTATTGTCATAAGAATGTTATTCAGAAGCATGACACGGGTGATTAAAATGAAAAGATTTTACAGATGCAGAGTTAAATTTGATAGATAAATAACTACACTGCCCTACAAGAATTGAAAACTTTTCAGTCAACAGCAGTACACAGCAAACACTATTTTAACGCTACATTTAAGAACATCAACAAGTGCCTTAATTATTGTAATAACCAAACAAGTCTCTGGAGCGAAACATTATATTTGTTTTGTTTTAAAGCGTACCTCATTATTTAGTGTGCAACATTCTTTTAAACGCAAAACATCAGGAAGTTCCAAATACACATCTCTGAGAAGTACAAGTACACTCATTGGCTGGATCTCACTGGTATATCCATCATCACCAATTGACTTAAACCAGAGTCATCCCTTGGGGGAAGCAGGAGCCAGGGCCAATCGGCCTAGATGGGGCCTGCCCCCCACCCCCATTCTGGTGGGGAGTGCAGCAGGCCGGCCTGCTCCGACCCCCGGGACCCTGGTTGCCCCCTGGGGAGCCAGCCCCAGAAGCTGAGGCCAGGAGTCGCAGCCCCAGGCTGGGAAGCTGAGGTCGCCCGCTGGGCAGAGGGGGAGCTGTCGCCACGGACAGTGGGGAGCTGAGGCCGAGGCCACGGCCCCGGTCGGCGGGGAGCTGGCCCAGGGCGGGGAAGCTGAGGCCACCCACTGGCGGGGAGCTGGCCCCGGCAGAGGCTGCCGCCACCCCAGCCGCAACCAGGACTCCAGGCTTGCAGTGGCTGGTGCCCCAGCCAGGAAACCGAGGCCGCCGCCGGGAGCCGGCCCCGGTCAAAGCCACGCCGCCAACGAGGGCCAGCCCTGGCCGGGGACCCTTCCCAGCCGCATGTGGCCATGGCAAGGGGTGTTGGGCAGGCTGCAGCAGGCTGGCCCAGAAGCTGGGCCCCATGCACCTGCCCCGCCCCTGGGCCTACGTGCTCCGCCCTGGGGGTGGTGAGGAGGGCCAGCTCAGGGGCCAGGGGAAGCGCACCTGGCCTGCCCCACTGCCTTCGATTCACAAGGCAGCGGGGAGCAGGTGGAAGCACGGCTGTGGGGGGGGCCGCAGCCTGGGCCCCACACTGCCCTGCTGGGAGCGGGACAGCGCGGCACCCATGTAACCATGGAGCCCAGAGCGTTCGCCCCGTTCACCCCCCTCAAGGACGGCCCTGACTTAAACCAGAAATTTAGCAATGTATTCACCCTGAATTTAAAGTCAGTCATGGACCTAAGATTATTGGAGTTGAAAAGTGAGAGCAGAAAGTTGAGAACTCCTGCCTCCTCACATACATGTAGCTAACACTTATTGGGTGAGCGCTTTTGAAAAAACTGCCCCATCAACGCTAGATTTTCAAAGCAGCTCAACTCCCATTTAGGCATCAGGAAAAACAGAAACCTGCAGGTGCTGAGTGCTTTTGAGTCTGGCCCTAATTGATTTTGGTGATGATCCTTTTCAGATTTCATAAAGTATTCACCTCACTTTATTGCATCTTTCATATGTGATTAATGGAGGAAGTTACCACCTCTCCTTTGGACTCTCCTGCTTCATTCTATGGCACTCCCTTATACTAGGGGACCAGTCAAACTGTAAAGGTTAATAACAAAAAAACAAAACAAAACTACACCAAGAAAAAATTCTGCATTCAATTCCCAACTCATCAGAAATGAGGTTTTTTTTTTCATACTTGAGGACTTCTACAGACCCAGGCCTTGCCTCCCAGCTCCAGCACTATCAACTGTACATTTTAATAACAGAATTAGAAACCACATTAGCCTTTGTGGTGGTCAAGTTGTGAAAACCCTGCAGAAGCTCAGTGGGCTCATTTTCACAAGCTGAGTGTAGCCAGCAGCAACCTCATGTATTTCCCTGCATGCAGCTCAATCTTCGATCAATTTGCCTGCAGATTCATTTCGCAAAAACATAAGAACTGATTTCCCAGCTTGTGTAAGTAGTGATAATACATTCAGTATTAACAGTAAAAATGCTTCTCTTTTCCTAAATCTCCCATAATTAAAATACTGACATTACTTTAGGAAAAAATAGCTTCTCGTCCCCTGACTAATGGTTATACACAAACGGCTGGGAAACTCACTTTCTGGATGAAAGTTGGACAGAGGTGGTGAAGAATGCTAGTTAGTTTGCACAGAGAGGTTCATCTGGTTTAAGTAAATGAAATAAGCTCACATTCATTTTTTGATAGATTGTCAAGTAGTTAAGGGTCTCAGAGACACAAATCCTAATAGCTTTCAACGGAATTTGCGCTCCTGAAAATCTTAGCAACATTTTTCACAAACACTGTTGTGACTTTGGAGCCTAAATTCCTCTGACTCTCAAAGGGTGAGTCTACACTTGTAAATTAAGTCGACTTAAGCTTGCTTAAGATGACTTATTTACCCTGCATCTACACTACAGTTTCCTTAAGTTGATTTAAGCAAGCTGCTTAAGTTGATTTAAGGAAAATAATCTCGACTTAATGAAAATTAAGTCGACTTTATAAAACCTCATTTTACTTTGACTTAGGCCTAAAGTCGACTTTTTAAAGTCGACTTAGGCCAGTGTAGACCTGGAGTAGCCCTAAATTGACTTAGGGCTACTCCAGGACTCCAACACTGCTCTCCCTGTTGGGGGGGGCACAGGGGGAGCCTGGCATGCCCCCCCACAGGGCAGGGCAGAGCCCTGCCCACCCTGCCCCTATGCTCTGTCAGGGTCCTTGTCCCCTTTTGCCCCATTGTACCCATGTACAATGGGGCAAAGGCTGAGCCCCCTGGCACTGGGCAAGGGGTGCCCTCCCTGCCCCCATGGACCTGCCATTAGTTCCCCTAGCCTCTAGAAGTCGACCTAGGCATCCAATGTGGACGCTCTAGGTTGACTTTGTAAGTTCCCCCCTAAGTCGACTTTAAATTTAGGTGCAGACATGCCAAGTCGACTTAGCTAAATTGACAAAGTCGACTTAGTTAAGTTGACTTAGCTAAAGATGACCTAAATTTACAAGTGTAGACATAGCCAAAGAGCCTTAGGGGTCGTCTACTCTCTGTATTAGTCCACACTAAAGGAGTGGAAATTCTAATGCACGCAGGATGTTGCCAACTGACTGGCCCACAGGTTCCAGTGTTCACTAAAAGTTCCCTACATTACATTACTGTGGTCCCATTTCAAAAAATACTATGCTAATGTACTCAGGGGCCAGTTAGTGTGCAACATGCTAGTGAGCACTGGAATTTACAAATCTCTACCTTGTACTAACACAGAGTACATCTACACTTAGAAATTAAGTCGACTTAAGCTTGCTTAAGTCGACTTAATTTAATCTGCATCCACACTACATTTTCCTTAAGTGGACTTAAGCAGCTGCTTAAGTCGACTTAAGGAAAAATAAAGTCGACTTTTTAAAACCTCGTTTAAAGTCGACTTTACTGGCTAAGTCGACTTTAGAAAGTCAACTTAGCCAGTGTGGACGTGGAGTAACCCTAAGTCAACTTAAGGGGCTTTAGGGCTTCCCCACTGCCCTCCCTGCCAGGTTGGCTGGTACAGCCACAGCCTGGTGTGCCCCCCCCCCCCCACAGGACAGGGCAGAGCCCTACCCACCCTACTCCTATGCCCTGCCAGGGTCCCTGTCCCCCTTTGCCCCATTGTACCAAGGTACAATGAGGCAAAGGCTGAGCTCCCTGGCACTTGACAAGGGGTGCCCCCACCCCACCACTGTGGACCTGTCCCAAGTCCACCTAGCCCTTACAAGTAGACCTAGGCGTCCAGTGTGGATGCTTTAGGTCGATTTGGCAAGGTCCCCTTTAAGTCAACTTAATTTTTGAGTGTGGACATGCTAAGTCGACTTAAATTAACAAGTGTAGACATAGCCACAGCGTGTTAAGACATCTTTAGGCTCCTAAGGCCCGGGCACCTAAGTTCTTTGAGGATCTAACTCCCATTGATATCAGTGGGGTGGTGGCACCTAAATTCCTTTCAAGATCTGGGTCTAGGTCACTTTTGAAAGTGTGTCCTTAGGCTTCTACGTCAACTGCATTTGTTTCTCAAAATATCCCTCGTCTTCCACTGATAATTTTACCCCAGTTCACTTAGTAGTGAAGGGAGGGGGAAATAATTCCCTTTGGGTGACTTACTTTCAGAACAACAGCAAAACAACATGATAGAAATTATTAAGGATTGAAAACAGCTCATTATGACTTTGTACCAAATATCGAATTGTATTACTTTCTGTTATATTTTTTGCTTACACATTCTTGGCTGTATCTCTCTCAGACCCAGACATCTCAGTAAGAGACAGACCAGTCATAGAAAGAATCCCATTGAAACATTCTGCTTAGTTACCATGAATGAAAGAATGCACATGTTCACTGCTAAAGGTGTTTTCCACTTTAAGATTATATTAACAGAGATAGTTACTAAGATTTCAGAATACAACATTCTTGCTCAAAAGGTCTATAAGCTTTCAGTAGTATATGCAACACCACATATGACTTAAGGTTGGGATTCCCGGGACTGGAGAAATTAACATGTAGAGCTGGGTATTTTTTGTTTGTTTTGGTTTTTCCAGAGAACAGTAAATTCACTAAAAAGATGCTTTTTTGGTCACTAAATGTATTTGTCAATTCAAGACAAATTGGCAAATCGTTTCAGCTGAAAGAAACAATTTAAAAAAGTCAAAAAGTCAAACTTGTTCATTTTGGCCGTTTCTCATTGAAACATTACATTTCAACCATTCCTAAGTGTTTTATTATTTTGAAACAGCACATTTTTTGTTTCAAAATGGTGGTTTTCCTTCAATAGTTAGCTATTAAAAAAAGAAAAGGTGAAAAAGAACCCCAAATGATCCAAAACTAAATAAAAACAGAAAAATATTTTGAAATAAATAATCCAAAAACGTTTCATACTGGGTTGAAGAAATGTTTTTACTACAGTATGAAAAGACAAAAATATTGAATTTTGGTTCAAACAGAAATGACTATTTTTGGGGGGTGGAAAAAGTGTACAGGAGGCATTTTCCACTCAGCCTCAAAATAGAAAAAATAATTATTCCATCAACTCTATTATCACCCACCCACCACTGAATTTCCTGAGGTTAACTACCGTAGGTTCTTTGAAAATCCTGGCTTATGACTGTTCACATTAATAAGCTAATAGTTCAGCACCTAACTAATTCCCCAAAACCCAGTTCGGTAGTTGTTGTTGCACAGATTCAAAATTGATCCCTGAAGAATAAATGCTGTGTTCTATAATGGCAGTAGAAAATGCTACAACTGAAAATATTTTGCCTGTTTCTAAATTCGAATGGGGTATACTGTTTTGGATGCATCTTGGCTCTTTCCAATCTTAAACTTGTAAAAATTGTTTGTTCCTCACTAGTAATAGCCCAGAATTTAGCACATATTGAAGCCTAACTTGTCAGTATTTTGTTTTTACTTCTCATTGCAAATAAACATTTCAAATGAAAAGCAAAGGTCTACACAGCACTTGATTATTCAATGTAGCTCTTGATAACAGTTTAGAGGTCTCCAGAAAGCAGAGCTTGTCATAAAATGAAAACATCTTTGTGAAAATGTTCAAAGTTATTTTCATTTTGACTACTTTGAAATGGACCTTTTTTTCCAAAAGAAGGGGGGGGGGCGTAATAGCTTTACTGGAATTATTAACAATTGTATCAAAATGTTATCAAAATTTTCCATTGACTAATAGAAAAACTGGGGGGGCGGGGGATGACCATGAAAAATAGATATAACACTTGCCATGTAAAACTAATTTTTATTGAAAACTTTAATTCTGTAGAAAAAGTCATTTTATGATCAACTTCTTTATATTCATATAGAGCTCTACTAGGAACACAGCTAAGCAGTTATTCTGTGTTTCTCATTATTTATTTGTTAAAATATGAATATTAATATGAATAACTATTTTTAGTATAAATTATGGGACACCACGGTGAAAATCAAGGCTTTTAAAGTGCAGTAGTACAACAGTCACAGATCAAAAAGACTTCACCCACATCACAAAAATCTAATTTGCTTTGAACATTCACTTTGACTGTACCTACAGTATGTTTTTAGTGTATCTAATGCCATGCCCCCACTATGGCAGCTACAGCATCATAGGTATAGCATGGTAGTTGTATCGCTTTAATCCTATAATGTAGACACTTCTTATTGCAACAGAAGCATTTTTTCCCATTGAGCCAACAAAGGTGATAACTATGTTGATGAAAAAATTCTTCTGTCAATGTAGCTGCACCTATCTTAAAGATTAACTGCGTTGGACAGGGTGCAAATTTTTTCATATCCCTGAGTGACACACACGGTTGGACTGATCTTATATTTAGGTGTAGATCAGGCCTTAGTAGTGTAGTGTAAAAATATCTAAGTTATGCAATAGACAACAGGATAATGAGTTTTGGTGGGTTTAGAACAGAAATCGAGCAGCTTTTCCCCTGTTAAAATGAAGAGGGAGAAAAATATTTTACAAGAGAAAAGCTGCCATTCAGGCCCTGTTGCCTAAGATCAAATGTCATTGCTTTACTAACATTTTCTACTTTCCACTCACGTTTTATTTTTAGATGAGGAGCTGCTATTCTTTGTAGTTTTACTGACCTTATATCAAGGGTAGACTTTTCTAATCTCTTTTCAGCTTTAAACCATTTCCTAAATGGAAACACACAGTAAACCTCAAACAGCTGTTCAAGGTTGGTCAAGATTTTTAAGCTTTGTTTTATATCTTGCACTACAACTTTGTTCTGTGGCCTTTAGGGCTGTATCACATTCACATCCCTCTTATTCATGCTTTAGCCATTCTCTCTTACTGATGCAAGCTACGTGCCTTCCCAAATTAAGAGCTCACAAACACTAACCTGCAAGGAACTGATCAATGACACCATTTACATTCATTCAGTGATAGATTATTGTTGCATAAACAATCAGAGAAGTTTAGGGTTGAAAGGCACCTCAGGAGGTCATGTAGTCTAACCCCCTGCTCATAGCAGGACCTAACCCAATGAAACAATACACAGAACTATGAGTTGGAAGCATGTTCTTTGAAAAAGAGGTGAATTGGCTAGAACTATTGCTTTAACTTCACCTCTGTTTTGCATAAACCACAGCTGGTTTGCAAAAAGCAATGTTTATCTGCCTTTGCAACACACAATACATGAACTGCTGGACTGATGAGCATGAGTGACAACAGCTTGATGGGTAACACATTACATTCTCACATGCAGTGGTTAGGTGTGAGAACAACAATATGCTTTAGTTCTAACTCTAGAGCCAGGCACACTGTAAAGCACATTCCACTAACCCTGCAGGGAATGGAGTAGACTCCAGTGATTTTCTAACCTCCCCCCCCCCACCCATATCCCCCACCCCAATCAAACCATTTTAGATCCCAATTATTTCTATTCAAGAGGACTTTTCTGCTGTGCAGCTACGGATACTTCAGGAATGTGGAAGCAGGACTTAATGGGTGAAATTCTGACCTCAAACACTCCCTGAACCACTGAGGATAGATTGCTTGCATTTGCAGCAAGAATTTGGCCCATTGAAATGCAGGCTGGGCAGAAGGTTGAAATATGGATCTCTCTCTCCCCACATTGGCCATGTGTTTCTATCCAGAGTCAACATAGTAGGCATGGAGAATAAAGCCTTCTTCATGGCCAGATAAGTGAATAGGAAGATGGGCATGCAGAGCAAAATTACTTTCCCCAAACAGAAAAATCAGACTCTCCCACATTAATTTAGTCAGTACAGATTACAGAACAATCCTACAACCGAGTTATCTGAAAGCCCTGCCAAAACCACTAGGGCTGGATTGAACATCAAGAAAATTATATTGACTGATCTCTTCACACTTGGATTAAAATGCAGTCACTTTGACAAGCTCATGCAGTAGAAGATCTCATTTCATGAAAGTCTTAGGAGACAGCAGGAACAGAAATATAACAGAGCAGTCTCAGTCGACAAAATGATTGTAAAATTACTTCACAGCACACTTTCACTACTGCAAATCCAGTTATTTTGAGTAATTTTGGTCTTTTTAAAAAGATACGAGCTACTCAAGATTGAACAAACATAACAAGGTTGATAAGTAATCAGGACAATTTTCCCTACTTGTAAAATAACATTCACACACATTGGCTTTTGATACCCATCAATTTGAGAAGCACTCTTGAAGCACAGCCCACCTACCAGCTGAGTGCAAAGACTATTTGCTGTCAAACCAAATGCATCTTCCGGCCTCAACACACTAACTTCTTCAGATTTAAAACACCAAATCCAGTGGGGCAGCTCAGGAGTTCAAGGAACAGAAAAAGCAAAAGGGGAAAACACAACTATCTCTATAGGAAGCGCGTAACACTGAACTCCCCCGTCCTCTCCCTACCCCACCTGTGTGCAGCCTCAGGAAAATAATCCCATTCTTAGCTGCTGACATGCTTTCATAGAATGCAGATGACTCAATGGGGCAGGAGCCATCTTTTTGTTCCATGTTTGTACAGTGCCTAGCACACTGGAGGTCTGGTCCATGACTGGGACGGCTAAGTGCTTCCGCAAGACAATTAATAAATTCTCACAGAAGGAATCCAGCATCAGGGAGAAAAATTTAAAAACACAAACAAACCCGATTGAGCAAAAGTGATTAAATAAGGCATGAGGAATGCAGGAGCTGGAAGCAGCATCAGCTGCTGTGCCATGTCACGTGTGTCCAAAAGCCATGCTGCATTAATCTTGGCTCTATCTGTCCAAGAGGCCTTGTTGATCTCAGAGTCCAGGGAGAGTCTTGTTAAAATTCAAAGGGTTCCATCTGGGGTTGCGTACACCTGGAAATATTTGGTTTAGATTCCAGTTTATGATTCCCACATAGTACTAATAAGACATCTAATTTCTTGCAACGCTCAGTCCTGCTCCAGTAATATTTAATTGCCTGTTTGACTTCAAAGGCGTGCAGCTGGACCTCTTCAGGATGACATGGTCAAAGATAAAATGAGGAGAATGACGCTTTGATTCTAACAAAACGAAGAACTGACTTTCAGAGCTGGCTCTGCTGCTGCTTGTTAAAACACCCTGACAATGATTCAAGGAAAGGGATTCTGAATGGCTCACCTTCCCCACACACTTCTCCCCCTGGAAGATCGAACAGCAACTAGAAAAGCCACTTTTATGTACAGACATTAGGCAATGTACAGATTTCTACCAACCACACAAACAGGGGTTTAGAAAGAATTTCTAGGACCAACCGTCTTGCAAACACTATTCTGAAAAGCCAGCATGGTGCAGTTAGAAAAAAACTGGTGCAGGGATTGATGTCTAGCTATTGTTACTAGGATCACAATTACAGTAGCTCTCAGAAGCCCCACTCATAATAGCATCCCATTGCGTTAGTAACAGTCCACCAGCATAGCCTCCAATCCTGCAAAAAACTTACCTCAAACAAAGCTGAACAGCACCACTGCTTTCAATGGGATGACGCCCAGAGAGCAAAACTAAGCACATGCAAAAATCTTTGCAGAATTGGAGCTTATGTAAGAAATGGTCCTCTGCCCCCATGGGCTTGCAATCTAATTTTATGACAAGATGCAACCATCGGGTATTTTTAAGACGCACAAAGGGGAGCGACCATGACTAACTACAGGAAGGAGATTGTGAGTTTACTCAGGTTGTGTATGACCCTCCCTCTCACCCAGAAGAATGGTTCAGTGCTCGATCACAGACTTCTGTCATGACCTTCAGTCAGTCAACTGGTCCCTCTGTGCCTAAGTTCCCAGCCTACACAAGGGGAACAATCAAAGGGTACCGCAGGAATAAACCAGTCAAACAGATTGAGAGGGGCTCTTGGGCTATGGTAATGGCAGCCATGCAAGCAGAATCTATTTCTAGATTCTAGATAAATCTATTTCCTTTTTATAGATCTCACTTTTCCTAGTTTTAAGAATTCATTCCTTCCCCTCCCCCCACTATCTACTTCTATCTAATTCCAATAATGTTTAAATCTTTGCCTATTTCAGCGGTGTGTGGTGGGGTAGATGCTGGTGGATTGGGGGAAGGAGTAAGGGGGGTTTAAAATAATCCCCTGATTTTGCTTACCTCTGAATTTTTAAATATATAAATTCCTATTAACCCTTTCCATTTCACATCTTCAAGAAAATAAAAATCCTAACACGCGCCATCCTCTGTTTTACGTGTTTTCTGCTGCCTTTGCTCTCCCCTAACAGTCCAGTCACATCCATTCTCTCCACAGGAAGTTAAAATCACACACAGTTAGACACTAGGGATGAATCGCAAGTACCTGCCACTCCCGTTTGCCCCTCAGAGAGACCTGAGACCTTTCTGAGGGATGCAGCTTCATGTGGTTAATGGCCAAAGTGACCACATCTTCCTCATCAAGGACAGTGTGTGTGTATAGGGCCATGCAGATGGCCCTTCCTAGCTCCGGGCTACTGTCCCCTACTGCCGTTTGCCTTTCAACCAACAGTGAGGCTGTTTTCAGGCTGTTCCGTCATCAAGGAGATTGCTGCTCAGTCGTTTGGCTGGAAAATGGTGAGACTGAGGTCAGGTAACTGCACTTTGTTGCCTCAGCCTCTTCCCCCCAAAATGATCAGAAGGAATCCCTCAGACTAGCCTTGTTTCTGCCACCTAATGCAGGATCGTTAAGCCCAAGTCTTCAGAAATCGTAAGTCCACCCCCCTTCTCCCCTCCCCTCCTCTCTTCCCCCCCCCCCCCCCAATCATGAGACTGGTTTAAAATTCACAGATATTAAAAGATACCCAATAGATATGGAGTCTTCCTATTAGCTTTCTGGTTTTTGAACTGCTAAGGGTCATTTTTTAAAGGTTTTCTCCACAACCAGCAGGGCTAGAAACAGGGTTTTTAAAAGAGAAAGCTGAAATTCTCAAATAAGTACAGGAGCTCGGGTTCTAAGAGAAAACACCAAATATTCCAACACTTGCAATAAAATCATGAGTGTTGGCAACACAGCCAGTGGTCTCTTCCTGCTGAAACGCTAACACATCTCTTGTGTTAACTATGTGAATGAAATTCCAGACTCTTCATAGTGAAGTCATCTACCCGCTAATTTAATTGGTGTGAGAGAAATCTATTGCCACAAGCAGCCTGCTAGCCCCTGAAAGTCTAAAAGTCCACATTGCTAGAAATTCCTTCCTAAGGATCTATGCACATAGTACTGTCCTGATATGAAGTGTAAACTGAATGAATCAGAAACCAAATAATTAGGCAAAACACATCCAGTAAAATTACCAAAGGACCTCTAATATCTGAAATATAAAAGATGTTACAATAAAGGCAATATTTGCATAATCTGTCAGGGGCTATACAAATAACCAAATTTTTTTTCTTATTAACACTGAAGTAATCTTTAAGCCTATTAATATCAGTTTAGCCTCACACCCAGAGAGGAGAAAGGTGGTCTGTGGCATGCATGTGTGCTCACTGTAAGAAAGAGGTCTAGCCATGGTTCTGGATACAGTGCTTCAAATGATCAGCATGCTCTGAAGGAAAAAAAAAAGACATTACTGCTTGATGAAATTAACAAAAGATTGCACAGGACTGGAGATCCAAAAAACATCTTGATTTTGTAAAATTTAAAAAATAAAACAAACATATAGAATCACTCTAATTAAGTTAAGATCAGGCTCTAAATTAAGGAAGAGCTTGCCAAAAACAGAGCAAGCATTTTAATAAAGGAGTTATCACCCGCCCAAGATAGATACTGTGTTGTCATGCTAAAAGGTAATGTACACATTATTGAAAAAAACAGCCCAATGTAAATACATGGAATATACCTAAACCTCTCTAAAATCTAGGTTGGAGTTACCAATTGCTATTTTTGCAGAACCAGAACAACAGTTCATGTTGCAAGTAAAATGTAAGAACATTGCACTGGGAAGTTTCATCTGCACCTAGATTTTCTTTAAAACAAAACCTCCCAACACATGCTCATGGAGCAGTGCTCGCGCTTGAAAGCAGGAAGCCGTAGGACCAAAACACTAGCAACAGAGGTAGGGCAGAGATGATCATCAGTGTAAACCACTGGAAGCTAAAATACAAAATTGCTGTATTGAGTATATGCACTAGGGTATCAATCAAGATACATTTTTTCCAATTGAACAACTAATTTAGACTGAAAAAGTTACTCTCTGAATAGCCAAGTAATAAAAGCAGCATGGGACACAGGTCATTTCTCAAGTATAGGTGTCTGCCTACTGCACAGGATATCAGAAACGTTCTGTAAGTGCCACATCCTGATCAATGACAAACACCAATGGGACAGGTGGCAGGAGGGCTCAGATGGCAGCAACTGTTGCCTTTGGCCCCCATGTTGATTGCAGAGCCTCTCACTGACACATGAGCTCGCTGCCGATGCTGGCGCTACAGAACACTGCTAGAAAAAGATAAACCATTAAAGCATCCATGCTTCAGTTATGCTGAGGTGACGTCTCCCTTGAAGTTAAAGCTCCCATGAATATTTTAGGGAAAATTTGCTAGAGAATGCTGCCAATATTCTACCTGTCAAGTAAGCCACCCGGATGCTGAAAGCAGCGTGTAAGTTATACCCAATTGCAAGCCCACACCTGGGTGTTCATAAGACTATAGGGGAAAAAACATCTTAATCAGATCTGATCCAAGACGGAAAGTATAGTTTTCATTATTGTGGCTTTTATTTCATCCAAACATAGAGATTATTGTTTTACATGAAATGAGATGGTGGAGGGAGAGAGGCCCTGGCAGAGAACGCAGACACACAATGCCAAGAGTAGCTGAAGAAACACAAGCATGACTTCCAAAATATGATCTTTCAGGGCAAATTCTTTACAGGAATTGACAGCTCTACTGCCTTTGCACCTCAGCAGCAGACCACATGCTGCCAAGCTCTAGCATGCAAAATGGTTTGCACCCTGGGCTAAAAGAATTCAAGATTTGACCAAATAGGCCACAACACAGGCATGTCGGGTGGGGGACATAAGGCTTTCCGAGCAGTTATTAGGCATCCTATGTGGGCCCAAAGAGGTGTCCCAGCCCTGTTGCACAGTCCAGACTTGAAGCTAAAGTAACAGATTGGGGACTGAAGTATTCCGATTATGAAGTACTGTTCCAGTGCAACGGAGTAATACAAGGATGTTAAGGAAGTTAAGGCAAGTTAAGGAAGCATGGGTTGGATGAGTGGACCGTAAGGTGGATCAAAAACTGGCTAGATCAATGGGCTCAGCGGGTAGGACTCAATGGCTCGATATGTGGTTGGCAACTGGTAACAAGTGGAGTGCCCCGGGGTCGGTCCTAGGGCCGGTTCTATTCAACATCTTCATTAATGATCTTGATGATGGAATAGACTGCGTGCTGAGTAAGTTTGCAGATGACACCAAGTTGGGGGGAATGGTAGATAATCTGGAGGGCAGGGACAGGATCCAGGGAGACTTGGACAAATTGGAACACTGGGCCGAAAGAAACCTCATGAGGTTCAACAAAGACAAGTGCAAAGTCCTGCACTTAGGACAGAAAAATCCCATACACTGCTACAGGCTGGGGACCGATCGGCTAAGTAGCAGCGCTGTAGAAAAGGACCTGGGGGTTATGGTGGACGGGAAGATGAATATGAGCCAACAGTGTGCCCTTGTTGCCAAAAAGACCAATGGCATATTAGGCTGCATCAGTAGGAGTATTGCCAGCTGATTGAGGGATGTGATAATTCCCCTCTATTCGACACTGGTCAGGCTGCATCTGGAATACTGTGTCCAGTTTTGGGCTTCCCACTACAGAAAGGATGTGGACAAATTAGAAAGAGTCCAGCAGAGGACAACAAAAATGATTAGGGGGCTGGGGAACATGACTTATGAGGAGAGACTGAAGGAACTATGCTTATTTAGTCTACAGAAGAGAAGACTGAGGGGAGATTTGATAGCAACCTTCAACTACTTGAAGGAGTGCTCCAAAGAGGAGGGAGCTAGGCTTTTCTCAATGGTAGCAAAGGACAGAACAAGGAGCAATGGTTTCAAATTACAGCTGGGGAGGTCGAGGTTGGATATTAGGAAAAACTTTCTCACTAGGAGGGTGGTGAAGCATTGGAATGGGCTATCTAGGGAGGTGGTAGAATCTCCATCTTTGGAGGTTTTTTAAGGCCCAGTTAGACAAAACCCTGGCTGGGGTGATTTAGTGGGAGTGGTCCTGCTTTTTAGCAAGGGGTTGGACTAGATGACCTCATGAGGTCCCTTCCAACCCTATTGTTCTTTGATTCTATGATGTGGAAGGCCATAGCTCATGGCATGCAATCTGCACCCTCTGATGCTCATTTTTGTTTGCACTGTTGTTCGGACAAGTTAAACACAATTGCCTGAGCTATTCAGGTGCTTCTCTCACCTGGGGAGCTGGGGTTTTGGATTTCTTCTGAAATGCATCATATATCCACCGATCACCAACTCCAGCCTTTTGTCTGTGGATGGAGAAGGACAGAGTGGGAAATGGGTCCTGCCCACATTAGTAGGTCTGTATTTTTAGAGCTGGCTCTTTAAAGGATCACTTTCTCTGTATAGGAGCAGTTTTTCCAGATAAACTTGAAGTGATGTAGAAGGGATTAAATATGTATTTCTAGTTTAATGATCCATACATATTTTTACCTACAGAAATTGTAACTTGGGAATGAAACAAAGGGTTGATGGATATTTAGAAGGTGAGCTAGGGAATAATTTAATTTTACTTATGCTTTAGTAATTAGCTTTCTTGATCGTATTTGATATTGTTCCCAAGTTTCCTACTTTAATAGAATGTTTACCACTTCACATTCTGAAGATTCCCTGTTATATAATTAAGTCCAGAGAAGCAGTGCAATCAGCAGTTACATGAATATGATACAGTGATATATAATATCTAATATATAGGTTATGTAGGTAGTGTATATATAACCTTCATTCTTTCATGCACCCTTCCCGTCCATCCATGCTATTTATAACTGTGGACTTCACAGCACTATATTTATAAAAGCATTGTTTATGTCCCTCTGCGCATGTTTGTTTGCACTGCATATTTGTAACTAGCTTTGTGAGATGTTTCTTCTGTCACTATGTTGTAAAATAAATAAATAAATAAATAAATAAATAAATAAATAAAATAGAATGAAGCTAAATGCACTTCTGCAATTAGCCTGCATATTTTGTGGCCTCCTGAAAGGTTGGCTATCAATTAGTTGGGAAGTAGAGTAGGGAAAATCGGAATAGGTCATTTATTAGTATTCTGATACGACACCATCCATCTTTTGAAGCCCTACTCTTAACAATCTTACTTTTGGAAAAAGAAAAGAATAACTGTATAACTACCGAGAAAGAAATCTTGGCTTCATTGAATTCAATGGCAAAACTCCCAATAACTTCAATGAGATCTGAATTTCACCCAAAATCTGTCCAGCAAAATATAGGATTCCTGTCAAATGTAAACATGGTTATGTTGATTATACAAGCTCTTGGTTAGTCAGCTGTATTCTGCATATCTATTTATATAAGAGCTCAACATTTTGAGTTTACAGAAAAGTTACCCTGCTAAAGTACCTTCATATACTGTGCTATTAATTATACTGAAAAGAATAAAAAACACAATCCTTATTCTTACTTATTGGAGTCAGCTGGGTTGACTCATTTGTATTTATTTAAAGTCAAGCACTATCTCTTGATTAAAAAATATAATATGAAGACAGATCTGAAATGTCACCCGTCATTTCACACCTAATCCATGGATTTAGAGAACGGAATATTAAAAAAGAACTATGAAAATTTACTTGATGTGGGCATGCCAGGAAGGGTAAAAAATTGTAATCTACAATTAGTGTATTCATCATCTTCATCCTAAGATTTTATCTCAAGTTGCTGTTGTTTAAAGCAAGGGGCCAAATCTATCCATGCAATCAAAATAGAGCTCACTGTCTTGCAAATGGAACAACCTCACTCCTACTGAAGTCCATGATAATATTTTCATTGTGTTCTGGCCTTTTTCTGCTTTCAGCGAGTCAATCTAGGGGTGCCTTAGGTCATGTCTGCACTCTCAAAAAGGTGGGCTTGGCAGCTAGATACCTAAGGTGCACTAGCTCTAGCTTTCTGTAAAATCCTAGTGCAGAGCAGACGTGGCTTTGTAGTTCTGCTGTAATATACCTAACAAAGGTGACCCACAGGCAGGGGAGACAGAGAGGACTTCACCAATCTATGTGGCAATAAAAACTACAGGTCCCTTGCCTCCACAAGGGTTTTAACAGAAAGATAGAGCTCACATGGATTAGTTATCCCAAGTATAAATCTACCTATTGTGGCTGTGAAGACAGCTTCAGAGCATGTCCCTTCAGGGAAACAGGGATAACATATGCTGTCTTTGATTTCTGCGCTACAGTTCCTTCAGATGGCTGGACCATCTCAGTTCCAAATCCCATCCTTCTCCAAGTATGGAATGGGATCTTGGCACCAAGATGGTCCAGCTGTCCGAAGGAACTGTAGGGCAGAAATCAAAGGCTATGTCAACACTAGAGATAATCCTTTATTAATTATCCTTCTCTTGCAATTCACTGTAAGTGACCATAGAAAGAGAGCAGAACTCAAGATGAAACAGAAATTAACAAACTTGCTATCCTGTTCAAATTCACGTTATGGCCTGTCCCTGTATTCCTTGTAGCTTTTGGAGAATTTAGTATTGCCAAACCTGATACATTCAAAAATCATGAGTCACGCCCCCCCCCCCCCCAAAGTGGCTTTGAAGTTATGAGACATTTTAAAAATACAACAACTTTGGGCATTTTTTGTGTGTGTCAGAATTAATATGGTTTACATTTTCAAACTGCAACTATGAGCGCTAGAAACATACATTTTAAATGACTGCTGAGAGTCTCTCACAACACATGAGAATCCAGAAGCTGGGGCTTTAAGAAAAACACCAACTATTGCAGGACTTGCAATAGAAATTCAGAGTTGGTAATACTGGGAATTTCATCTGGATGAGGAGTGCAGGGTGAAGCCTTTACTTTATAACCTGTAGCATTCACACACTCCATGTCAGTTACATAGGGTTAAAAAAAAATGTAGCTACATAGTCAAAGTTTGTACGCTTTTGAGGGAGCTTTTTTTTTTTTTTTTTTATCATGTATCTGTAGGGAACCCTGGAAGCTCTGGGAACAACTGTCATACAAATTCACAGCAGTACTGTAGGCGAAAGGTGTGCCTGTGGCATACCAGTGCATGGAAGGTTTGTTAAGTCAATAATTAGAATCAGCATCGGTCACAATGCTATCTTTAAGGGTTAGCATTACCTTTGATAAAGCCAAGCTTTGTTGGCAGTCAGAGAGACAAAGCGGATCTTTAATTTTTATTGTTCTTGTAACTTGCATCAGAGGCGCCGAGAACTTTCGATAGACGTGTCTCTTTATTTTTATATAAATCCTAAATACACAATAAAACATACCCCCAATGTATAGCATTTTACAGCTTTCACAGAAACTGAGGGCTTATGGGGCTGATTCCCAATATCTTGTCTAGTCCAAACACCTCTGAAAAGCAGATATAAAATGCTCGCAGGGTGGAATGTCAGTGCTTCTCACCCCCATGAGGAAGCACCATGCAAGAGGGAAGACAAAAGAATCTGTCCGAAAACCTCAACCAGGAGGCAACGGTTTTAAAAACATTTGCATAGCACACTCTTCTTTGTCAAGAGTAATATGCTTTCTGGGACTGATGCAAAGTTTACGAAAGTCAAGGAAACATTTCCCTCTGACTATAATGGGTTTTCAACCAGGCTTTCTGACCCTACTCTGCTATTTGTGAAAAAAGGAATAAGCATTTTGGTTTTGTAAAAAATAATAGTTTCACTGGATAGGGGTGTACTAAATCTAGCCGAGAACATTCACCTGCACTTCTGAGGTGTCCATGCAGATGTATGATGCTCTGCACAGTCTCTGGTCAGTGATTCAAAAGGATAAAGTCTTCAATGACAGATTTTGCAATTTCCCTTTGGAGCCATTACTAAGTGATGCTGCTTTCAGTGACGCTATATTTAGTTCCCTAATTTTGCACTTACCAAACATACCCATTGGGCTGAATAGTGTCCTCCTCTAGAAAAAGGAGTGAGATGGTGTGAGAACGAAATGACCAAAACCCAGAAAAACTACCTGAAAGGCCATTGTTCATGCACAAGTTTACAAATGACAGAAGGAGTGGGGCCCATGGAGACAAACACAGCAGAAACTCCCTCCAGCCCAGCCCTTGGCTATACAAAAAGCAGCAATGTAGAGTAACACTGATATACACACACAGCATCACAACCCAACACATAGCCAGACATCATGGTATGGAAGGTGTAGAAGCCACAGCAAACCCCCCTCACTATCTCCCTGAGTCAAACATGTTCCTGGGCAGTAGCTGACATTCCCTGACACTTGGTGAGCTGTCAGCAGCCAGAGGGCAGTTGTCAGACTGTCAGCTTACTCTTCAAACAGAAGAGAAGGCCACCTCACTTTGTAAGCTACACTCCCTGCCCAAGACGGGACAATAATGGCTGTGCTCCTTGTGTCCATATCAAGGACAGCACAGAGTCGGCAACACTAGCCTCACAGAAAAGGGGCAGAGAGGGGACCAGGCAGCCTGTGTACATCACTAAGTTACCAAGTTGCAGAAGCCATGTAGCAGGGTCAGGATACCAAGGAGTCAGAGTGAGGCACCAGGTTACAGAAACAAAGCAAGTAGCAAAGTCCGGCCCGAATTGAGGTCAGAATGTGGAGTCTGAAGTCTACAAAAAGACATGGCACTCTGCATCGTTGCTCAGACAGCTCCCCATGCCAGCTTTCTCAATCATATGTTAGCATGACCCAATCAGTAGGTTGCGGGAGGCCATCACTCAGGCCCCACTGGGTGGTTCTTCCCACAGCATCTGGCCTCACAGGCTCCTCCAGTGAAAACCCAGCCTCAGCTTCCAATGGTGATGATGAGGATGCACCAGCAGCCTAGAATAACCATGGTCTCAGGTTCTAGTCCTGCAGCACCTCAGAAAAGATTGAAGAGAAGGTCAGGCTACGGCTCCTCCCTCCACTAGCCTGCTGAGCTGGTTGGCCACTGAAGGATATGCCTGCTCACCCCCTGAAAGGGTGCAACACCAGACACACTACCACGTCATTCATGCTGATGAGCTCCAGGAGGAAATGAATGGGATAGCTCCAGGAGCTGCACCTACACAACTCCACTGAAAAGAGACATAGCTCTGTCTAGGCCCGACCCGCCACTGTCCTGTGCAGCCGTTTACACTGATGCAAGTATAAGCTGCTACCCACAGTAGAACGTAGAGCTGCAGTCACATGGTATGGATGCAACAGATGGCACAGGCCTTGGATCCTATGCAGCAGGACTGTTACACTCCCGTTCTGCGATTGCTAAGAGATCACGCTCCCCAGGCGCAAGGCAGAGGAGACCCCCCCTTGAGGAGGGGCAAAAATTAAAACATAAAAAGCAAACTTGTGGGCTTCCTGGGATGCAGCAACAGCAGTTTAGTGCCTCTAAAGTCCAGTCAACTAGAAGTATTGGCTGTGGTCCAAACAGTTCTGTATAAAGTTACCCAGCTTAAATGAATGAAATCAAAGTCTGCAACCATCAACAATTATCCATAAAGTAGTGCTCGTCACTAGACTGACTGAATTCAGAGTTAGCAACCAGTTACCATCTCTTATGCAGCAGTAATTTTCAATGCTTGCCATCTATTCTCTGAATCCACGCATTTATGCACTCACAGGCAGATTTTCCCACCCCTCACCATTCGCCTTCCCCCCCCCCCCCAGTATCATAAAGCCTTTTATATACTAGTTATTTAATTGTTAGACGAAAGCCAAGCAATTAACCTGGGCAACATCTGCTCTAATTGGTTATAAATAAAGAAACACCAGCCTGTTTGCAAGTACAATAGTTTTGCTGTCCATTTATAATTTACCATGTGCCACTTCATTCCTAGGAACACCTTGGGGATTCAGCTATTTCCCTTTCACTGGCACCCCATACCCTGACCTTTTTTATTTTAGAAACTGAATGGCCATTGTTAGAGTGTCCGCAGCTGGAACTGACCCAGTAACACCGAGAAATACTCTCACACATTTAACGACGACTTTTATTAGATGTTAGTGGCAAGACAGACTCTTTCTGGTGCCCTTATCTCAGAAATACATGTGCTGTCGCCCAGTCAGTGAGTACAAAAGCATTTACTCCTCATATTAACACGCTCCAGCTCTGTGCGAAAAGGGGGTCAGTTATTTATTATTCATTACCACTGCAGGCATTTATAGGGCATTCATCACTACTGCACAAGCATGCATTTTACATGGTTGAAAGTTGGGCCTGCATATTCTCTCCAATAAAATGGAGCAGATACACTATAAACTCCATTTCTCTAAGGTCCCTAAGCACATGCGTAACTTTCAGTACTACAAACTAAGATCCTGACCCTGCAAACTGGGATTTTGCCACATCAATCCCTGGGGCAGAAAAACTCCTAAGTGACTCAGAAAATAGTGAAACACAGGGCTGATGAGTCGTCATGCTACAGTTGGGACACACTCACACTGGCTGTCTCACAAAGCAGGGGACACAGCCCTTCAATCCCACTAGCATTGCAAGAACTCCTGGAATTTCTCAGCATGTAAATCTAGGATATTGGCATGGAGAGACGGCCCCTCTGCACCAGCGTTCTCCTCCCAGGGCAGCATTTCAGATGGGTGTTATCCTGCAAGCCAGTGCTACACAAGCCCTTTCTGGGAGGGTAGAACATATACAGCAGGCTGTTACCATTGTTAATGCTGACAGCTCCAACGCTCATGCCTGTGGCAAGTTCCACTGGACCATCCCCAGGAGAATGACCCCATGCAGAACAGTCAGTCCCCTGCTGCACCTACCATCCTCCCTGCCAAAATAGGATATCTTCCCACGCTGCATATCTCAGACCAGTGAGTTAAGGGAGACTTTACTGCCATGCACCACCTGAGCCTTTTTCTGTTTTGAACATGTCCCTCAAAGAAGAAAACTTCCAAACTGACTGATTCTCTGCCCTCTCTCCATTTCAAACTCAATTACTGAAGTATTGGTGATATCATTGCATTTCTTCTCTTCACTTCCACCCTGATGGGCCAATTCTGGATGATGTTGGTTTGTGCCCAGTTCATTGCACCCTCCTTGAAAAGCAGAGAGGGGCACCTGGGCCATAACACAGAAAAGCTGGATAGAGTGTTAGAAACCTAGCCAAACATGAGTTCATTCTTTCACCCATGGGTTTGTCCTCACTGCGCTCAAAGGTGACAGTCAGACTTTATCAAAGATAATGCTTACACTTAAAGATAGTATTGTGCATGGCATTCACTAAACTCGGGGACTTTCAAGCCTTTCATGCCTTGAGGTATAAACCCTAAATCAATAAATCCTAAACAATAAAATAAATCCCATTATAGCATTTTACGACTTTTGCAGAAACTTTGGGCAACCAGGCCCACTTGTCAGTTACCCACCATATCATGTGGTCAAACCACTCCTGCCCTACCGGTAAAGACACACAGCTGAACACCAGAGGCAACCTCAACATGAAGCAAAGATTCATCAGAACCCATGTCAACTTCTCACAAAGGTCGCTAATCCAGACTTTACACCTCTGTTCCTCAGCACTACTGAAACACATATGCATCAGCACCTGGATAACAGATGCTGGTTTAAAAAGAGGTTTCAGGTCTTAGAGCTACATACTTCCATGAAATCAGAGTCATTTTACACCCAGCTTTGATATCCAAAGGATTCTCTTTGAGAGATCTCACCCTCTTGTAGATGCAAGTTTCCAAGCCACCCTTTTGGTAACTGGGGGGAAAAAAAAAACTGGTTCCAGTTGGGGGGAAAGAAGTAGCACAAGAATCCTAGCACTAGGGCAATTCAGCAGATCTTCTAGCTGTTTTCTGATCTCGTTCATCTAGTCTCTGATTTCTGTCTCCATCTGAGGGTTGCTATTTTGGAAGGCCATTTATCTCCAGTCAGAATAAAGGACTTCACAATGCTGAAATAAAAACCAGAGCCTGAAAAATGTCACTGTACTATGTGCTCAGGCTGCCAGAAGCCTGCTCTGTTCACATTTAGTCCTACTCTGTCAGCAAGAGGTGTTTTAACTTTCCAGACAGCAATTTATTTTTTAAAATGTGGTAGACATCACTAAAATAATAATAATAATAATAATAATAATAATAATAATAATAATAATAATAATAATAAAATCAGACTCAATCTACGTGGCAAGAGTTCTCATCCACAGGACACCTACAAGGTAGGGTTAAAACTCGATGGCCCTGAGGTCACTTCTACATGAAACATAACTTTCAAACATAACCACATGGTCGAATATGCTAGGGAAAAGTAAAGCCATGGGCACAAATAAAAAATGAGGTGTCTGTCCACCCCTATATGTGCTCAGTATTGTTGCTCTAAAACCCAGTTTTTTAACTTGGCTGCGTAAACCAAGACATCCAATCACCTGTCTTAGCTGCCTAAATGCAAACAAGTGTCTAAGACCTTGTTTACATGAGAAAGTTTGAGTGGTTTAGATAACAGTGTGTTTTAAAATCAATTTAGCAAACTAAAAACAAACCTCTGTGCAGATACTTACTTTGGTTTAAGGATGGCTTATTTGGGTTTTGCTTTAGTCACATAGGAAGAGATTTAAGCTAAATTAAAACAACCCACTATTTACCCAAAATAAAAGTGTCCACTTGGGGCACGGCAGTGATTTAGCTAAGCTGTTTTAAAAAAAACAATTTAAGTGAAACTAGTACAACCGATTCATGCAGTCAAGGCCCAATGTTAACAGTCCACTCTCCACAAAGAGCCTCACATTACCAGGAAAAACTTTGATATGGCTTCAATCTCAGAATTCCCTGCTTTTCTTCAAAAGCCCACAAGAAACAAATGAAAATGAACAAACAAACAGATAACTGATAGGCATGGCCCTCAGACTGAAACTAGCAAGGACTGCAGAAAAGGGCTGTTGCTGAACCTGACGTGAAACCGACTTTGGTCTTTCCACTAATTTTGCTTGTGCAATTTCACATTTGGCATGCACTAAGAGTCAACTGATTTGCACCAGCTTTAACAGAAAGCTTTGAGAGTTTAGCAAACAATGAATGAAAAAGCCTGCTGAGTGGAGAAATGGAACGTCTAGGTTCCCTTTAATGAACAGATGATGAAACTGCTAAGAAGGGTTAATGATATCCTTCTGTGGTGTTCTTCAGCAGATTGTAAACAAGGATGGACAGAAGGATTAACTGCAGTTCTTGCCTTTTGTTAATTCCAACACATGCATACACTGCAGCCTTCCCACTTGGGAATGGTGCGCCAACACGCACTCCTCTATGCATGGCTGAAGAGCTACCATATATTTTGAATGGTTTTCCGATTTGAAGTGAGTCATCCTCAATCAGATTCCCCATTGGGGCAGTAAAGTCTGCAATAACTCCTGCATACCAGGACCCCAAAACACGGCTTGCAAGGAATTTCAATAAAATCATTCAGAGATGCCCAAATGCAAGAGTGAGAGTTGTAGGAATGGAACCACACCACAGCTAAAACTTCCTTTTCCATTCTTTTCCAGAGATTTCTTTAAGCGTTCTATAAGGTGTATGACAGAAATGAACTGCTATCATATTTTGTCATGGAGTCTATGTGCCTGGCAGGAATTCAAAAGGATAAAGCTTCTTGGTCTGAGATCTATGATAGGAACACCGGAACTGCCAGACTGGATCACACCCAAAGTCCATTTAGTCCCATAACCTGTCTCTGACAGTGCCCAGCACCAGCTGCTTTAGAGAAGGTGCAAGGACCCTGATAATTAACAATTATGGGTTAATCTCTCCACCATCAGCTAGTATTTGGCTCTGACCCCAATTATCTGCAAAGAGGAGGCAAATATGAACATGATAGTGAAGATGTTTTTCCTTCCCCATGCACGGCGGGTGTTTTGAGAGAGAATGTACTAGAATAGCAAGAGAAAGCACCTCTGAGGACTGAAACAGGAAATTTGCCAAGCTTTTCTACTGAGAGATTTCAACTTATTTTTTCTGGTGTCTATTTTAAGACAATTTCAGTGACAATCCATAACAGAGATTATGTTGTGTTTCAATTAATTTTGTACCGCATTTTAATTAACAGTTTGGTACTACCCTGGAAAGAACACAAAGCTGTTAAAAATTCTTACATGGTTCCAAGTGATGAGCTCTACAACCAAGGGGAGGAGAAACAAGACCAGAAACCTTGGGCATTTGTTACCAAAAGATGGGGAGTCCTTGGTAGCTTGCTTGATGCTACCCAAGTAACCCCACTTATTCTACCCTGAATTAGGCGTCTATCAGCCCGGACAGTACCCCTTGAGAAAAGATCAAGACTGTAACGCTGTTTAACAAACCAAGATGATGATTTTATTCTAACAGAACACAAGTTATAGAAACAGAGTAAAAGTTCCCCCAAAATCCCCAAAACAATAACCGAACCTTTCCTCCCACCAAAGGGCCCTCAGCATTTACGGTTTCTCTTCTCCCTCCGGGGAGCTGGGGTACCGATCGTCCGAAATAGTAGGGGAGTGTCCAAGAATCAAGTCCAAAGTCCAGAGTCAGTCCCGTCTGCGTCAGGATCCAGGTCCGGGTCCTCCAAGCTTGAATCGTCTGCTTCTCGGCCTGCTCCGATGAGTTGTGGTGCATGGTCTGTGTATACGGAGCCGGGCTGCCTCTCAGATGGACAGCAAGAAGCCTCTGTAGCCTGAGTGCTTTATTAAGTTCATTGGCCAATCATGGCCCTGGGTTTTCCCGCCGTTAGAGTCCTCTTTGCACTCAGCACGCAAGTTTTTGTGCACACTGCCCGCTTCTGTTGTGCACACGTCCCTAACTGAGGCCTGTTGCTGGGCAAGCTCTCCACCCTGGCCAGACTTGGCAGCCTGCCAGTTCACCTCAGCCTGAACTGTCAATCATGGCGTCCATTTTATAACCATTTTCAACATTAACTTTTAACAGAAGACTAAAAGTATTCCCAACAATTCCTGTCCAGGGCAGAGAGAAGCCCTCTGTTTGGACCGTTTCCCCTCTAAGGAGCAATGCGATAAAAAGGGTTCAGAGGCTAGGTGCCACGAATGTCTCCTTTTAATTGGTTCAAAAGGCTCAGGAATACACCCTGGCATTCTAAATTATACGTATGCCAATGCATGCAGATAAACACTCAGGGCTTGAAAATTTCCCCAGACACTTTCTCAAGCAGGTGTTACCATCAGTAGAGCCCCAGGCAAATACAGCTGAATCACCACTCCTGCACGCAAACACATGGGTCTTTTAAATTTATATTAGCACAGCTTTATGTCCCCCCCGTGAAATCCTCCCACCCAATAAATATATTCTCCTGCTCTCCCCCCACATACACTCTTTGGCTATGTATACACTGGCAAGTTAGTTCAAATTAAGGAAGCTTAAGGGCTTCCTTAATTCAAACTAATAAATTCGAATATGCTATTCGAACTAAGGGTTAATTCGAACTAGTTAGTTCAAATTAACCAATGTGGCCATGTTAGTTCAAACTAATTGCTTAGTTCGAACCAACCGGCCCATTGAACTCAATGCAATTGTCTAATTCGAACTAAGCAAGTGCCATGAATGGCACTTGCTTAGTTTGAACTAAATTTTGCTAGACAAAAGAGTCTTGTGGCACTTTTAAAGACTAACAGATTTATTAATCGCATGAGCTTTCGTGGGAGAAAATCCCACTTCGTCAGACGCTTTGAAGATAGGAAAGTTACAGAGTGGGAGGAAATTAAATGCAGGGGAGTGTATGACATAGCATCAGGTCAGGCTGTAACAGCAAATCAAAGTAGGTGTTAGGAATCAAAACACTGGGGAACAGCACATAGAGGAGGGGGGAGGTCAATTCACTTGATGTAATGCGAGAAAAATCCATAGTCCCTGTTTAACCCCAAGGCAACTGAGTCAAATTTGCATATAAGTTCGAGTTCTGCAGACTCTCTTTGAAGCTGTGATTTGTTATTCATCTGTTTCAACACAGCTATTAACAAGTCGTTAAGGGAGTGAGCAGGGAGGTTGAAGTGTTCCCCTACAGGTTTTTCATTGAATTAGTTAGTTAATAAGTCAAAACACACAAACCATCAGCACCCTGTTCACTTCAAGGGAGCTGCACAGACACACTCTTGCCGAGGATCTGGACCAATGTTCTGAATTACTGGTATAAGTTCCAGGGCTCAGCTGTCTGAAGAGTACCAGAGCAGCAGAGAAAAAGATGGAACCTCTTTACATCAAACATCAAAAAATTCCTGATTTCAGTTCTTTAAAATAACACATACACATTGTTTTCTCTTAAATGAATAAACTATTCACATATTCACTCACTTAAAAGAAGCTGACATCTCCGACTAGCTCCTCAGCTGACGTAGATCGCTATGGGGCCACCAACTTCAGTGGCACTGCGGCAGTTTGTGCTATCAAAGTGCATTTCTCCACAACTGTTTAACTTTAAAACAAAGACATTAGGATTTGGAAGGAGCAAAGAGGAGAAAATAGGAATCTGTGATGACAGCCTTATGGTTACGATGACAGAATGTGAAATCATCATTTCTGTTTCAAAACAGCATCATCACAAAGGGAATTAACAACCAGACTTAGGTTTGCACTTCTGCGCTTTGAAGTGAGTGACAGTTTGTGCAAATCTATCTGTTCTAAACCCCTTTTCAATCACTATTACCTTTCCAAAATGTTCGCCTTCCCAGATGAAATCCCCTGGGCTGGGTATCTTCCCCATTTTAGAAATGTGTCAGCAAATGCTGTTAAGTTATTAGCACTAGCAAGTGGGGAGACTCACTTCCTCCATTATATAAAATATTCTTGTCACTTTTTTTGAAGCCAGGCTTGTGTGGGAAAGGATAGAAGAGGAGAGCTGAAATTTGATATGGACATATCCCTCACTGAGAAGTGTCTCAGTTTTCCAGTGAAAATTGGTTTTTATTCAACCCAGTTATGAGCCTTTCAGGAAAAAATAATCATCCACATTTTTGTATACCTGATATGATTTCTCAGCAATATTATAAAATAAATCAGTCATGCATATAAATGATCACAGTCTAACAGCCACACACTTGACTCCACTTTCAAATTACTCTGAACTAACCAGGAGCCATTTGCAAATGTTTTGGGAAATGCTGGATCCAGTGAAAGGAATTCTCCCTTGGTTTTTTTTTTTTTTTTTTCGGGGGGGGGGGGGGCCGGGGGAGGGAACATACATAGTGCTGAGAACCACAAAGTAGCCCGATGCTGATCTTAAGGAATCTGTAGGTTTGAGAAGGGTATAACCTGTGGCTTCTTCCCCACCTCCTTCTCAGTGAGAATGGCATGGACACTCTGTGACTTAAAACTCATGAACTCCAAGATGCTGGACTTATGTCTCCCATTTAAGTGAATCGGAATTTCATCTGAATCAGGATGCAGAACAGGGTCCTTTATAATGCAAGTTGCCACACATGAAGCAAACAAGTTACAGTTGAACCAACCGCTACATCAATCTTAGGAAGAAACAGTCACATGAGTTATTTTCTCAGTGGGGGAAAAATACCACATAACAAAAGTGATGTCAATGAAGAACAGGTTGAACAACCCTTTATAATGCAATGCCTTCCATGCATTTGAAATCACTCTGCAAAGTTCTGAAGGACAAGAAAAAAGTAACAATGCACCATTCCACAACTTTTGCACCATACTGGCAGTGATTCTGAGATGTTCAATTTTACAAGCTTTTGGATTTTATGAACTCCTCAGTCTCCAATGAGTTTGTACACTGCAACTTGTACTGCATCCATGTTATTTCCAGTGTATGACAGAAGTCACTTTTTCAAAGGAGCTGAGCTCTATCCTCCCATTCTTGCAAATACAATATTTCCCCTTTTGCTTTTTCAACTTGTGACAGGCTGCTCCCCAAATCCAGTCTGGTGTGCTGCTATGACCGCTTGAACCCCACTCCTGAACCCCAATTTACCCCGCTCTGCTGGGTGACCACTCACTCCTGAGTCAGTCCACACCAGCCACCAGCGTGTAATTGGTCCCAGGCAGTGGGTGTAAATCCACTAGCCACACAGGCGTTGGTCCCCAAGCAAGCACGCCCAGCCCCAGACACTACCCTGGGAGCCACTGCCTTACAGGGATTGGGACCCACTCCCAATCACCTTAGTCTCCAGTCCGTCCACTTAACAAAGAAGTGGATTGTGCCCAGCCTCCCACATCCACACCCTCTAAAGACCACACAGCTTTAGGTAAAACAACTACTAGTTTATTGATCAGAGTCTGATTTCAAGTGAGAATATGGCCAATCAAGGCAGCAACATGTTACAAATGAGTCAGGAGTGACCACTATCAAATAAAAGGTACAAACCGCATACTACTCTAACATCTTCACCTAAACTAACCTCAGAGTCCAAGATTATGCACATGGTGTTCGGCTGTTCGATGTTTTGCAGCCATTCTCTGCCTGTTCTTAGGCAGGGCCCCGATCTTGCTTGAGGTTGGTTGCAGGATGGTGTCTTCTCAGGCTGAAAGCCTGCAGCTTCTCCCTCCTCACAGTCTCTGTGTCTTTGTTTTAACAAACTGCTGACAGCCCCTCCCCCTCACTGTCCTGTGATCTTGACTCCTACCTGAGCAGGGGAGGGCATTAGCATTCCCTTTGATGTGTAAATCTTCAGCCATTGTGCTAGAGACAGCCCTGAGAGTCTGAACCCTGTAACATGCTTCACATCTATACATACATGTCGCAGCAGGGAACATGGCACCCTGGTAATCATGTGGCACATGTTCTGAGCATTCACAGAGGAACCTGGTATAGTGTAATTGTCATCAAATAACACAATTACACTGCAAAACTGAACAGAAAGATTATACAGGTCACGCCCAAGGGCTGCACAGATGTGCATTCCGTCACACAACTTTCAACTGATTTGTGAGTACAAATCTGAAACACACATGCGCGTGCATGTGCAAATCCAACAGAATACAACTGCACAACTTGTATGCATGCTGGTCAACGCTTAACGAAGCTGTGTTGCTGATGCCCACCAGGTTGTTGATAGTTAGACGTTCAAGTACTCTAATCCGCAGGTGCAAAAATGTTCTTTGGAAAACCTACCCCATGCAACTCTCTTTGAAGTTTAATGAAGTTACTGTATAAACTGTGCCATTCTGCCTGACTCATGTGATTAAAAAAGAAAAGTCACATAAAAGGTCTGTCAGGAGAAAGATATTTTTGATGAAATCAGAGCTACTACTGCCGGTTAATTATAAGCTATATTTGGTACATATTGGGTACAACCAACCAAGGAACTCTCCCTGTTATTTACATGGTGACAGATAAAGGAAAATGAGGTCTAGCCTGATAAACAAGCTCTTCCCCAAAGCAGATTTAGACACTATTCATTCCCTGCTTTTTCAGGACACAGTTCTCCTTAGCTGAAATTGTAAAATAAAATTCCAGCACTCAGAACATTTCAAGGAGGAATACATTTTACCGTGGCTCCGGCTTTATTTTTTCCTCACTTTGAAATTGATTAGATGTGCTGCCGAAAGAAAAATTGGCTTGTGTCTCTAAGAATATAAAAGCATTTTAGAAAAACGCATGGAATCTAATTTTAAATTCATTAAATATTTTGTCCACGTTCTTTTGGTTATTAACTATTTTATCGCCGCCACATTGTTCATGCTATGAAACCAATCTTGGATACAAGTTCTCTGGGAAGAAGTTAAATTTAATAGATCAGGTCAAAGATTTAAAGCGAGCTTCATATGTTTAATGCACCTCATTTTTCCTGAGTACAATGGCATAGCAAAATGCCTGCTGCAATCAAGTTCTACAAAAGTAAAAGGATCCACAGTGTATACAATAGATCTGCTAAAATAGGGAATGAAAAAAATCAGTGCATTTTCTATGGCTCATTGGTAAAAGCTGCCAAAGTCAAGGGTGAGATTTTTCAAAAGCACTCAGAGTTGTCTAGCTCTGCCGGTGACGTCCATGGGAGCTGAGTTAGACGACTGCTGAGAGCTTTCGAAAAGCTAACTCTAGCTCTAACACTTTGATGAAAGCATTGGATAAACAGATATTATGACTTCATCCATCTAATTGAAAATAACCATAGTTACATGAAACTGTGGATTAAGAAGCATTTCACTGAAAACGCAAGAAGAGAGAAAAGTCTTTGCTTTGAAATCTAAACATCTACAGAAAAGCGATCTTATGGACAAAATCTGCAGGCTTAGGAGCAGGAGGGCAAGGCCTGGAAAGCAGCAGAACTACTGCAGCTTCATGGAGATGTGGGGCACATAACAGGTGCAAAACAGATCTGGAGTCTCTACACTGCTTGCATGGCTGAAAACAGGGGTTGCCAGAAATGAGGTTGGGTACAGGAAATGGCATCACTGGTATGACTGCATGATGGCAAGGAGAGCTGGTCAAAAGCTTTTTTGTGTGTGATAGTGTGTGTTAAAACTTTCTCCTCCTCCCCCTCGCCCCCCCCCCAAACACACTTACACCTTTTGCAAAATCCTTTACCCAAATCAGTCTTGGGAGTTTACCAAAAACTGCATCATCCTAGTGAAAAATGGATTTCCATATGCAAAAAAAATGTGATTAATATCATAGAAGATTGGGGGAAGGGAGAATGGGGCCCCTTTTGAATCCTGTGAAACAAAAGGAACTTTGAAAGTTGCCCCAGTATGCTTTTCCCCTTTTCTGACCCACTATACTGGGACAGACTACAGGCAGACTGGAACTGACCCCATTCCTTGAGTGTGGAGCTCAGCTTCACTACTTCACACCCAGTAACTAGAGTGCAAGTGAGGACTTCTTTCCTCCAGCCTGCACACACATCCCCTGTGCAAATCTTGCTTCCTTGGACTGAGTGCAGGAGGCCAAGATCTGACCCTAACTGGCCCTTTCTCTCTTTGCTGGAGCAGAGTAAGAATTGAACTGAAGTGTGTCTGTCACATTTACGAGTCACTGTAGCTTTACAAGTGCACAGAACCACCTCCTGTCCTTGTTTCCAGGCAGATGACCCCCAACCTTGTAAGGTGGGTGGGATGTAAAGAATACCCATGGAACAACCAAGGGATCCATTTCTCGTCTGAGGGGTTTCACATATTATAACAGAGCACCGATAGTCAAGATTTTTCAGATATTGGCCTCTCCCTGTACGTTGCCATGAGCAAGCAGAGTTGGTGTCCTTTGTCTTTCAGTCAGGATCTCTCTATAGCTGGTTAAGGGATGGTGATGATTCAATAAACATAGCCTGATCTAGTCATCAGACACAGTGATGATAGCCATAATGGGGTTTCTTGGGAGTGGGGTACAATAGGGGAAAAGGGGGCACTTAGCTCCCCCTCCCCAGACTGCATTATTGCACCCATGGGGGGGGGGGGAAAGGAATTTCCACAAGGGGTTGGGGGAACCTACTGAAATAAGTAATTACACACACTTCTCCCTCTGGGGAAAAGGATGAGAGGACAACAGCTGACAGATATTAGTTACCTTACTTAATGCACTTCTGTAAAGTGCTTAAATTTGAGGTCAGGACAACAGAATAAGAGACAAGATAAAATATACAAAGATTGGTTTACTATGTATTTTCATATCTCCCAATGTGAAATATTCTATTCCATAGCTTCCCAGAGATAAGGCAAAGTCTACACTGATAGCGGCAAAATCGCCACCGTTAGCACAATCTTCTGGCTTCGATTGAGCGGTCTATGTAGAAGCACTCAATGGATCCAGAATTTACCATAGCAACTCCAGATCTGGAACTTGAGTATCTATCAGTAAGTTGACCAGAAGGCATTTCTGGTCGGCCTAGCATAGTGTGTAGGGAGTACTTAGTAAGTCGTCAAGAGATACACAAGATATTTTACGTACCTTGCATATCTTCTGTTGACTGCCGCCAAAAAGTGCAGCAAGTATAAACTAGGGCTAAATGACCTTTTGAAACTAGCCTGGAAAATTAGTTAACTGTAAAAGACTGTCCCACAGTACTTCAATTAGCATTTTAAAAGGACAACACTATTTTACAATTCACTAAAACAAAATGCAAGCTCTTATTTACTTGCATGATGACTACATATGTTGTACTTAGATGTCACTGTGGATTACTTGCTAATTAGACTTGGAAATACCCAAGTAATTACCAGAGAATCTTTCCTTTGGTTCAGAAGAGGCTACGGTCATGCACTCACGTTTACATGACAAAATAGCAAGCTACTAGTTCAAACAAAAAGTATTTGTGGAATCTGGCCAAGTGTAATTAAGTGATCAATTGTTAACATGCAGTAAAAAGTATTTACCCAAAACGTATAATGCAAAAGAGAATGCTATCAAAAGTTAAAAGCTTACTCCAGTTGGGTCAACTGTACAAACATAACCCCTGCCCCAACACTGTAACAGATATTTGAGATTGATCATTTCTTTTCTGCTCCTGAACGGAGAAAATCATGTTATCAGAGCTGATATTCATCAGAATATTTTGAGCTGAATATTTGAACTGCTTTAACTTAGTTTAAATCGATAACTCCATTACTGTGGTTAGTTTTATTGAATTGTACATTGAAATAATATTTCAATTATATTATGGTTACAGTATGAAACTCTACTATGGGTTTTATTTGTTCAGCTGGAAGGTAAGATGTGCAAGTTCTTCATTTGACAAATCAGATATATGATAGCTTTTAATGTTATTTTATTGAATGATATCTCAGGGTTTATACTATTTTAAGTGTAACTTGCTCTTTCTTTGAAAGGTCATCAACTTGAAAGGATTTAGCCTTTAAAACCATTTCTTTTTGCTTTCAAATAGAGGAATAAAAACTGTGTTTTAAAAAGGGACTTGTAGGAGAAATTACACTGAATCAAAGAACAAGAAGTTAATTTTCTTTCCCATCTACATGAGGCATTTATACTACTTTTAACTCGGCATATATCTTGAAATTCATCTGTTGCCATCAGTGGTTAAAATGTAATTTGACGGGCCCTGGAACCCTCCTAATCTCCAGGCCCCCTTCCCATATTGTCTGGGCCCCCTTCATGCATGTGTGGGCCCCAGCCCCGATAGGCATTTGCAACCACTTCTCAGTACCACATGTATCGGTTATCGCTCCATAAAAATATTTATAATTTTATATGGCGTTTATATCTATAGCAATTGTTGTCCCAAACTAGCAAACACTGCATAACACAATAAGTATTGTGATTAACAACGGTGGGGCGTAGGACCTGTCAGCAGCCAGGGCAAGACGGAGCATGCGTTCTGCCTGATTTTTCTATTTTTAGAGGCCCCAGAACTCTGGCCCCTCAAATTTGGGGCCCCCAGAACTGCGTTCCAGTGCGTTCCCCCTTACTTTAACCCCTGGTTGTCATTGTGCCAGTTGACTATACCTCAGGAATCTATCTATCTATCTAAGTGGCTTAGAGGGCAAGTGTTAACCTCAGAAGGAAAAAGTATATCTACAGTACCATATATACAAAGCAGATAGGAAAATCTTCCTAAATAATTTTGGACAAACTGTATACTAACATAGCCTTGAAGCAGTAATAACTTGTGCACTGGGAATTTCTATGCATATTCTGCATTACTGGCTCTGCTATTCATGAAAAATGTATGTCCACTGATCTATCAAGAGCTCATGTTATTCAGGTTTTTAAAATGCAGTCCAGACACCCCATTTAATTCCAGAAACGTAACTTTTAACTGACCTTTGATTCCAATTCACAAAGTTAAACAGTATTTTATAAAAATGGAGAGGTGGTAGAAAGTGAAGGATTCGAACCAAGTGAATTCAAAACTGGATTGAAGGAGGAGGAACTGAGAAGTGTGTGTGTACTTTGGAAGTGTCCTAGTCACAGGTCCGATCCAAAGCATACTGAAGTCAATGGAAAGAGTCCAATTAACTTCAATTGGACCTGGCACTAAAATGACAATAAATAAAAACATGTTTGACTTCTGCATGGGTCAGAGCCACACAACCTTGCTCTAAGTGGGGGGAAAAAGGCAGACTGTTGTGTTGAATCAGACCGTGCACTATATTAATGCTCTGCATTTATAATGGTAACAATGCAACCCTTCACAATGCTTTATAAACATTATTCAATTAGCCTTAACCCACTGTTGCAAAGTTGGCTTCTCCAGTAACACAGGCAAGTGCTTCTCTTTACACACAATGGAACTATGTAGCTGTTTAAAAAGAAGCATGTGCTTAAGTGTTTTGATGAGTCACTGTTAATATCCCCATTCTACAGACCAGCAAACTGAGGCAGATAGCTGGAAGGTGCTTTTCCCTGCAGTTTCAAAATCTATGACGGCTGGGAACAGATCCCCAGCCTGTGGTCTGAAAATGAAAGCAAGGCCCTGGCAAGTCAGGAAAAGGCCTGGTTCTTAAAGCTTATCTGAATCCACAGACCAGTTTTCTTGCAAATAAGTAACAGTATCAAAGACACCAAAAAGAACTTGTAAAAAGTCAGATCCAACTGCCCTCATCCTTCCTAGCAGCTGCTACCAAAAAGGCTTGCTGGATGCATAACATGGAGTATTCCTTCACACGGGGGTAAGCAGGAGGCAAAATTGCAGGGGAATGAATTCCTTGAGTGATCTCCTTCAGAACGAAAACAAATCCTTACTTCTTGCACAGTGCTTTTCATAACAGATCTTAAAGCATTCATACCTACTTTACAAGTGGGGAAACAGAGGCACAGAGCAGGGCTGTGACTTGTGCCAGGTCACCCACCAAATTAGTGGCAGAGCTGAGGCTAGCACCCAGGTCTCCCAAGTGTAAAAAGCCCTTTTTAGCTGAAACAGCGAGAGTCCTGTGACTCCTTATTTCTTCGGGCATAAGCTTTCGTGGGCTGCAACCCACTTCGTCAAATGCATTGTGGGTTGCAGCCCATGGAAGTTTATGCCTAAAGAAATGTGTTATTAAGGTTCCACAGGACTTTGTCTTTTCTGTACACACACTAACACGGCTACCCCTCTGGAACCTTTTCAGTTGCTTCCCCACCTCCTCCCCTCTAATATTTAAGCTGAGATGTACTGAAGTGGATAAATGTTCACTAAAATCACCACTGGCTTCAATTACATTGACCTCATTACATGGATAAAATGCTGTTTAATATATTTTCCCCTCCACTATCTTAATGACAAACAGCTTTTACGTCCAACGCCAGCATTTATATCTTCTTTCCATCTCTTTTGAGTTAAGCTGGTTTATCACCACGATTCGAGGAAGAGCCTGCTTTCCATTCACATTCAGATTCCATTACGTTTTATATTAGAATCCCTTTTAACCTCCCAGAGTATCTCAGAAGAATGCTAAGTGCTCAGTCCTGTTGCAAACTTCTTGCGTTTTCCTTGGATTCCCCATCAATTTCTTCCTTGTTTGAGTGGAACTAGCTGGCATCACCAGCAGAGACAACATGCTGTAAAGTGGGGAGAATCTCGCCCTACCTCACTGGGCAGTTGAGGATAAATACAGTAAAAACTGCAAAGTGCTTTGATATTTACTGATGAAAAATACAAGAGTTAGGTATCATTATTGTCAATTACCCACACCTGGAGATCAAGTCCTAAGTTATGCATTGAACTTTAAGGTGTGCAAAGGTTTGTTACAGTGTTCGGGGGAAGGGAGTGGAAGAGGAGGGGAATATTGTGCTCAACTGCAGCCCACATGTCAGCATGTAACAAAGTGTTTTGAACACGCAAGGTAAATAATGTCCATGTATTGAGTGGGTCACTGCACAGATCACGTCTAATGAGAAATGTGCAGTGAGAGATCATGCTTTTGACAATAAGGACTTGAAGCTGAATCCAAAATACTACTATAGCAGCCTAAATGTGCCCTATTTGCATATTCAGAAACGTTAATATGTATGCACAGGCCCTAGCAGAACTAGCCAAGAAACTATTACAATCTCTTGAACATAAGTGTCAGTATGTGACAATTAGCTATACAAGAGCATGCCTACACAGCTGCGGTAGCAGACATCGAAGCAGCGGCATCAATTGACTGGGTCTGTGTAGATCCACTCAGTCAATGGGAAACATTGCCCTGTCTATGTAGAGCATGAATATGTCGTGCTGTGTAGATGCAAGTAGGTTGACACGAGATACACTAATTACATTGTGCCGTTACATAACTAGTGTGTCTCAAGAAAATCCAGCATGGCAGTTTAGGCCAGACCTAAGTTACTATAGGCCCATGAAAGTGATTATTTAACACACATAACCAGGGCTCAAAAAATCACCATAGTGTCCAGTGCCTTCAGCAACACACAGCTTTCTGTTGGTGGCAGGTGGGGCTTCTTTGCCCTGGATGGCCACCACATATGTCCGCAGCAGCGGCAGGGCTTCCATGCCCTGGACCACCGCCAATGCAAGTATCAAAATGTAGGCAGCAGATTTTCGGCGACAGGGGGGGCCTCTTTGTCCCACACCGCCACCAAAAGAGTTCAGGGGGCAGCGGTGGTTTTTAGGCAGCAGGGAGCCCTCTAAAGTGCTGCACACCAAGGTGCCCCAGTTTATGGGCTAGACATACATATGAGGCACATTTGTTAAGGTGTGCCCATAGCATATCTCAATAATCTGTATGTAACTCTTCTATTGGAAATAAATCCACTAGAATTCATATGTTGCTCACTATAATACTTCTGTCCTGTGCTTCCCCCCCAAACTCACAGATGCAGGGCTATAAAGTGCCACATTAGACTAGACCACCACCTATAATTTTATCCTACTTGCTGCCAACCTTAGCCTGGGTGTTTTGCTATGTGTAGAAGTATTAATTCCAACTCAACTGTGTTGCTACGAATGCTAATCCTGACCCCTGCTAATTAGAAGATCCCAATCTTCTGCTGAGTCAGCATCACTTTTCAAATGAAAACATTAATCAGTTGCAAAATTCAATTAAAGAAAAACAACCGCCCCCCAAAAAATCCGGAAAGTAGGAATTTTAGCCCTTGGATCAATTAATAACCAAGTGCTTTGAGAGTGCATTTGGATATTTTTGCAAATATGTGATCATTTTAGGGAAATAAAAGATTTTTCAGCAGTGCATTGTCTGTCTGTTCTCAGTGAACCATGTTAACTTTTTCTTCTCATCCTACTTGTTTCTTCTTCAGTCTCCCTATCTCTTTGAAATCGCAACACTATTGCTATGCAAAAAGAACTTATTCCAAATACAGCTCCCAATCCCACAAATGCTATGGAACATGCTTAATTTTAAGTCCTGGAGTAACCCCAATTAAGTCACTGGGACTTTTCACATGCTGAACAGTTAAGCGCATGCATAAGTGTTAGAAGGATTTGGGCCCTGGTGAGTAAATGTAACAATTTGGTTCACATTCTATCACTTAACTGCTTGCAGGAAATGTTGTTTCAGAAACCTTACTTGTTTAGCCAGGTGCATTGCACAGGGATGAAAGCTCCGGGGTAGGATCCCAAGAATGAATTAACCCCAACATCCCTGAGTTCAGTGCTAGTGGAAATTGTTAGCCACAGAAAAGCTCTAGAGGAGGGATTTGTAAGCTCTTCCCTATCTTGACCTCCTCTCAAAAGAGAGACTGTCTCACGGGTGCCTCCACAGCTGCAGAATATCCCAACAATAAATTTTTACCAGCGAACTGGATGAGTCTTTTTTGTGAAACGTGTAGGGGAGGGGTTGCACCATTTGGGAAAAAAATAATCCCACTTTCTCCTTTTGCTCTTCATTCACCTGCCACTCCCATCTACTGCACACCCACTTCTCCCACAGCAACACAATCTTCTCTTCCCCATACCCCATTCCCGGTCCTATCCTTCCCCTGCATCTGGTTTCCTGCCATGGGGTCCTCCCTCCCTCCGTCCCTCCCGCCCTGGACATGCAGCTTCTGCTGGCAGCTCCAGTCCCAGTGTGGCTCCTGCCCCTTTCGGAAGGAGGAATAAAATCCCAGTGGCAGATTTACAATGAAGCACATGGTGTCCAGGTATGGGGCCCCCAATGCCACGGGGGGGAGGGGGCAAAATTCAGGACAAATCTGACAAATAACTAAACTTAGTAAGTGTTGCAAGTTGCAAAGCAGCCCAGACTTCCTGCATTCTGCAAATGTATTCTAAAAACTGTGCTTTAAATGTGGTGGTTTTTGGTTTTGTGGTTTTTTGGGAGGCTGGGGGGGGATGTTGACGTAGTCTAGCAGAGAATTTGCATCATAATTTTTTCACTGTCTCAGCAATAGCAAACAGCAACTAGATGTAAGTGGAGGAATAGGCCCCCCGTACTGTGGGGAATTATCCTGGCTCATACAATACACCCATAGAATTGGTTAGCAAAAAGATCTGAGTCCTTACTCACACTCCCTTTTACCCAGAGACCTAGCTCTCCTCCCACTCTCCTGTGTTGGGTGGTCCCTGTAACCCAGACAAGCCCGAGTCCTGGATTTCTGGGGGGCTCATTTCCCAATCTTGTTGTGGTCATTTAGGGCAGGAATTAAGGTGTCCTCACTCTGGGGTGCCAGCTCTGCAATCAGGGCTGGATTATGAGGCCCTGGGCTGCTCACTCGCGTGGGCAGTCCCTGGCCTGAGGCCCTGGGCCCCCACCACCATAGGCCCCTGGTGGCCTGGAGGCGGGTCAGCATTGGGTGGGTGTGGGGCCCTGGAGCCAGAGGCTGCAGTGCTCCCACCCCCGGGCCAGCTGGTCTGCCCCTGGAAGCAAGGCCAGCTGGCATGTGGTGCAGCCTCCAGCACAGCCCACCAGAACATGGAGTACTGTCGCCCACCCCACCAGGACCAGCTGTGGGGCCCCCCGCCAAGTGGCCTGCAACACTCCAGATCCAGGAGAGCTGAGCCAGAGGCTGCACAGAATGTCAGCTGGCCCCACCCCTGGGAGCAGAACAGCCAGCCAAGGGGCAGGGTGGGAGCGCCGTGGAGCGTGGCTCTGGCTCCAGTGCCCCAGCTTAGGCAGCATCCCCGCCCAGCACCTCCCAGATCCTACCAGCACTGTGCTGGCCTGAGATGGGCAGCGGGGACCAGATCAATGCAGCCCCTTGGGCCCCCCTTTAGGCTGAGCCCTCCTCTCTGCTGGTGGCCACAGCAGTTTTTCGGCAATAGAGGGCCTTGTGCACTCCACACTGCTGCTGAACGCAGCGGCAGCTGTCAGCGGCGGGGCCCTCTTCACTGTTGCACACCTAGGTGCCTCAGTTTGGGGGCTGGCCCTTCGGTGTGTGGCAGATTTATCGAGGCCTGTCATAGTGCAATACAAGCTTTCATCCAGCCCAGAAGTTCTCGAACTGCTCTGAGATCTCCATTCGGGTAGACCAGGGAAAGGTTATTAGGTTTGGGGTTTTTTAAATGAAACACTCTTATCCGAAGTGATTTACAATGGTTAACCAACAGTACAAACACCGTTGGAAACACCGTTGTGTTGGAAAGACCGTTAAGTGGTCTGCTGACACCTTCAGCAATTTTCAAGTACTAGTCTGTGAAAAAAAAAAAGTTAGACCACAAAACAATCAAGATACCTCACTTTATTTTCATTTATTTCCTAATACTTATAACATAGGAGGACAAAGAAAGAAAAGAATGAAAAATGGGAATGAGTGGATAAAAGAGTGTTCTTTTTCTTGGCTGGGTCACCAATGGGGGGCCCCCTGAAAAGGAAGCTGGGCACGGGGCCCCACTAACACTAAATCTGCCACTGAAAAATCTGATTGGTTGCCAGGAAGATTGTAAACCTTAATTGATAATTCCCACTCCTGGAGCTACACTTAATCCGCAAGGCCACAGTGCTCTACGGGCAAGTCACTTAACTTCTCCGGCTATGTCTACACTGGGGAATTTAGGTCAACTTTACTAAGTCGACTTTAAGTCAACCTTATTAAGTCAACTTGGAGAGTCTACATTAGACTCTCTGAGTCGACTAGTTAGGTCCAGGTGGAGGCAAGGTTCCTTTGGAGCCTCGGCTTCCCTGACTAGGAGGGCTTCTGGGCCTCCCCAAACAGCCGGAGTGCCGTGCGAGCAATTGCCGGTGCTCCAGCTGTTTAGGGAAGCCCCTGGGCCTCCCCAAACAGCTGGAGCACCGGCAACTGCTGGCACGGCGCACTCCAGCTCCCAGGAAGTCTCCGGAGGCCTCCCGGGAGCTGGAGCGCCGGCATTGCCAGCACAGCTTCCTGGGAGCTGGAGCACGGTCCGGGCTAGGAGGGAGAGCGGGGCTTCCTCCTAGCCGGAACCCAAGAGGTCCTGGCAGAAGGGAGCCCCGTGCTCCCTTCTAGCCGGGACCAAGTGGTCCTGGCAAGAAGGGAGCCAGGAGAGCCACCCGCCCCTCCTTGGCCCGGCAGAACCAGCCATGCGCCAGCTGGCTCTGCCGGGACGAGCCGGGAGCTGCTTCTTGGTCCCGGCACAGCCAGCTGACGCGCGGCTGGCTCTGCCGGGACGAGCCGCCCAACTCCCTGGCTCTCCAGCCAGGGTTCCAGTGGGGGATCTCCTCCCGCTGGAGCCCTGGCTGGAGAGCCCTTCTCCCCAGGACTGCAGCTCCCCTGGCAGGGAAGCCACAGGTCTGGGGAGAAGGGAGCAGGGGCTCCCCAGGACAAGTGGCTCCCTTCTCCCAGGGAGCCATGTGATGCTCCCTTGTCCCCCTGCCCTAAGTCGACCAAGTCGACTTAGGGCATCCACACTGTTTAAGTCGACTTAAGGAAACTCCAGTGTGGAGGCTTAAGTCGACTTAATTAACAAGCGTAGACGCAGCCTCCATGTCTTGGCTTCCACCACAGCAACTCTACAATGCACGAATCACAGCAACAACACTGTCTGAGGCTGCAAAGCCCAGAAGCAGAGAGGAACTAATCACCCTCCTGTCCTGCCATGCAGCCCTGCATATGGTATCACACAGTATGGGCATCGCCTACAGCATTGGGCTGGATACCCTTGCAGCACCAATGCCCGACCCTGGGGTGCAGCACTCCCTGCAGGTGCTGTGGGACCACAGTCAGTAGCCCCTGCATCTGCAGAGTGAGTGAACGAGGCCCAGAGAGGCAAAGCAAACTGGCCTTTTCCACCTGTCTGAAGAGTTTCGCAGAGTGCTGTGATATTACGGTAATGGATGTTTTGCAGACCAGTCAGGGTTGAATGGACCTGAGCAGTCTTCAAACACTGCAGCTTCTCTGAAAGGAGAAGGCTCTGCATGTGTCTCTCTCTGTGACTTTCTCCTGCTCCCCCTCATTACTTCGGCTATGGCAGTAAAGTCTTGTTAAAAGTAGAGATTCCTGGAATGTAGCCAGACCTTTCTGGAAGCTAATTTCAGAGCCAGAGCTATTTGGCTGAGAATGATTGGTCTCTGGTTCTCCTGCACTTCACCATGGGCTGGGAAATGCACTGCACTGGGGGAACAAAGTTCTCTCAGCAGGTCAAGGAGAAGATGCGGTTGCTGACGGAGGAGAGCCTTGACCTACTGGCTGGCAGCCCTGAAGCTCAGTACTAAGGCCTAAATACCTTTGAGGATCTGAACCTAAGGCCTTGAACGCACAATGCAAATGAGCCGGGAGGCAGTAGAGGGATGGTTGGAGATGGGCTAATATATTTAACAGAATTTTCACCCACTGTGGGCTTTTTGAGGCTCACATAGACTATTGTGCTTTTCAAGGAGCTTGGTAGGTTTGCTTCTCTGAAAGAATTGCTGATGCTTGGAAATTGGAACTTCTAACTGCAGTGAAAATAGAAACCCACGGTATGCCGTAACACTCCATTGAGATCCACTGGTGGAATATGGGACATGGAAAGTAGTCATGTATCAAATAATGTCTAATCATCTTATGTCCCCAGAAAAAGAACAAGGAACCCACATTAAGAACAGCAAAATTTAAAATTCATGTTAGGACAGTAGAAAAATAAGGGACTTAAATTATTTAGCATTGAGCTAGCTTAAAATATTTCCTGAGTGTTGCTTTACAACAGCATGCAATAAAAACAGCACCTTGCCTCGAGCATGCTGTATTTGGATTTCTAAGGAAATCACAAGCCAGGCTTACTGCATTTTTCTCCATGTTAATATTAAAATGTTCTTTTTGCACGTGGTATATTTTTTATCTTCATCTATCACACATATCCCTCTACACTATCCCTGGACACACTTTTTAAGAACTTGCTGTTATACAAGCACTTTACAATTTCTACTTTGGGAAAAGTGGTCCTCTACAATACACCTACAGCTAATAAAACACTGAAAGCAGTTACGAATTAAGTCATGTTGATAAAAGGCCTAGCAAAGTTACCAATATCGTCTTGTAATGCACAAGCAACACTATCAAAGCCTGATTTAAGTAGAATAGGCAATTCAATCAGGAAAAATGCAAAAGAATCTTCCAGTTGAAAAAAACCCTCAAACCCCTTAAATCATTAATGAACTCTGTTTTTAAATGTATGCAAATTAAATTATATCTGCATATTTCAGTGGACTAAAGTTTACATGCATACTTTACTCTGGAACCAGTCTTGAGATGAGACTAGGAAGAAATAGTGATAATTTCTATTTTGTATTATTTTGTATTGTGAAGAGTTCACATAATTTACACTCTCTTTGTAAAAGACACAGAATCTACCAGCAAAGGCCAGGTCTTCAGGAGTTATAAATAGGCCATGGCTCTGTTTATGTTAATGGAAAGTATGTTGATGTATATCAATTTGACTTTAGTTTGTACAAAACTAAACATCAGACAACTTCACATTGGTAACATACTACAACACCTATACTCTTCCCAACAAAAAAAATGGAGAAATAATGAAATGTGATTAAATATCATTTTACTGACATTTCTGCTATAACAAAAAAACATTAAGCTGAGGGATAAGAAAGACTTGATCAATGTTCCTATGACTTTGAATAGTATCAAATATCAAAGATTGGTACAGTCCAAGAGATTCCAAATCTCTCTCTTTATTCCCCATCATGAAACAAAATTAACTAGTCTCTTACTCAATAGTTTTAAAAGATCATCTCACATCAACCAAGAGAAATACTTTCAGGAAATTATGTTTGGGTTTGGTAAGAGGGGATGAATTCGAAAGCAACCTTAAATCAACACAAAGCTCTCTGGCATTCTTTACTACCTGCAAGCAAAGACACAGGTTTCTAACCATTAGAGGAGTAAAGTTCTGGAATAGCCTTCCAAGGGGAGTTGTGGGGGCAAAAACCATAACTGCTTTCAAAACTGAGCTTGATAAATTTATGGAGGGGATGGTATGATTACCCTATTTTGGAAATTGACAGATATTTGGCTACGTGTGGTGGATATACAAGTGGCCTAAGAGGGGAGAGTACATGGGATGGGGTCTGAGTTACTACAGGGAATTGTTTCTTGGGTAACTGGCTGTTGAGACTTGCCCACGTGCTCAGGGTTTAACTGATCGCCATATTTGAGGTCGGGAAGGAATTTTCCCCCAGATCTGATTGGCCTGGGCTCTGAGGGTTTTTCACCTTCCTCTGTAGCACAGGGCATGGTTTACCTACCAGTGAATTCTCTGTATCTTAAAGTCCTTAAATCATGATTTAAGGAGGTAAATAACTCAGTCATAGGTTGGTGGCCTATTGCAGGAGTGGGTGGGTGAGGTCTTGAGGCCTGCATTTTGCAGGAAGTCAGACTAGATGATCATACTGGTCCCTTCTGACCTTAAAGTCTATGAGTCTATAAATCTGGTTAAACTGGTGACCCATTTAACTCTTACTTTGCTCAACAGGTTATAGTCACTGTTCATTCTGCCATCTTTGGACCCATTACAGCAACACATTAAGCACCTCATGAGTGGTGCTGAGCCACTTCAACTTCAAATAAAAGTCCATGTCTTGCCAGGTCAGATTCTTATGCCTGAATCACTTAAACTCAGGCTCACGCTTTGTTTTAAGGGCAAGTTTAAATCTCATTAGCCCAGATGCTTAAGTGCTTTGCTGAATCAAGACCCTGCTTTATTTTCTCTCCAGTCAACCAGTAGACAAGAATAAAGCTTACAGCATTTCTAACTCCATCTTTCAAACACCACTAATGTTGATTGAATGTAACCATTACAGCTTATTAACCTTTGATTTTCTTTAAAACACAAAAGAGTGACTACAGGAAGAGCGATCCCAGCAAGAGGAGGATAACTAAATGTCATTCACTAAATGTCAATATGCGCTTATTTTCTTATTTACAAAAAAAATCTAAAATGCAGCAACATCAGGGAAGGAGCTAAAATGACCAACTTTCTTTTAAGGTATGCTAACAGCATAAACTCCTACAGATGGTTAAGTACCAAACATTTCACATGAAAAAAAACTGCTACTACTGAAGAAAACCTACCAGAAAAAAATGTTACTTCATGAAGAAATCAGTTTTCCCTTGGCAATGAGTAATGCACAAAAAGTATTAAGCCTGAAAAGTTGCGTGACAAATTTTACGCTTATGGATACTGTTTGACACACATACCTTGTCTCAACTCAACATCTAAAATGGCCACACAAGAAACAATTCAGAAGCATGCAGACATTGCTTTCCATTGGAAACAAATGGCAGAAGGCTGAAGACACATGCTCTATGACAAACTAATTAATTTAGCCTGCTGAAGAGGTTGCTATGTTTTAAGAAAGACTTTTCATGAAAGAGAGTTGTTAGACAACTTAAAGAAGCTCTCATCTAAATGGGCTTTCTGTTTCCCATACTCCACAATGCCCTATCCCACAACTGGTGCCTCTTTCCATTGCTGAGAGACATGTCCCCTGGACAGTCATTGCCTCCAGAAATGTCTTACTAGCTTAGAGATACACAAATGGTTAGACAAGGGTGCAATACCATAAAGACCTCCAGCAGCGAGGATGGGGCAGAAATGGATTAATGGCTCTTGTCACTATGTCTCTATGAAAAATGTCAATTAGCCATTAGTGGGTATCTGAAAACTTGAAGGTAAACAGGTATGTCCCAGCCACTCCCCTACCTTTTCATACTGCAGAGAACAAGTCTTCCTGACTCCTGTGAGAGAGGTGAAAGGAACTGAAATGAATAGTGTTTGAATTGCTAATAAATGTTCATGGTTCATCAAGATCCCTCATCTTTCACCTATCTCCAAGGAACAGGTCTCTCCTGTGACCAAGAGCAGTCTGGTGGGAGAGACACAAGGACAGTGCTATCCACCATGTGAACCACTAACACATGCTTTACTGAACATTCCATTTATACAGGTAAAATCCACACATTCCATTTACACAGGTAAAATTTACCAGCTTGGTTAAGTTCTGCCACTTCTGGGTAATGCACAGTAACTTTTTGCTCTCTTCAGAATTTCCTCCAGAGACTTGACACTCAGTGGCAGCCTCAACTATCTTTTACATGGACAGCAAATATTCCTGTTGTCATTTGATTCTCCTGTTTTCACACACCACTTAAATGTAAGGCACAGCAGAATGGAATTCATGAACCAAAAGCAATCTAAACTTAAGCATTCTGGTTATTTAAAAAAATTCCAATTGTTATGTGTTCTTTTAACTTCTCTTTGCTCAGACGTTTGAAAATAAATTCACTCTTCAATACTGTTTTTCTTTAAAAGAGGTACGTCAAGCACTCCCCACGTCCCAGTTTTTCTAACAGAGCCTAAAATTAACATTTTAAAAACCCTTTAAAAATCAACCTCAGAGAAGTCAGCAGAGTTCTAGGAACAGTTTGTGTTAACAGCTGCTGCAAAACCAGAGGGAACACAAGTCCACATTAAAATAATTAATATTTAAGTTCCTCACAACGAGAGAAGCAGATATGCAAAAATGAAGGTGGAGGTTTAGAAGCCAAGAGGAAAATGCTCCCTATACTACAATTTTAAAACAGGTCAGCTTTTGGCTGACACTATTCAAATGTTCCCTTAACTTAAAAACTGGATGTTAATGTGCCGCTCCCAGATCAACTAACTTATTTCTTATACTGCGCTGCTCCCAATTCAACTGAACAGCAAATATTAAAACTGTATTACTTTAGAGCCTGTCATCTTAAGGGTCCAACTGTAAGTATTTTCTTTTTTACCAATTAGAATTTGTTTATATTTTATTTTTCCCCTTTTCAGAATTTGCAAATGTTGAAAAAATAAAGAGCATATTCTAAGGAACACAGATAAAGTAGTTCCAGACGGGGTAGCCATGTTAGTCTGTATACAGAAAAAACAACAAGAGTCCTGTGGCACCTTAAAGACTAATACATTTCTTTGGGCAATAGCTTCCGTGGGCAACAACCCGACCTCATGCACCTGACGAAGTGGGTGCTGCCCACGGAAGCTCATGCCCAAAGAAATTTGTTAGTCTTTAAAGTGCCACAGGACTCTTGATGTTTTTACAGATAAAATAAAGACTGATGCTTCAAGTTAAGCATGTGTTTATATCCAGTATGGCTTGACCACATGTGTAGGTACTGTCCTGAAAAGGAAGGGATAGTAAATTCATGCATAAGTGCCTTCATAAGAACACAGAACATAAAAACAGCCATACTGGGTTAGACCAATGGTCCATCTAGCCCAGCGTCCTGTCTTCTGTCAGCAGCCAAGGCCAGGTGCTTCAGACGGAATGAACAGAGCTAGTAATCATCAAGTGACCCATCCCATCTCCCATTCCAGCTTCTGGCGAACATCCTGAATCAGGACCTCTATGCTACCGTGTTTCCCCGAAAATAAGACCTACCCATAAAATAAGCCCTAGCAGGATTTCTAAGCATTTGCGCAATATAAGCCCTACCCCGAAAATAAGACCTAGTGATGGGCGTGGCTATGCAGAGTATCTGCACAACCCATGCACCCCGAAAATAAGACATCCCCTGAAAATAAGCCCTAGGGTGTCTTCTTGAGGAAAAATTAATGTAAGACCCTGTCTTATTTTCGGGGAAACACGGTACAAGTATTTTATGCAAATCTAAGTAAATTTTATTCAAATTGTAGGTGATTTTTCTGCAGATTTCTGTTTAATCCCTGTAGGCTAGGGTTACCAGATGTCCAGCAAAAGGAGGACATGTCCTCCTTTTCTCCTTCACATCCTCTGTCCAGCAGGCATTTTAAAAATATGTAATTTTGTCCGGCTTTTTACTTACGATTAAAATTTCAGTTTTTTATATGAAGCTACCATATATGCTCACGTATAAGCTGAGAATTTTAGGGTCCAAAATATGCCTGAAAAGCTGGCTTCAGCTAATCTGCAGATCACAGCCAAAAGCGGGGCAGAACGTTGTGTTCCAGTGCGTTTCGCCCAGGGACTCATCAAAGCGGCAGATTCGGGCAGAACACTTGTTCCGCCCTGTCCTGCCGCGGCCAGGCTGGGGAGTTTCAAACCACCCACTCTGAGCATGCTCAAACACGGTCCAGGAGGAGCGGCTCTGCCGGCCACCGCTGCAGCTCCGAACCTCCGGCCAGATAAGGGGGGCTGGGAAGGGGCTACGGGGGGTGGGGGCAGATATTAATACTACATTTTCTCCATGTCTTCCTTTTCATACTTTCCTGTCCTCCTTTCCGTGCTTTGGTATCTCGTAACCCTACTATAGGCAGATCTGTGCATAGTTGGTCGTTATGGCAAGCCAACTTTGCTAAGTAGTAGACACAAAATTGTAAACCAAACAAAACACTTAAATGTGGTATACCAGCTTTAACCCATGTTGATAAGACTCACATAAAATGTCACTGAATCCAACATATAAACAACTGTAATGAAACATATACACTGAATCATAACATTATTGGGATAAAATGGCAAAATATATTTTATTGTCTGTTTCAGGGATTTTATTTTGAAACATTGTTGCTAATGGCCTACTTAGTAATAAAAAAAAGAATATTGCAAAACATCTGCACTATAATGCCTTATTTTTAAACAACAGAGTTAAATTAAATAAACATGGTATTTTTTTCCTTCAGGACTACACTGATTGCATTTGATTCATTGTTCTGATATGACATTTACAACTGCATGTAAAGTGAAAAAGTGAAATTTTAATCTACAATTAAGTGAAAATTCAATGACATCTGCTTTGCTATAACCAATCAGTTAAAAATTATCTGGAACAAAAGGAATTTTAAACATTCCTTCATAACTATCTGATATGCTATATTTAACACCTGCTAGTTACTTTTCTTTCATTCAGACAAAAAAGTATATAATTTTACACAAGCTTATTTTGTGTAAATTTAAGTCACATTAAAGCAAAACATGCAAACGATAGTAATACACAAAATATATTGTCAGTTTAAATACAATTTTCTTCCCTTGGCAAAGCCTAAAAAAATGCAGCTTTTCAATAGCAGAAGGTAGTTTACAAATTTATCCACTTTACATACTATAATTAAGAATACTGAGGTCACTAGCTCTGAATCGAAAGCAATAGCTACCAGAATGTCCACAAATACTGTCATCACATTAAGTAAGCACCTTTGGAGTACAGTCTCTCAAATCAAATACAAGAAAAGGAGTGAGTTCCTTTGTTTGTTTAAATCTGCTGCAGCCAGTAATTTTATATTAGTCCTAATTCTTCCACATAAGCATACCTATGTCCAATTCAAGACAAATGGCAGTCTAAGGATGTAGTCACTTGCTTAAAAAAATAAAATCAACAGTCCAGGCAGAAAACCAGAATTAAGTAGTTAGAAACTGGGAGAATATGTTTATCACGTCATGTTTGCAACACAGATGGGCTTCAAGTGTGAGCTGCGTATATGAAAGACTATATTTAAGACACTGTAACTATAGTTTCCCTTCATGTTATTTCTCAGATTTCTGTAGTTCTGCATCAGCTTCAAAATTACTCTACACAAAATAAGGAAAAATGTTGGAGTATTCTGGAGTTAGGAAGAAGAAACACCACCACACACAGCACAAGACATATAGAACTAGCCATCTATGGAGCGCTAGGCACAGAGACCAATTAACATAGCAAGGGTCTGATTTTCAAAGGGGATATTCACCTGCAGCTCACACTGGAATGAGAGAAGACCTGGGAGCCTTCAGAAAATGAGGCTAGTAGTATCTCTCCATTGATCCTAGGGACATGGAGATAGAAGGCCCAGATTCTTAATTTTTATTATGTTAGAAATTGGCAAAGGATGGACTTGCTTTTTACAAGATGATTAATTTTTTACTTATGATTTCTGTCAAGCTATATTTGGATAGAAATTCAAATTGAATTAAAATGCACACAAATAGCATTTTTAGTTAAATAAAACTACCTAACCCTAAAACTAACAATGTGGTGAGTGTATTAAACTGATTGTTTCAGGTCATTGTAGCGTCAAGATTTTAGAACTAGTAGATCTCACACATACCTTTTATTCACAGATTGGAAGAAAATAAGATTTCCTGCTTTTTCAACTCCCACATGGCTTCTTAACTTTTGGTGACCTAGCCACTGAACTGAAAAAACCAAATTAATTTGAAATGAAGAAAGTATTCTCTCTGTACCTTCAGAAGAGGTTATTGCTCTCAGAAGCTGTTTTCAGACATCAGCAAATTCTGGTTCTAATTGCTTTAGACCGTGACTTCCTCCAGTTCAGTGAATTTACTTTCTTTTAAATTTGGCAAACATGCAGTGCTTAATATTATCTTTTATATTTCATTTATTTAAATATATTCTAGTAAGTTTAGAGCTTATAATAGTCAATTTCAAATTTAATTTTAATATTTTAGTTTTAAAAAACCCTGTATCAAATAACCTGATTTAAATTTAAAAATCTGATAAAAATTCAATTTATTTTTTTAAAAGTGATTTTTGTCCACCCTGGTTAGCATGCAGAAAAAGTGCACAAATACCGAAAGGTGCAACTCTGAAATTTGCTTTCCATAAACAAGTCACACCAGCAAAATGTGATGCTTTAAATATTCACAGAAAAGCAAAACAGGAGAGTAAACAGAACAAATTCATGAAAAGTTCAATTAAATATCCACAGGACATTTTTGCACAATTCACTAGGAAGAAAGAACGGAGAAGCACAACAGGAAGCTTGGATGAATTGATTCTGAGGTTTTATTTTGGTTTTCCTTGCGTATTTATAGATTTTCTATGACCAGAAATGACTATTACGATCATCTAACCTCAACCATAGCATAGCACCAGGCATTTCATCCAGTGATTCTTGCATCAAACTCTCCTTTGTAATTAAAACATTTGTTTTAGAAATTCTTGTTTTACTGACCCCAAAAGATGGATTATTCATTTATCTCCTCCCTTGGTAATCAGTTCCAATGACTAATTACCCACTTAAAAAAATTTTTTTAAAAAAGTGTCTCTTTTCTAGTTCTGAAATTTGCTAACTTCAATTTGCAGCAAATATCCCACGTTTACATTTGAACATTATCTCTTTGTAAGAAACATGGCAAGAGTACACACTCTGAAAAATGAAGGCACCAAAGTCCAGCATACCACAGACTACACTAACATTTCTGAATCACCACTGAACCATTTCTCAACTATGCCTATAGTCATCTGAAAATTCAATGCACTAGATCGGTTTCATTTGAAATTTCTAGGTAAAGCCAGTTTGATATGTGATGTTGTGTGTTGTGGAACCAGAATTTCCGAAACTTGATTAAGACTTATTTTGCTAAGTCCAAACTCCATCTCAAAAATGACTTGTCTAAAAATCATATCTAAATTTTGCATAAATAAATAAATAAATACATTCTTTTCTGGCTTTAGACCAAACATACCAACTATGAAATGGAAAGTACCCTTTTCAGGATTTTAGAGAAGTAGTTAGTAGTATCAGGTTAATAAGGAAAATCAGGTTTCACCTTCATTTGAGAAAGGAAACTGTCTATTCATAATACAAAAACAAGAAGCACCAGCAAACAGACCTAGCAGCAGGAAAGATAATGGGATCCATTTCCTAATGATGACCCCTCACATTAGCCAAAAAAATGACGATAGGAACAAGGATGTTCAGTTATCTTTTTGCATCAATCTATGCTGATGTCTTGTTGCTTCTATGCAACATCACCACAGATTGCTGAACAGCACAACACAAAAACTGCAATGAAACATCAAGACATCATGATGTGATTAATTTGTGGCTCCCAGCAGCTCCAACAGATAATGAAGTGCCTCTCCAGCTGTTGAAGGCGGAGTACAAAAAAGCACCAATCTACCTTATACAAAGTGGCACTCCTAATGATTGTTGTTCTATGTGGCTCTGTTGATGAAAGATGTCCTCTTTCTTAATTTAAATAATTTCACCACATTACAATATTGTAAGTCTTTACATATCACCTTTTCACACTTTGCATCTCAAAAAGCACTTTGTGTAATGAGTTATAGTGATGTAGGGATTGTAAGAAAAAACAGCAGCCACTTTATGCCCAGAGATAGGCAAAAGCCCTTGGGACATTTGAACCCGTTTCACTGAAAGAAAAATACTGCCCAGGATGCAATTTTTGAGAACAGTGGGATCTCCAGCTTCCCTCTCCAATCACTAGCAAGATGCTAGTGAAGAGGGATCAATGTTTTAACATAGCAGCAGCTCCACCTTCGACACATACCCTGCAAACAAGTACATCTTTAAGTGCTCCTCTTCCACCACCAGACAAAAAGTTACAAACATGCAGGACTGGGCTATAAATACCAAGATGATAGATGTCTTAGAAACAGTTGATTAAACAGACACTAGCCAGTCTTTCCTGTCCACCACAGACAGGAGCCCAGAGTCTATTGAGGATGTATTTAATAAATGACAACAGGTGTCTAATTTGCACCTTAGGCAGCTATACTAACTTAATAAACAATAATTCAGTGTAACTAATATGCACATAGATCAAGCAGCAGCCTCACAAAATAGGATAACCAAAGAATCAATCTGCACAAGCTTAATAAATTACTTAGCTGTGTTCTCACTCCAGGGCAAGTACCATCCCTCTCTTTTAAAGTCTTGTACAGTGGCTACAGTGATGGGCCCCTGGCAACACTAGAAATAAATAATAATAAATTCCTCACTTTGTCCGCATGCCACCCTTTGTGTAGCATTGGCTTCCTCCACAGCTCTTACAGAAGGAGAGCTTTGCAGGAGTGTTCACTGAAAGTCAACAACTTCAAGGTATTGTGCACAGGATGGCTGGGGGAAGGGAGAAAGGAGCACATTCCACAAGAAAAGGGGGGCCCCAGCAAAAGCTTCCTGACAGCAGCCTTCTGAGAAGGTGGGGGTGGAAGGAATGCATGTCAAGATCTGCACAGGCACTCAAACTAAACTGTCGCACTGCAGCATGGGAGGAGAGGCAGTATATCTCAGGTAGGCAGGCAGCTGGTCATTTATGCTCAAAGCTATTGAGGCTACTAATTTTCACTGATTTCAAAGGAAGTAAGGAGCATAAATACCTTTGGGATTTGGGCCTTAAGGCCTTATACATCCATACCAACACTCTACTCTCCACCCAGAAACACATAAGCCGATCATAAGCGATCCTCTTCAGACACGATGCATGTTGGTACTGGGCCTGTGACTCCCCCCTTGCAGTTGAGCCATCTGATGAAGCAAACCCTTTAAAAAGACACTGCCACACTCAGAATCCTCAATGTCAGTCTTGCAACCTTAAAACATGGGGTTGGCCCATCAGCTGAAGAATCCAGTCCATGGTCTTTTTTCAAACAGACTTTCACCAATTTTCAGCTGTTTGGAGGCATTCTGGTGTTTTACAAACACTTGTGAAAGCAGAGGTCATATGGGCCTGACAGCCATGTATTGTTAGCACACACCAGCACGCTGATCTCCTGCGCACACAGCATACTCTCCTCACACCAAGTAACAGGAACATGGCGATAAAGAAGGGAGACTGTGAGACCTTCCAAAGTGGGAATAAATAAACGTGAGCCTGAGTCTGCCACCTTATTCTGAGCAGTGCCTTAGTCTGTGAGCATCCCCACTAGAAGGAAGGAGACTTCTCACCCAGTGCTATTCAGCCTCAGAAAGGGTGGAGAACTTAGCCATGTGCTATTTGTTATTCTGTACTGGAAGCGCTCACTAAGGGACAGAATGCGAGTCCCTTATTTGTTCTGATCAATACTTAACCCCATTGGTAGCCCCTCAGTGAGGCCAATGGAGCCATGGGTTGAAAAGGGGCAGCTCAACGTGACATGAGGATGTCAAAATCTGTCCCTATTACTACTATTTTAACTGGTGAATTCAGTGAATCTGCAAAGTGCTGAATTAAACTGAAGCCCCAGCCTTCACTACACAGTGGGCATCCCAATTCCACCATAACCACAACCAGTTCCTTTCTTATATCCAGACTCCTTTGTCTGCCCAGGACAAGAAGCAGCCATCCCACCCTACACCCAGCATAAGACAGACAAGGAACACAGAGTAGGTATCTGTCTGACAACTAACTACAGAGCAACAAAGCAGCAAGCAGCCAGAGAAACCAATTCTCCCACCACGGGAAAGGGGAAGGGATAGTAACAGTTCAATCTACAGCCTCAGACTGCTAGCCCAGACTTGCACATCCACACACACTTATGCTATGGCCACATAACCTGAACCCCACACTGCAGCCCGCTTTCTTTTTAATTAAAACTAAATTTTTGTTAAATATCCATGGATGCCAGATAAAATTTACTTTTTTATTTTTAAAGCCACACTTGAAATTTGTCTACCGAGGACCTTTTAACTTTATAACTCTTTTAGTGGCTACAATGTTAAGTATTAATACTTCTTTTTAATGTTGCTGTTCTGGAGTGTCTCACCTAAAGAGGAAAAATGAAGATGTACATTTTATTTCAAATGATCATTAAAATTTCAGAAACACATTACCAGGATTTTTACAGAGGCTCAGCTTTGAAATTTTCCTACAGGGCCACTATCTGAAAATCTAATTAGGCCATGTATTTCTAGAGAAAATTAAATGGCAAGCAGGGTTTAATCTGGCAAAGATTCCATTTTATCGTCTGACTTCCAATTTAAATAGTACAGAATAGAACCAGACCATTAACTTCTTCCATGAAGCTGAGGCTGTGGCTCTAAGATACGTGTACCTCCATATTCTCTATTTAGGACATACCCCTCAGGCAGATGCATGGTAAAGATGGAAGATTCCTTTCTCTCACTCCTTACACAGGGCATGTAACACACAGGCCCATCTGCAGCCCTTGCAATGAGCACAGGAAATGCCCCTCCGTCCTCCCTCAGGGCAGGGTGCACTGGATCTCACCCAGCACTAAGTGGAGTCCATGAGTCTCTCTCCACTGGCTTCAGCAGGTGTTGAACCATGAAGAGTAAGCTGTGCCCTGGACAGGGCTGTCTTAGCAATCATGCTTCTCCAGAGCACAAGTGGAGGGAACCTTTCTTGAGCTTGCTCAGCACAGCCCAGCTCCACCTGCTACCAACACCAGATTATACCCAAATGACACAGTGCAGGAGGTCAGGGAGGATGACGTACAACTGCCCTTGCTGGTCTATAAAATGAACCTAATAAATAATCCATTAGCGACTATATGAGTTGAGAACTCATTCTGGTGCTCCTCATTTTCCCTTTCTCCCACTCTTCCTACAGAGGAAAAAACTGCTCCTATCATGTGTAAGCTGCCGAGTGGTGGAAGAGCCCCTCAAAAACAGGCTCGGGGAACACTTCCTTTATGCCACAGACTTAGAGATGACTTTTTTCCCCATCCATCAGGAAACAATGCAACTCACAGTCCCACTCGCCTTATAGTCAGAAGTAATCTCCTAGCTAGGGCAACCAGAGTCACAGCAGAATGTGCTGGGCTCCCTGTGGCACAAATTAAACCTACTGATTCCCCACGAAAACATTCTATGTCCAACGGATCAGTTCCACTGACAAAAGAAGAAATTTATCTGTGCCTGGAAGGAACAAAAGTCCAAAGGGACATAGGTGCTGTTATGCGCCCACAACTCCGAATATTTAGAAAAGTCACGGGCACAACAACATGACCCCCACAGCCTGTGTCAGGCACGTCGGCTCCTTATCCCAGGCGTGGGGAAAGCGAGGGACTTTAGAATGAGACACCCAAAACCCCAGATACTGGGTGGGGAACCTCCTAACTAGTCAATGGGAGAGGCAGACCAGAGGGGCCTTTCCTAAGCTCAGCTCCTCCTTCAAAGAAAGGTGCTTAAATCCAAGCTGCAGGGAGGCCCCCGTCTCTGCTTCTGATCCACAGCTAGAAACGCCTCATTAGAGTCAAGCAGACTGGGCACCTAAAGGTTCCCTGTGAGAAGGAGGTAGATGCCTACCTCACTCCACACACAACAGCTGGAGGAGGAGTTGCCTACAACACTCGACAGAGATGTGGCAGATCCAGGTCCAATGCCCCCACTTTGCTAAGGGGGGAGAAAGGATTTGAACAAGGGCCTCTGCCTCCCATACCTCTCAGTAGAGTGCTCGAACCAGTGAGCTATGGGATATGCTGATGTGGGGCTCCCTCCACCTCTGCTGCTGAAGCTGTTCCATTTCAGATTAAAGAATCAGAGAGTTATCAGGCCAGAAAGAGAGAATAGCCCTATAACCCGAGAGTAAGGGCAACTGTCTGAGATGCCCAGAGTCCAGTCTCCCTGCTACCCTCAGTCTCTATTTATATGAAATAGAATAGTTTCAAATGACTTTAAGTGCCTATTGGGTGAGGTGGCAACCCAGTGGGAATTTTGTGGACTGCACATATACATAGACACTTGAGTATCTTTGTAGATCCGGGCCACATAAAACTTAACAATATAGCTTTACAGAAAATAGACCCACTAACCAACAAACATGAACAGCTTGAGAATCAGAAGTTAGTGGACTCAAAAGGCCACACCTTGGCATATCATTAAGTCAATGAACTCACATCCTTGACTGACTCATACAAGAAGTGGCTTTGGTTTTATCTCCAGGAAAAGAAATCACTTAATCACTACATTTTTCTGAAATAAAGGAGTATATACAGCTGCTGCTCAGTGCAGGGGAAAACTGGAATTGAACAGAAATGCTGTTTTACAGCAGAGGTGCTCCAGGGCTTCCTTCATTCATGAAAAAAACTCTTTCCTTTTTTTTTTTTTTTTTTTTAAAAAAAAGTAATTTTTACAGGGAAAGAATAAGCTGCTCTTTTAAAAAAAAAAAAAATCACATTTCTCACCTTCAGAGACCAACAGTGTCTGTGTTTGTATTTCAACCACAGAAAAATACTTCCAGGTATTTTATGTTCATTCTCAGTCCCACATAAAAGGAAAAGTAAGGAATATAACCATGTGTAAACAGCTGCAAATCTTATGCACTGCTCAGACTCAAACCTGTGAACCTAGAAATTACATGGAAAATTACAATGAAGTAAATGTGTTGGTGGAAAAACAACAACATCTGTAGCATACATCAGATAACATACCATGGACCACTTTAGAGGAATGAGTACATTTACCATATTTATATCAGATTGAGTGGGCCTCAGCAATGATGATTTTGTAAGGAAGCCCTATGATTGAATATCACTGGAACCTACAAGATCTTGCAGAAGTCATCAAGAGAACATTTCTCAGGCGTCCACATTTAAGCACCATCAGAACTAACACGGCATATAAATACTGAAGTGCAAATTCTGTCTTGGACTAGTGCCCTACTCCACGAGAGTCTTCTCATTAGTTTTCATAGATCTGCTCGTAAAGAATGGAACCCCAAACTGTAAAGATGTTTATTATATACAACCAAATAGGTGTACACAAGATTACGTATGTTTCAAGATACGACATACAGTCCGTAAACTTAAGCACATACATAACTGCAGGATGAGGTCCACCTCCGTAAGGTTTCACAATTTTGTCACAAACTACGGCAGGCTAGTTTTCCTGTGTATACAGCCTGTTCTCTCTTGTGCACTTGTGTTATCTGCTCACTCGCTCTCTCTCATCGCCCTCTCTATGCAGGAAAAAAAACCACCGTTGCACAGCTATCTCACTGTCATCTATTATTCAAGAAAGGTCTCATTGAATAAATGTCTGTTCAGAGGCTCTAAACAAATTTCATTTCTGAACACCACTGTCTGCAGCCCAGCGGGCTATTTCAGCAAGATAAGATCACACATTTAATCAAACGCTTCAAAAAAGAAATACACACCAAGTTTGCTTAATAACGTCAAATAATAAAAGTGTAGTGTTGACGGCATACTAATTTTTAGTGTTCTTTCTTCTTTGAGGGTTGTCTCAATAGCCAAGGTCAAGCGTACATGGGATTTCTACTAATTAGGGTTCCTGGTAAGTGCTGGCTACTCTCCGGACCTTCTTACTCAAGCCACTTAGCCAGAGTTTTACCAAAAACTATGGCGGTTCCTCTTTATTTTCAGTGAAGTGACAGCATACATTCTATCCAAGAGTGACAAACACAAAGGTACAACACAATGGATTTCTGGTAAAAGATTGAGGCCCTTACACATTCTGATATTATTTATCTGTATTGACACCAGCCCTGCTAAATCAATACATTGTGTTTAGATTAATGACAGAATTAACACCCTTAAGAGTTAATAAGGAACCAGCAGCATCAGTGACTGCACAGATGCTCGATGAGTATACAAAAAAAATATAGGTGAGTTACAAAAGAAGAGCCGTTCTTTCTCAATCACTCACTCATCATCTGCTTATACTTCCTATTGCAGTAAGTTAGAGCTCTGCGTAAGGAAGGAAGGGTGACCAAAACACGCAACATAACATGAGCATTGCCATTTATTTTGACTGCAGCAACACTAACAGAACAACAGGAATCATCCCCAGAAATCCAGAATGCATCATCTGAACCAGTCAGGCCAGGTTTCCACTGTGTGGCATGTTGGTGACAAATCAGTCACCAATAACCTGTCTATCATGCAGACTTCCACATCTAGGGTCTAATTTTTGTCAAGTTTCCAGCAATGCTACAGAGACAGACACTGTGATCTGCTTTGCCTCAAACCTACTGAATTTCATGGCAAACTGCAGCCCTGACATCTGTGGAACTCCCCGTGCCCCCAAGTGCTCTCCCTCATGCACAAGCTTCTCAGGTGGGTGTTCAACAAGTGCTGGGATCCAAGTGGTAAAAGGGGCTGAACCTGAGAAGAGTGAGTAGGCAGGGTGAGACTCACAGGAGTGTAAAACGAATTTACCACCCTCTGCCCCTCCAATGCTCAGGACAGAAGGACAATATAGACCCAGACTGTACTATCTTCCCCTGCAATGGGGACCCCACCCCCACCAGTGTATTCAGGGCCACACGTTGTCTGCTGTAGGAGATCTGTCACATATTCTTCCAGGAAAACATGTTGAAATGGCATGCATTGCACTGGAGACCCAGGTTTTCCCAAAGAAAGGGGCAATCAGACCCTCCGGTCTGACTCAGGTCAACTACTGATAAAGTCATTAGGACTCTGCCAAAAAAGGCCTAAGTAAAAACTGAGGTGTAGATCTCGTCTCATGCAAAATAAGACCTGACTCCACAAGTGTACTCCCACTGAAATCAGTGGGACTGCTCACAGAGTAAGGCGTTCCACTCAACGTAAGGGTCACAGAGTCAGATTGTGAAAAAAAGAACAGCAGGATCAAGCCCTTGAAGTACAAGAGATGTACACCTGCATTGCTTGGCAAATTAGGAGTGCTAACACATCATTCTAATTCTGTGTGTGAAGTCTTAGTTTCCAAAATTAACTCTCTTCTATGTGAAAGGGCCTTCTTTCACCAAGTGTTTTTATATACACTATCTATAGATAGGCCCCAGCTGATCAATCCATTTACAATGATCCATCAACTACACTGCACACTAACTGTTGATTACTTGTCTATAGTAATAATTTACCTCTCCATAAAGCAGGCTGAGAGCTATATTTAAAACACCTATCAGACTGAATTTTGCATAAGGATGCATACATCATTTTGGAACCAAGGTTTTAAAAAGTGTTTAAGTTTCAATATTTCAAACGCCACCCCCCACCCACCTCATCCCAAAAGAAAAATTGCATCCATTAAAGATAATGGAAATGACCTTCCAGTGCAGCCTCTTTACACTATGAAACAAATCACACTATTCACTTCTTCTGGAAGGAAATGGAATACATACTGTATTCTTTCTAATGATTAAAGGCCCAGAAAGTGATGTCCTCACTCACTCTGAATACCATCTTACACTGCAAACTGTCCTACCAATAGGATTACTTGAGGAATAAGAGGCTACTCCATGTGAGTAAATACATCAAACTCAATCCCTAACATAGCTAGCCATTTGGCACAGAAGTCAATATCTTATTATTATCTTAAAAATATAGATGCAACAGCTATAAATAAATAAAAGCAGCAACGAAGGGGCTTAAGTTATAGGGTAGACATTTTCAGTACAAAAAGTGTAGTAGTAAAGTAACATTTTTTTTAAAAAAAAAAAAAAAAAAAAAGGAGGGTCAACCTCACTGAGGTAATTGACAGGAATTTGCATCATTTTGAAATTCAAAATGACAAAGTGTCAGCCTCTGACACATAAATACTGGCAAAAATGCTGTGAAAGCAAAGGAGCTAGTCTTTGAAACCCTCTGCAGTTCTACCCAGCAGTGAAATCTATTCACAAAGATGGCTAGGAGGGCTCTCTTCCCCACCCTTTTCCCTAGCAGCCTTTGGAATAGCTTGTAGGGAAGAAAGGTGAAAAAACAGGGAGCCATTGAAAAATCCCCTGATGGCGTCAGCTGTCAATGGAATGCATTTTAGTATTCAGAATACCCACCCATGCAGAACATCAAAAACTGGGCTTTCGTCCCTCCCCTATTCTCACAGGCTTAAGCTAATGCTCAGTTTCTGGAGCTGTACTGAATGGAAACGCACACCGCCTCTGCAGGACGTGTAAATAGCAATACAAGCCGATCAAATAGAACGGGGGTGTCGTTTCTACTTAATGTTTCCCTTTTCTTGTGGCGTACTCTAACACAACAAATCTGGTACATTGAAAAAGGTCAACAGCTCAAAAGCTCCATGTGCTGGCATCCTTTAATGTACAGCCTTTCCCTCCTTTCGGTGGGAAAGCAGACCCATACATAGGTGGATGTAGCTGTTGAATGTAAATATTTTATCCCCAGTTTGTTTGTTTTGGTTTTTAAATTCTGCGGAGTGAGCAAATTGCTTGGTATTTCCAGAATTACACAGGTTGAAAGCTCAGCTCCTCTCTAGCGCCATTTGGATTTAAATCATCTTTAGAATATGAGATTCAAAATGTCATCTTGTTTTACAACAGTGCAGTAAGCAAATGTTAGGGCTTTAGGCATATGAGTGCCATCCATTGAAGAATCCTTGAAATCATGGGTTTTTTTGCCCATTTCCAGTTGACTCTAGTAACACAGCTTAAAAAGCTGGTGATGAATTTACAGACAAAACATGGATTGTGTACAGAAGTCCAAGTAATGGCAAAATAATGTGTCAATGTCAGTTTAATAGATTTTTTCCAAGTTTTTTTCCCAAGTTTTCCATAAGATTAACACCTCTTGGCAATTTACTCCTTCACTGAAGTCAATCCTCTGTTGCCACTATGAACAGTTGTGATATTTACATTCATGATGAGATTACAGTTCAGAACTCATTCCAGCCGAAAGCAACTGAAAAATTCCCTTTGACTACAACAGGAGGAGGATTGGGTCCAATCTCTTTGGAGTGGAAAGGAGCTGCAGGAGTGGCCAACACAGACTTCAGTGATACTTGTGGCTCCTCAGTGCTTTGGAAAAATCGGGCCATTTTTATTTAGGTGCCTAAATGTGGCTGTTGGTAGGGCTGGCCCAAGGATTTTTGGCATCTAGGAAAACTATGATTTTGGTGCCCCCTCCCCCTCATGGCATGATAACATACATAAAAAATTATCTTCCATCTGATCTGGTGCCCTTTAAAGCCTGGTGCCCTAGGCAACTGCCTACTTCACCTATGGTTGGGCTGGCCCTGGCTGTTGGTGCTTAATTTCAGGCAGCCACATTGGAGCATTTTGACCAGAGATTTTCTTTTCTTCATGCTACATCCTTCACAAATAAAGGAACAAAAATAAGATGCAAAAGAACATTTTCTGTCTGCAGAATTCCAAAAATTTCCACAAAGCATTAAAAGCATTCAAAACCAGAAAGCAACACTGGATCTAGTTACAGCTTTTCAACTAACAGCATTTTGTTTTTCACGTTCCAAGAGTCAGAATGAAAAATAAAGTTACTTCATATCAAACAAAAGTCACTGGATTAACTAACTGTTCCTGTCCCTCTAATTTTGAACAGAGGGCCCCTTTTGAAAGTTCAGACAGTAGATCTATGTCTGTAACTAACTACTTGACTGTTACAGAGTGGGATCATTAGTGAGAAGGCTGACAGTTTTTAAAAAACTTAATACATGTGTATGATTATTAAAAATGTAAGTAAGTGCTGGGAGATTCACAGATTGCATCAGAGGTTCACCTCCTTTAGATCAGTCTTTGGAACAGGAAAGATCAGCTTCGGGGGCACTGGAAATAACCATTTCAACTCCTTGTGAGGGACCTAATTACAACAGAGCTACTTACATGCACACACTTTAAGGCAGCAATTCTGCACAGACCCTTCGGCCTATATACTGCCACAGTAACTTCAGCATAACTCTTCATGGTTATAAAATCCCAAACAATCATGAAGATCCTTTTTGTAGAATCAGGCCCTTTAGTGTTGACATTTGACTTAAATTTCAGAAACGTTCAATTCCATAGCTGAGTTCAGACATAGAGTGTCAGATTCTCAGCTGGTATAATCAGCACATGGCAATTTATACCAGCTGAAGATCTAGCTTAATCTGCTCAAAGCAAACATAGTGAAAAAAAGAAATAAAATTAAACCACGGGCCCAATCCTGTATCCACTGAAATCTATTTTTTTCTACTGACTGGAATGGGCAGATTTGAAGTATTCAGTTTATAATTACTAGAATTCCTCTTGTTTGGTCACTGAAATGTTGACTGTAATATTTTTCCAAATAAAAGGTATAATTTTTTAAAATTGATGATGTTATGCTATATTTTAACAAAAGCAATGTAAAACTTAATAACACTTAGGCATTTAAATTATACTCATAACTTAATATTATCAGAATGTGGCATCTTCTAAATACTGCTTTACTCTCCTTTAAGCAAGATTCCTTCCATGACCCATGAAATGCAAAATGTCTTGATTTTCTTTTGTATGTTCTCACTAGCCTAAAAAATAAAATAGTATTTTAAAATACATAGACTAGTCTTCAAATTCTCAGTTATTTACCCTGGTTCATTAAGACTGAAATATTGCTTTTTATAAAATTGTTAGATCACAACTCCTAGAACAGCGATGCTGAAAAAATATAGAAATACATTTGAAACAACCCTGTAGCTAGGTCTCTTTTCAGGGTCAGTCCTTTTCAGTTTTGATCAATAGATATTCTTTACTTGGTCTTGACTGTTCATTCTAAGTTGTTCCAAAAAAACAAAAATAGAAAACTTGATCTGAGTTAGGTTTCTGAACTGAATCTGTTTCAACTACACACAATATATTTTAAACACTATACTGTCAAATATTGTGCACTTCTGTATTGAAGTGTTTTACTACAGATGATGTGGTAGAAGTCACAATATTTTCCAACAGCTCAAGCTTTCAACAAAATGATCTGTTGGCTTATATGTTCAAATACATACGCATGCACGCACATATATATTATACACATGCAACCGCCTTCTGACCCCCCAAGGTCCAATCCAACTTTTACTGAACTCAGTAGTATTCCCATAGAAGGCTATTCAAATTGTTTGAAGTATAAATGAAAAAAACATGGCAATGAAATTCTGATTAACTGGTGGCAGAATTGCAATATTGTATTGTATTAATTTGTACCATACAAGGATCTTCAACAAAGACATTTAAAAATGTGTTTTTAGTCTATGGTACACCAAGTTATTCCAGTCGCTCCTAAAGGAAATTAACAAGGATTTCAATCAATGAGAAAAAAATCCTATTGGCCAGTGCTGCTGGACAACCAAAAAAAGTAGTCCAAAAATAAGAAATGTCACTTTTTATTGCTTGCTAGACAAGATCAACCCTACAATAAACAAACCTTCGGAGCACTGATTGACCAATGCATCTGTCCTGTGGCTCAAACTGGAAGCTGGCTTTATACTTCAGATTCCCCATATACACCACTGAACAGAACAAGCATGATTTGCCCAATGATCCCAACAATTCATCAAATTTCTCCTCCTTCTTGCCACAGGCAGCAGGGCCCCATTCTGCCAGAGACACTTAATTATAGGCTCTAACCTCCTCCCATTAAAGTCAATGGATGTTTTGCCTCTGGTGGCTTTAATGGGAACAAAAACACAATCTACACACTCTACACAAAGTGGTCTGGAATGAAACTGCTTCTCAGTGACATTTATGAGGAAACTGTAGCTAGAAGCCATTGAGGACAACCAAATTTAAGGTCAAGGTTGTCCCCAAACAAGCCAACTTTAAAGTGTCCTGGCCCGCATGAAGGAATGTGACAAACAGTGAATGTTTTAAAATGGGTACCTTGTGCATTACACATTACTCCAACTACATCTAACTCAGAGCAACAATATGGGCAATGGAATAAACTTTTAGTACACGAGGAATCACATCAGAGACTTGAGTAAGAGTCTATTTCTCTATAAATAAATAGCCAAGATTTTAAAAGTGGGTGCCTACGGATAAGCACCTCCATCTTTATTTTAAGCACCTAAAGTAGGCAGCCATGATTTCCAGTTGTATTGAGCACCTACCAGCTCTCCTTGTCTTCAGAAATCTATGATTACTGCTGGGTGCTCAGCACTGGTGAAAATTAAAACATTTGCATGGGTGTCTAAATGAGAAATTGAGTGTTTAAAGTTAAGCTCCTATTTTCAAAATCTTAACCACCAGAAGGTATGAAGACTTTGTATCAGAGGCTGGCATGGCCAGACTTAAGAATGACAAATTATTGTTCCAGTGTTCTATAAATATCCCATAGGAGAATAAACGGCTACAAACCGAACATTTCTGGTTCTTCATACTATAAATACTTCATTTTTTATACATCAATACACAGACAGGTACCTTTTCACTATTCTTGCTCTGACAATTAGGCAGCTGTAAGAAGAAAAGGACATCAGCAAAGAAGAGCTACATGTTCAAGGAACTGTAGTGAGGTCATTTGGGTTCTTACACATGTAGTAAGAGCATCTTAATCCCCTACAACAAGCAGCCCAACCGATGACAACTGCAAAAGAGTGGCAGGTCTCTGTATGTCTCTATGCTCTTTGACAGCCTCACTACTCTCCCGAATAATCATGAGGCCCCAGCACTCAGCATGACCTGAGCCAGTGTATCTCTGAGATCAAATTTTTTAGTATGATTTCTGGATCATCCCTAGTCAGGGGCATACCAAGAGAATAAATTTTCTAACCAGAATCACACAGATTCTAGCACAGACACTCTAAAATCTACTGTGCAACATATTTTTTTTCAAGAAAAACATGGAGCCAGCACTCATGTAAAACTTCAAAATAAACAAACAAACAAACCAGCCAACCAACCTGGATTGTAGCCTGCTTTTTGTAATATTCCCACACAAAACTCCACATTAATCTCCATATCCTGTCTCTTCCTATAACCCTTCCGGCTCTCACTCCCACCTCCTCCACCTTTCTTAGCACCGTATTTCAGGTATATTAGACAATTTAAAATAAACCTCTAGTAAACCAGCCCTTCCTCCCACCACATGCACTTATAGCTGAAGTTTCTAAAACACAACCAGTTCTAGGGAGCATTCCTGTTCCAAAGACCACACTCTTCTCTATATCTCATACTTGTTTTTATTGGTACTGCACCTATTTGTGCTTCTACTGTGAAAACAATCCTCAGGGCAGGAAAATGTTCCTGATTAGGCACGCTGACCAAGCATATATAGGTCAGGACCGCTTACAGTGCTAGACAAATGTCAGATAATAACACAAAGTTTGCCCATCCTTCATTCCTTACCCTTGTTTCATAGGTTGTCCATTTCCCTATAGACAATGGGAATTAGTGAATTATGGAAACAAATCTATTTTAATATTCTTCAGCCTTCTCAGATCACCCAGAAGTACATCTAATAAAATAGCAGAGTTGGCTAAGGAGGTCCATACCACACCTTTAGAAATAAACTTACAAAAAAGGAGATGCAAACCCCCCCCCCCCACCACCAAAAACATTAATTTAACAGGCTTCAACCATTGTACGTATTTTTTAAAGCCTTCCAATTTATGCTTCATGGGAAAAATAATCTAGTTCCTTTCACCAGGCCCTGAAATACTTTGGGGAACGCAATTTTGTAACTTTCTATCTTGTAACCCATGCAAACATACAACTGTCCAGTCAAGAGATTCAATGGACGTGGGAGGGGTCTTACATGTTCGCCTAAAACCTGCTCACATTTTACACGTACCTAACCAAGCAATCACATCTTTTATCATGTGCAGACAACACAACCAACTGTATATCAGGGAAGCAACAGGGTGTGTGCTGTATTCTTTAATTAACAAGAGCAGAAGGGACATAAAACTCAAGCACTCCTACCACATCACTTTCAGCTAGCCATTACAAAAGAAATGGACACAACCCTGATGACATCACAACCTGTGGAATGTATGAATTGAATACTATGGAACACATGCTGCTAGGAAACAAGGGACAGTGGTCATATCTAATCTTCAAACATACAGCCTTGGAGGCACTTAGGATGAATTTTCTAGATTGAGAAACAAATCATTCCAGGTACCCTCAATAACCAACTCCTGCCTTCTGGAGCAATACAGCCGAATGGAGATTCAGTAACCCTACACTTGCCAAAGGGTATTAAATTGCTTATACATTCAAAAATTACAACTCACTGGCTTTTCTCTGACTAACCTGCACTATAGCTAAACACATTTTACTGCTATTAAATGTTCTCTCCCCTACACAACCCAAAAGACAAAGGCACAGTATATAGTTAATTAATCTGAATGAAAGGATAAGTCAAAATTCAATATTTATTCTTTTAAGAACCTCACAACATTCGGAAACATATGCAAAATATTTGCATCTGTTTCGTTTTGTTGTTGTTTTGGTTAGATGTAGTAACAGGAGACAATACAGTAACCTTTAGTACTCTAAGCTAAATAAAGAAAGAAGGCTTATAACAAACACCAAACAGCAGCAGTTTGAATCAGAACAAAGGGATTGTATCACTGCTATTAATATTGTGGCTACTGAAATTTGAGGTGAGTTTAGAAAAACAAGTCATAACAGTGCACTAACCTTAACTTTGTAACCAAACACTGGCAGTAATACATAGATTTTTCTCTCTTGTTATTAAATAGGGAGAGGACAGATTTTTTTCTTCTTCTTTTGGACAGAGGTACCTTGAACCTGTACACAGGATATAGCCCATAAAACTCTGCAGAAGAATTTTTCCAAATGAACACACAGTAGAAACATTTTTGTACCCCAAACCCTGGAAATTCTGATACATTGACTCCACAAAACACACCTAATTTCTCAATATCTAATAGCTAGCATTGCCTATGCTCTCTTACTAGACAGCACTTCAAAATGATAATGGAGAAGCCTTCAAAAGATTTCACTGAAGAGGGTTTTTTGGTCGTCCCCCGCCTTGACTTGGCTTTGAAAATCTTGATCTAATGCTTTGGAATAATCAGTGCAACACAGAAAGCAATTCTAACTAGCAGGCTGCCTTACAGCAAGACAGAGAAAGCATTTTCCCCCTTTCCCGGTCTCTAGTCATCTCCACATCTCCTCAGCAGCTAGCTGCCTGGAATCAAAACGAGGAGTGCAAGAACTCTAATACTTCCTAATGAGTAATGTGAATGGGAAAGTAAATACAACAAACAGCGGCTGTTTTGGCTATAGCTACGATTGCCACACACACAATTCATTTTTTCGGCTATTTACAAATTGTTTTAACTACCGCAGAGCAGAATCCCAGGCGAAGCCGAGCGCAGTTCCTCGTCTCCCAACCTCTTTCGCACAAACATCTGTGCATCTATGGGGCGCGGGGGAACAAAACACCCGATCCGGGGCTATACTGTTGCTATTGGCGACATCGTACTTCAGCCCGTTAATGAGATCCAGCCCTGGAAGCCCCAATCCCAGGTGCACGGTGCAGATTTCGGGGCGCTGCGATCTAGAGGCCGATCTCGGAACGGGGGAAAGGGCTCTCTCTTCCCGCGGAGCCCCGCGCCCAGATCTCCAAGTTAAACAGCCACGGGACGGCGGCGGGGAGCCGGCGGCTGAACAGCGAAAGGAGCGAGCGGAGACTGGGATGCAATTTTCCTCCTCCGCGGCCCCGCTCTGCTCTGCCCGACGCTGGCAGCAGGCGGGGGAGCCGCTTCAAGCCGGGCGGTGACAAGCGCTGACGGCCGCCCGACCCCTCGGCGGTGCATTTCTCGCCGGCTGAGGCGGTGCCCGACCTACCTGTAACCCGGCGAGAGCCCCCACTCCCGCCGCCCCCACACTCAGCCGGATCCCCCGCCCGCCCAGGGGCTGCTCCCCGAGCCCGCTCCCCAGCCGCGGCGCCGCCGGAGGGAGCCAGGAGACAAGCCACTGAGCGGGTCCCCTCCCGGCCGCCCCCGCACTCACCCCGCTTGCCAGCGGGGACCCGGCGAGGAGGCGCCCGCCCGGCTCCCGGCCCGATGGAGACTCCTGCGCTGCGCTGCGCGGCGCTCCCCGGGGGACGCACGAGCCCTCGCCCGCGCAGCGCAAGGCGCGGGGGAGGGGGGCACGCGGCACGCGCGAGGATGCGGTTACCTTCCGTCCCGCTCCGGCGTCACTCCGGAGCGCTCCGTCCCCATCAGCTCCTCGGCCAGCTGCAGCAGGGGCCGCGAGCCGGCCAGCGGAGCCGGGGCCGCCAGGAAGCCGACGTCGCCCCCCCCCCGTTTCACAGCCCGGGCACGGCCGGCATCTGCGGCAGAGGCATCGCCGAGCGGAGAGCACCGCGCCGCCCCCTGCTCCTCCCGCCGCGCCCCCCGCTCCGCTCCCGTGCCAAGCGGGCTAGCGAGCCGGCCGGCTGCGGGCGGGCGGGAGCCTCATCGCTCCCCTCCGGCTGGGAACCAGGCGCCTGCCGCAGCGAGCTAGCGAGCGAGCGGGGCCGGCCGGCGCTGGGATGCGGAGAGGCGGCGCGGCGGCCGCCAGCAAAACCTGGCTCCGGAGCCCCGTGCTGGCTGCGCGGACGCGGGCTCCACCTACCGCGCGGCACGCGCACTGAGGCGGGGGGCGGAGGCGGCGAGGCCCCCCCAGCCGCGGCTCGTAGCAACCCGAGCGGCGCTAGGCACGCCCGGAGCCAGCCCCTGCGCGGGGGAAACTGAGGCACGGATGGGTTGGGGAGGGCGGGTGTCTGGTGGCCAGCCAGCAACTGAGACTGTAGGACCTGTCGGAGCGGGGGCTGGTTCTTATTGTGCGTATGTGTTGGCCTGTAACACAGATAATACATACGTGTGTATTACTATGGGGGGGGGCAGGGAAACAACCCCCTCCCTTGCAATAATGCCCCCGGCTGTGGCAGTTGCTCCCAGCCTCCTCCCTGTCCCCCCAAGCACTCCAGGACTTCGGGCCTGCCCCCCACATCCCATCTCAGCTTTCCTCTACCACAGGGGTCGGCAACCCACTGCACAGGTGCCAATAGTGGCACCCAAGCCCACTCTGGGCAGCCGTGGAAATTGCTGCTCCTGCTTCCGAAAGCCACTCCGTCGGGCAGCCCCCTCTGCAGCATGCCTGGGGACCCTCCACCCCAGCCAAAAGAAGCCACCCGAAGCAGCGCCTTTCGGTATTGGCTGGGGCCAGGATCCCCAGGGATGCCACGGAAAGAAGCCGCTCTGAGTTTCTTTTGGCAGCATGCCTGGGGATGCCACCGCCTCCCCACCCCAGCCATGGCTGCAGCTGAATTTCTAAGCGGTGGCCACTTATTTGGGTGAAGGGAGGGGGAACAAGAGGCTGGCACAGGGGTCAGAAAAGGTTGCCAATTGATGCCCAACTGATGCCCAAGTTCCCCATCTTTCCCCTCAGTTTCTCCATCCCTTTCACTTCATCTCTCCTAACTCCATTGCTCCTACCCATCCCAACTCTTCTCCTCCTCTCCACCCCATCCTGGTACCCTGGCCATAGCTCTCTTCTCCCCTCCCACCCCTCCATTCAAACCTCCAGCTTCCCTTCTCTTCCCTCTCTGTTTCCTCACAAGGGACCTCAGATTTCCTCTGGCTCTCTCTGAGGCCTCATTGCCTTCCCACCCCGATACTCCCCACTCCCCTCAGACTTCCCTTCTCCTCCTTCCAGCTCTTCTGTTAGGAGTGTGTTTACAGTGCTGCTGCCAATTCTGGAAGTAACTAGATCTCAGCTCCTGAAAGAACCAATTTGAGAAGCTCCCACTTCGGTGGCATTTTCAGCAGTGCTCAAGAGGAAGTACCATTCTTATTGGCTGCTTTCCCCACTGCCCTGCCTACTAAGGGAAGAGCAGCCAATCAGGATTGCTGCAAAGACAGTCAACATCTTCTACCACCTCATCCCAAAAAAGCTTTGGCTGCTGAGGGAAGAGGGAACAAAAGGAGCCCAGCAAGTCAGATAATGAGTTAGTCAGTCCTCTGCTCTTCTGCCTTCACTTCTTCTTCCAGCATTATTCAAGATAGTTAAGTCCAAAGCAGACAGTGAAGAGATACAAAAGAATCTCACAAAACTGGGTGAGTTGGCAACAAAATGGCAGATGAAATTCAGAGTTGATAAACGCAAAGTAATGTACATTAGAAAATATAATCCCAACTATACATACACAATGTGGAGTCTGAACTAGCTGTTCTCAGCCAAGAAAGAAATCTTGGTGTCATTGTCCATGGTTCTGACAACATCCACTCAATATGCAGCAGCAGCAACGGCAGTCGGTATTGCAGGCCTAGGAAGTCACTGCCTTCCCGGGAAGCATAGGGCCTTAGCCCTGCCTTTCCCTGCCCTCCCCACCTTCCCCCTTCCAGCTGGTATGGGGCTGTGGCCATGCCTTTCCCTATTCTCCCCACCTCCCCACTGAGAAAATGCTGCCACTGCTGCTGGAAAGCAGGGGGCTGTAGCCTCACCTTTGCTTGCTCTCCATGCCTCCTCCCCTTGCTGCTGGTCTGGGGCTGGGGCCCAGCCTTTCCCTGTTCTCCCCACCTCCCCTCCTCTCCTTACTGGGTTGGTCCTGCCTTTCCCTGCCCTCCTCCCTGAGCAAGGCCCATGGGGAAGGCACTGTGGCAGCTGCACTGAGGGGTAGGCAGTGCTGAGGAAGGGCATGGGGCAGCCTTCCACAGGGGAAGCTCCAGTGATTGCCCATGAGTGGCAGTCAAAAAAGTTAACTGAATGGAAGGAATCATTGGGATAAGGATAGATAATAAGACAGAAAACCTCATAATGCCACTATATAAATCCCTGGTATGTCCACACCTTGAATACTGCATACAGGTCTGGCCATCACATCTCTATAAAGACATATTAGAAATGGAAAAGATGCAGAAAAGGGCAAAAAAATGATTAAAGGTATGGAACAGGTTCCACATTAGGAAAAAATATAAAAATTGGGACATTTCAGCTTGGGAAAGACAACTAAGGGGGATATGATGCAAGGGTCAGCAGCCATGCCAAAATTTGGCATGCCAGTTGATTCTGAGTGGCACATGGCACCCTCTGGAGCACTGCCAAAATTGGCACTTCTGCTGTCAAAATCTGCCCTGGGTGGATTCTTTTGTCAGCAGCTGGGGAAGGTACCAGGCACACCACCAAAAGCTGCTTCTTTCAGCATCATATATATCTGTATTTATGTGAGTTACGCAGGTAGTTAATAGAACTTGTCCCATTTACACAGATATCTTACCTTGTTTATGGATTTGTGGTGGTGGCTGGTATTTGTGAGTTGGTTTTTTGTTTTATTTTTGGGGGGTTTGTTTGTTTTTGTTTGTTTTTTGTTTGTTTTTATTTATTTATTTATTTTGATGGAGGGGGCCACCAGCACTGGCTGAGAATTGGGGAAGATGGGCTGGCACGGGGGTCAGCAAAGGTTGCCAACCCCAATGATAGAGGTTTATGGGTTTATGAAATCATGACTGGTGTGCAGAAAGTGAATAAAGAACAGTTATTTACTCTTTCACATAAGCACAAGAATCTGTGTTCACCCTATGAAATTAATAGGCAGCAGTTTAAAACAAACCAAAGAAGGTACTGCTTTCCACAGTCCACTGTAGGTCGTGTTGCCTGGGGATGTTATGAAGGCCAAAACTGTAACAGGATTCAGAAAAGAAGTAGATAAGTTCATGGAGGAAAGGTCCATTGATGGCTTATAGCCAAGATGGTCACAGGTGCAACCCTATGCTCTGGGTGTCCCTAAGCCTCTGATGGCCAGAAACTGAGACAGGACAATGGGAGATGGATCACTCGATAATTGCCTGTTCTGTTCATTATCTCTGAAGCATCTGGCATTGGCCACCATTGGAAGACAGAGTTCTGGGGTAGATGTGCCATTGATCTGACCAAATATGGTCATTAGCCAGGGCTGGACCCCCAGGGGAAGGAGGTTGAACATTTTTTGGAGCTGCTGGACGAGCAGAGGTGGGGGTGGAGGGAGCTGTACTAATTTGGGGGCAGCACTGATGTCGGCATTGGGGACTGCATACTTACTTGCTGGGCCAGTGGGTGGTTGGGTGTCGGGATGGGGGGAAGACAGTTAATTAGATTTTGGGGGAGATACTGGGAATGCCACACCATCAGACAGCCAGTAACAGGGGCCAAAATCATTCTGTGCATTTGGGAGTACAGGCAACACTGTCATATGCATGCCCACATCTTGAAGTAGACCAAGGGAGTTCAAAATCAAGACATACCAAAAGCCGCAGTATAATTTTTTTGGATTGTTTTAGGCAAACCTCATGCTTTGGGGGCCAATCTCATGACTTTTGGGGGGCTGACTCAAGGGTTTTGAATTTGGGGAATCAGCAATGCAGTCAAGATGTTGGGTGGCACTGGGTCACCCAGCAACAAGTTGCTTTCAAATCTTCCTGTGACATCCAGTATTTCAAGTGTTTTATAATCTTGGAGCTATTTCCAGCATGCAGTAAAACTAACTTAATTGATGTGAGAAATCTATAAACAATGTAGCATATCTGTGTAAATGGGGCATAATTTACTAATTGTCTGCGTAATTCACATCTATACAACTAAACGCTTACGTAAAAAGACTCCAGTAAGATCTCCTACTTCCTGCAGCTGTCTGTCTCTTTCCATTGCTTCTTCCTCCTGACTGCTCTCTTTCCACTTCGGATGCCTCCCAAGGGCTTTGCACCAAATTCCCATCTTAACCCAAATTCTCCACAGCTCTACCTACCTCATGGGCTCATCCTCCTTCCGCTTGTTATCCTTGCCTGTGCTTCCCATCAGCTACCAACCTTATACCCAAGAACTTCTCCCCCATTGCCTTTCTGCATCCTTTTTTCAATTTCTGCTGAGTCCCTTTTCCCTCTAGTCTCTTTCCCTCCTTTTCTCTAGTCTCTTACTCCCAACTCCCTGGCTCAACTTTATCTGTCACTCTATGTCTCCCTCCTTCTACTCCCATACTTTCTGCTTCCCCAGCTCCAGCCCATCCCTCCAGGTCCACCTTCTGTCCCCTCCAATGCCTGTGTTCTGGGAGCACCCCTTACAGCAGAAACAGCTTAAATAGCAGACTGGCAGTGCAAGTGAGAGAGTTAGTTTTGAGTTTGGAGAGGACAAAAACACAGCTGCCTCCTTTCCAGGTTGAAATCTTAAGATGAAGGGCTATGTGCCCCCACCCTTCTGGTAATTATAACTGTGCTGCTACAAGTAGTGAATACTATAATCTTGTTATTTTTATTTTATACTTTATTATACTTTAGATATTTGTAAAGGGCCTCTGGGCTTGAAAATGCTTGGTGAAATTACTGGGATTTTTCTTGAGGGTTTTTTCTTTGTTTGTTTGCATGAATGATGTAAAATTGAAATGTTTTCTACAAAAAAAGGCAGAAGAAATATATGGAGGCAAGCTTTCCACATATATAGGAGGCAAGTGTTGCTGGGGTATTTTAAAAAAGTATTAAATTTGATTCTACAGAGCACACTGGGATACATTTTTGCATTCTTTCCTCACCCAAGATCCTCAGTGACTCTATGGAATGCATGCTACAAGTCCCTTAATCAGCCAACTCCACCACTCTAAAGAGACAAATACTTGATAGCAGCCTTTAATTACCTTGAAGGGGGGTTCCAGGGAGAATAGATCTAGGCTGTTCTCAGTGGTGGCAAGTAACAGAACAAGGAACAATGATCTCAAGTTGCAACGGGAGAGCTCTAGGTTGGATATTAGGAAAAAAAATTCACTAGATGAGTACTGGAATGGGTTACCTAGGGAAATGGTAGAATCTACATCCTTGGATGTTTTTAAGGCCTGTCTTGACAAAGCCCTGGCTGAGATGATTTAGTTGCAGTTGGTACTGCTTTGAGCAAGGGGTTGGACTAGATGGCCTTCTGAGATCCCTTCCAAACCTTAATCTTCTAGGGTTCTGAATATTAGGTATGTGGCATCAACTTTGCACATTCATAGGCGGCTGTGGTGTAGTGAAGAGTATGTTAGAATTGCAAGCTATCCCTTTAGGAGTGGGGTTTCCTGGTCCCCCTTGCAGGCTATATGGAAGCGTAGGGATGACAGTCTGCAGCCAGACAGCTCAGAATAAGGTGAAGTGAGTTGTGCCTGGGTATGTCTACACTAGAAAAAGTTAAGTCGACTTTGTTAAGTCGACTTAATAAAGTCAACTTTAAGTCAACTTAAAGTCAACCTTATTAAGTCGATTTAACAAAATGGACTAAGTCGACTTAAAGTTAAGCCGACTTAGTCCACTTTGTTAAGTCAACTTAACTGGCCTTACGTCGATTTAATAAAGTCGACTTAAGGGTTGCTCCCCATCTGCACCTGTCCTTAAGTTGACTTAAGAAGTCAACTTAAGGCTTAAGTCGACCTAACGGGCAGTTGTTATTAAGTCGACTTAAACTTTCATTAAGTCGACTTAAGGAATTTCTTAAGTCGACTTAATGAAAGCCCAGTGTGGATGTGGAGTAATTTAGGTCGACTTAAGGGTCCTTAAGTCGATCTAAATTGCTAGAGTAGACATACCCCCTGTGCTTTGAGGAGCAACTGGCTGTTTTTTGGCTCTTTTGTGGTTTTGTTCTGAATTCTTAGAAATTAAATAGTGTTACACTGCAACCTTGCAGCAAGAGCATTTTATATTTTTATCTGGCTTCTCTTTGTGTAAGTCATGAATATCACAGTGAACAGTATGCCAAATTATATCCCAGTAATCAAACACATCTGCACAGTTCTGTTTTCCCAATATTGTTTATGGGACAATGGGATAAATCCTTCTTGCTTAACTTAGTCCCTGATTCATGAATGCTTAAGCATTGCTACTCAAGAGAGCACTTAAGCTTGTGTTTAAAGTTAAACATGTGCTTACGTGATCTCCTGATTCCAGATGTTTTCCTGAATTTTTGATTCATTGCAGGTAGACGACTTTGGTAAATCAGGGTCGCTAAGTAATTCTTGGTGTTTTACGGGCTGGGAAGGGTAGGAAATGCACCACCAAAAAAAAAAAATCCAAGTTAATGCTTTGCTTTCTCAGTAATATAATCAGTGTCTATATTCTAGACCCCTGCAAGAACAAAAAAGAAGTATATGAGCCAAGTGTAAGACAAATTTCTGTAAGGAAACAAAAATAGATTTTAAGAGTTATAAAAAATCTATCCCGATAATTTCCTTTTCAAATAACACTCTGCTATGCAATATTAAGGAACTCCTGAACCTTTATATTAAATGCAAATGTACCTAAAAAAGTTCAGGCTAATGGTTCATAGAGTCCTATAAATGTTTGTATTGGGGGGGGGGGAAGCTTTTATAAGAATTAAAAAAATACTATGTTTTAGGCCCTATGTTTGGCTTCCCCAAAATTCCCAGCAAAAGTTTTCCGGATTGAATTAAAAAACTAAATTTATCACTCCCTTGTCAAGAAATCCCACCATCACAACCACTGTTCTTTGAGGGGCCCTCAGAAACAAAGTTTATTACTTTTCCTTTCTAGCATGAATATATGATTCTTAGCGCTATAGTTACCTCTTTGATAATACTTCACAGCAGATACTTTGGAATAAAATGATACTAAAGGAGCTGAAATTGTTTATGCCATGTGACTCTGAGCTCCTTTTAAATGCAAGGGAGGGGAAAATACAAATATTTAGCCAGTGGACAGAAAAAGACATAATGGGAATAGCAAAAAAAAAAAAAAAAAAAAGTTGATTTTATTTATTTATTTAGCATTTTATATAATGAACAATTTAAAAAGAAGGGAAGGATTGTGAAAATAAAAATAAAGAACTTAAAAAAGTCAATGGCTACAGGCCTAACTTTGGTTAAATTACAAATTGTGTGTCAGACAGGCTTAACATTATCTGACAATCATAAGAACTAGACATGGATGAGTGCTAGTAGCTGATCCAATGCATTCCCAAAGGCCAGTGCATGATTATTCCTTACAGCATATTTTTCCAGTCCTTTATCCAATATACTTAAATCTGCCAAGGGATAAGGTTTCCACCAGTCCCCTTGAGTAATTACTCCACAGCTAATATCTCGCTGTCAGGAAGACTTTCTTGCTATCGAGCCTACATTTTCCCTTCCCTAATTTTATCTCATTACTTGTGGTGATGTTCCCAGTTCATCAAAACACCTCAGCATACACTTGCCTTTAAATATGTACGTAAGTCCCACTGACATTACAGTCTTAAGTGTTTTGGTGAACACTGCTAGATTTAAGTATACACTTAAAATGAAGCATGTGTGGAAACATTTTTATGAGTTGGGGCTATATCTTCAGGTATTACCCTAAATAATTATCCTCCTTTTAAATATTTTAAATGATTATCCTTCTCCCATTTAATTGTTGCTTAGACAGGCTTTACGTACTTAACTCGTCTCATCTTTTCCTCTTGTATCAGTCCCTCTCCAGGCCCCTGGTCATTTTTATTGTTCTTCACAGGATTCACTCCCATTTGTCAATATCTTACTGAGGTGGGCAATGAACAGCCTTCAATATTCCAGATGTGGCTGACAAGAGCTATGTAAAGAGGTATTGTTGTTTGGTGCTAAATGATGTGATGCTCCTGAACAGACAGCCTCAGGTTGCATTGACATTTTTTAAAAATGGCCTGGCACCAAAACACATCTGCAATCTGATGACTATTCTGATTCTTTTACTAGTTGTCCCAGCATTTGGGAGTTTTTCTCAATTCAGGGTACTTGAACCCTGGGCCTTCAGATTAAAAAAATCAGCACTTTACTGAACAAACTATACCGGCATGTTAATTCAAGCTTTTTCAGCATTATTGCTTGCCAGAATTCTCTCTCCCACAGCAAATCAGTGTTTCGGAGTACGTTCCTCAGATACATTATTTGAATCTGACTTTGCTGTTTTCTCCCATATTTCCAATTTCTCTGGGGGTTTTTTTGTGTTACTTTTATTAGTGTTTGCAACACCCACCCATTTTAGTCTCCTCAGAAAATTTAACTAACGTTCTTTTTATCCATTTCTTCAAGATCATTAATAAAGATGTTAAATAAGACACACATGCCCATAATACCTCACAATAAGTGTCATTAAGTATAAATGCTGCCACATGGATAGCAACCAGTTCCTGATCCAAGTGACAGTTTTCATATCCAAGCCAATCTGAACTAATTGTAGGAGTCAGATTTCATTCCATAAGAGACTATCATATGCTTTACTAAAGTCCAGATCTAGTAAGCGTTTCAAGTTTCCTTCATGCACTAATTTTGTAACTCTGTCACACAAAGCAATTAAGCTTTCTGGCACTGTCAGCTCTCTGTCTGGCTAGCTGTGACACCATAATATCTGAATGCCTGTACTAGCACAGGCTGTTTATTACTTATGACTCCATTACCTCCTAGATAGTTGTAGATTTTTTAATAATTGTTCCATTAATTTACTATGGATTAAAATTAGTAGGCTATAACAGCCTGGATTACTGTGTTGTTGTTTTTTTTCCTGAAGACTGGTACCATTTTTGCTTTCTGACATTCTCTGGGACCTCGTGTAACACTAGTGATCTTTCAGAAATATTTTTCACTGGGCCAGTAAGGTTCAGCGACCAATTTTCCCAACACCATGACACACGTCACCTGGATCAGCTGATGGAAAATGTGAACCTCTACACAGTATTACCTTCTCTGCTTTTTATGAAGAGTTATCTTTCACAAAGTTTTCATTACTTCATAATTGTTCAGAACTCGTTGCCTATATTTTTCTTAATAAAATATAACATCTATAGGATGCCAATACTATCAAATGATTTTAGAAAAATGAAGCATACATTTCCTTCCAAATCCAGCACAACTGACCCAGACTTACAACTTGGCTCTTATTTCATAGCGTATCTCTCCATAGCCTTTTCATTATACCAGTACCTGATCCAAAGCGCATTAAGGCTATGTCTACCCTAGAAAAAGTTAGGTTGACTTTGTTAAGTCGATTTAATAAGGTTGACTTTAAGTCAACTTAAAGTTGACTTTAATGGCTTTTGATCAGGATCACAAGGATTCCAACTTTGGTATTCCCTTTGTGTCCTTCTCCTATTCTTGTTTTTGGGGATGATTCAGCAAAGCACTTAAGTTCATGTTTACCTTTAAGCACCCCAGCCCTCTTACTTAGGCCTTGTACACACTACAGCCTTATCGCATGGTAACACTCATTACTGCATGATAAGGCTGAGAATATACATACACAAATGCTCTTTGTTGCACGGCAACAGCCCTCTTGCCGTGCAACAGGTAAACCACCTAAACAAGAGTGGTAACTGTACTGCGGAAGGGCTGATCCTCAGTACAGTGTGTGTGTATGCTCACTGCGCTTTAGGCAGCCATTAAGCTACCTTTGGACTGTTCTTCTAATCTAGGTCTGTCCTAAGGGCGGGAGAGGTTCTCAAGAATAATGTAGACAGAATAATTTTCTCCAGGACACACACAAACACTAGTTCATATCAGACACATTTTCTCTCTCTTTCCCAGGTAACTAAAGACAAAAAATAAAATTCTGATTCAACCATCTCCTTTGATTCTTGTAGTGAATACTATCTTCTCAAGGTCTGTACTTCAGATTGTAAATGCTCCAAGGCAGGAAATATCTTTGGTGGGGTTTTCAAAAGGGCATCCCACAACTCCCACTGAACTTGGGTGGAGTTCTATAATGGACTTCAATGGGAACAGAATTGGGCTAATGCTTACCACTGTTTAAAACCCCTGCTTAAAGTGTGCGTCTTCTACAGAGCCATGCATGTGATAAGCACTTAAGAAAAAAAAAAACTAGCTAAAACATAGTAACGCTTTAATTTTTCAGAAATGTTTACCTTCCCTGAAATGAAACTGAGCAATAAACTATACAGTTATGACTCTGGAACACTAGCATTTATACTCCCAGTTAGACTAAACTATTTTTTAAAAGATGTTAGATTTTTCTAATGTTTTTCCTTATTATGGCATCACTACAAGCTAGAGGTAAGTTTATTTAGGTACCTTACTGTCCTTTCCTTACACTTGGAGGAAGTCCAAACATGTTAATGTGAGCTTAACGCACTGAATTTCTTGGCTTTAATAGGCTCAGGTCATCAAAAGTATTTAGATACCTAAACTCCCCTTGAAATCAATTTGAGTTAAGCACCTCCGTACCTTTTGAGGAACTGAGCCACATTCCTTGCTTTCAGGAATTATCTATATTTATATCTGTTACCTGTACATTACAGATACATACCCTCACCACAACCCCATCATAGAGTTTTTTTGTTGTTGTTTGGCCTGAGAATTTCCTTCATTTAAAAAAGTGTAGTACACAAAGACTAAACAAAAAACCCGAAGAGGAAGCTAGTATGCACAGTGTGTGTGTGAGGTAAGATTAGATGCTTTGCATTGCTAGATTAACATGAAGCGAGCAAAGTGTACTGGTGAATCTTGCCCTTTATTTTGCAACTGACTTATTTGCTCAAAGGGCTTGTGTTAGTGACTCTGGTTGTTAAGTGGAGTGAGACCCGAGAGAGCGCAGTCGAGTTCTGGTGTCCCTGTAGTTAAGTTGGACCCCATGCACTCCTGCCTAAGTAGAAGGATGTATTGCTTCAGTGCACAGTGGAACTTGGCCAGCAGCATCCTGGACGCCTCTGGGGCAGGATTACCAAGCCAATATTCTGTTAAAAAGCAGTGTCAGTTGGACCAAGCAATCTAACAAGCAGAGCTCTCGACACAGGTACTTTGCTGATACCACTGAGCATCACAACCAGGAGAAACATTGTAGATATGTTAGCTGGGGAGGAAAGGTTGAGTTACCACTGATCTCACAATTCCCCCACTTCAGAATTAACTGGAGCTGTTAGCTTGAGTCTGTCTGTAGTCTACATAATCATAGCAACTAGTACCATCATTAATAACCTGCCGTAATTACAACCTATTTCCTTCAAATATAGCCCAAGCACAAGATTTCAATTAATGTTTAACTCTGTCACTGAAATAATGGGGAACAAAAGGACTGAACAGATGCTGAACGTCTTAAAATGGATCAAAAATTGTGTCCTTTAACTAATTAAATCATGGGTTTAACTGTCAATTCTCAAAAAGTTCATTCTGTATTTAAAAAAGGTGTTGTCAGTTTGGCGAGGCCACATGTCATTTTTCAAAGATGTTGAAATGTGTGTGCACATGCAGCCCTGGAACTGCTCATCCAGCAGGCGAAGAATTGTTCCCTATTACAACCATCCCTGAGATTTGTGGGGGAGGCGGGGTTAAGAACTCCAGGGGGAGCAGAGGTGAGTCTGAGGAGCTGAACTAGATGGGGCAGTACTTTGAGGTTGGGATACAGAATTAATTGCTGGGCAGATAAGAGGGAGTTCCATGTAGGTTAAAAATTCAAAATGATCTGGACAAACTGGAGAAATGGTCTGATGTAAATAGGATGAAATTCAATAAGGACAAATACAAAGTATTCCACTTAGGAAGGAACAGTCAACTTCTCACATACAAACTGGGCAGTGACTCCACAGGAAGGTATACAGCAGAAAGAGATCTGAGGGGCCATAGTGGATCACCAGCTAAATATAAGTCAATACTGTTGCTTAAAAAGCAAATCTAATTCTGTGATGTATTAGCAGGAGCATTGTAATCAAGACACAAGCAATAATTCTTCTGCTCTACTCTGCACTGAATAGACCTCAAGTGGAGTATTGTGTCCAGTTCTGAGTACAGCATTTCAGAAAAGATGTGGACAAACTGGAGCAAGTCCAGAAAAGAACAACAAAAATGATTAACGGTCTGGAAAACATGACCTATGAGGGAAATGTGAAAAATTGGGTTTATTTCATTTGGAGAAGGGAAGACTGCGGAGGGACATGATGACAGTTTAAATATATAAAAGATTGTTGCAAGGATGAGAAAGAAAAATGTTTGCTTAACATATGAAGATAGGATAAAGAGCAATGGGTTAACATTGCAGCAAAGGTGATTTAGGTTAAATAATAGGAAAAAAGTCCTAACCGTAGAGTAAGGCACTGGAATGAATTGCCTAGGAAGGTTGTAGAATTTCCATTATTGGAGATTTTTAAGAGAAGGTTAGACAAACACCTGTCAGGGGTGGTCTAATAATTAGTCCTGCCTTGAATGCAGGGGACTGGACTAAAGGATCTCTCAAGGTCCCTTACAGTTCTACATTTCTGTGATTCCATGTAGAGGTGAGATCCTATAGTGGAGGCCAAAATCCCCTTACCCAGTAAGGGAGAAGTGGCAAAACTAATTGTCACCCACACATGGGGAATGGGCAGGGGGAATCCAAAGATCAAACAGAAAAAAACCCACAGTATCATTTTTTAAAAATAATCTTATGATTTTGGAGTCCAACGCATGATTTTTCAATTCTTGATCAGGACTGTGTGTGTACTCTTTGTAAATAAACATCACTGCACCACAGAAAAGCCTGACTTGTGTCATCAACTTCTCCTACGAAGAGCAACACTGAGAAGACCTGAAAATTGGCCAGCAGCTTAGACCAGAAGGAGCAACTACAAAAATATATGTCGAGACTCTGGAGCAGTCCATAATGAGGATATTACAGGTTGGTCCAGGCTCTCAACACTCATAAAATTAAAAGCACATACCTTTGTCTTTATGATGGGAGAAGCTGTGAATGGTCTAGACAACCATCCAGTCTAAAAACACTTCGGGTGGACTACAGAGCCCTTACTCTAGATAAACACCAAAATATTAGGTGAAGAGAGGGAGAAATATTAGATGAAGAGAGGGAGAAAATATCCCTGGCATAGTTGCAATATTCATTCAGTGTGCATTATACTGACGTTCAGAAGAAGGTTCCAGTTCAGATTGCACGCTAGGCTTAAATGCAAGCTGAGCTTATGGAAGAAATATTGTCTTACACTTTAGGAACTGTGGGCACATTGCTTTTGCAGTACTCTCAGTTAGAAGCATCTACAGTGCTCTCATCAGCTGTAACCACTTATCTTATTTATCTCCTTGCAAGCAACAGTGAGATCAGAAAAATAGAGGAAGTGGCAGTCTTACACTGTGACTGACACCATTAGGAGGCTTTGAGCCATTTGTGAAACGAGTGGCAAATTTTCAAGGGAAAGAAGTCAAAGTTATAAACTGTACTCCCTAAGGACTTTAACCATGATGATCTTAATTTAGTATGCTCAGTATTAACGGTGAAATTCTAAACTGAATAGGAAATTAACTTCCTTTTGAAGGTCACACTGTAATGTTGAAGTGATTCTGATCATTTTAGGGACTAAATACCATAATTATGGGAGAATTAGGATAGATGGATGGATGCGAAGAAGAAGCCAACACCACGAATCAGCACTATAGTCTGCATATGCCCAAACCATTGCAGCATGCACACGTTGACCTGGAGTAAAGTATATGCTGCAAGGTATACAGGTTAGCAAATAATAAAACTGAGTATACTTGTTTGCACCAAATAAGGAGACATTCAAAGAAACAGATAAAAGGAGATCTCAGCCAGAAAAGTGGTGCATGCAATTTAACATGAAGAAATATAAATCAAATAAGACTGAGTCAAAACATAGCCAAAGGGATTATGGTGAACATCAGGGCTTTAAAAAAAAGTGGGTTCTTGTATGTAGACAAGTAGTCTATCTTTGACTCCTTTGTGGGATCTTTCTGTCTCCTGGGCTTGCTTTCAGAAATCAGCGAAATTATTATTTTTTAAACTAACTTTTGTTTTCATTGTGCCCCTCTTATTACATCAGTTCTCAAAAGGAATATTGTGCCGCTTTCGGTAAAATGGACCCCCACACTCTTGTCTCACACTCATGTTGGGAATCTTTTCAGGCTTCTTCTAAAAGCATCATAGGAAAAGGATTTGAGATTGATGGGAGATGTAATCTTAAAATAGTCAGCACAGTGTCTAGCAGCAACAAGGAAAGTAAACAAAACCGCGAGATGTATCAGAGGCTCAGAACAAATCAGAAGAGATTATAGAAATACAGCAAAGGGCTCCTGAACCCATCACAACTGAGAGACTGTAGAAAATGTTGGGTGCCATATTACAAGGATATTGATAGGATGACAGACGTGCAAAGATGGCAACTGGAATGCTGAATAGTCTTTAATGCTTATAAAGAGGTCTACAGGTTAACCCAGTTAGTTTTGTACTCATCAGGGAAAAAAGAGGGGGATTAAAAAGAGAGCTTTAATATAGAAGAGGAATAGAGTTCTGTAAGGGAAAGAAAAATAAGCATGATGTAGCTTAAAATGTTACATAAAAGGAAACAAGATGAAGTACAAATGTTCCCAACCAACACAAAGAAAAAGTCATTCATTAACCTTTTGAGAAACTATCTTACCTTTGACTACCAATCAAGATGAGCAACTGACATTGATCCAGATCTGGGAAAGATTTTCAGAAGCATCTGCAGGATTTTTGGAGCATAAATCCCATTGGAAGTACTGTGAACTGTGCTCCTAAATCCCTTCAGCACTTTTGAAAACCCCCTTAATTTAACTCTGTTCTTATGCTTATACCTTCAATGCATTTTAAGTGAAATAACTGGCATGTAGCATGTGCCACAGATAGACCAACAGTAACAAATACATTTGTGTATTTTTGGCATGCCTCTGAGCTTGCACTTACTTGCTAGCCAACAGCCTGATTTGGGTAGGAGTTTACTGACAGTTACATTTTTTAAAAAAATCCATCAAAAGTCAAACCCTCCACACCTAGCATCCTCTTGTGAGGTATGAGAAATGGCTCAGATCTGTAATCCAGGGAATTTTCCAGATCAAGCCAGATTCCTCTGTGTGAACATGCATCACAAGGGGCATCTGAGTATATACTCAATAGTGGCAAAAATCAGGAAGTGACTGGAAGAGTGATTTCTGCCAATCAGAATACAATTTTTTTGTGAAGGACCCAATTAATTCCTATCAGGCACTTCCCTGGGTGGTAGATAGAGGAACATTCTGCAAAGGCAGAACTGCTGTGAATATTCAACAAGCTGTTGCAGGCCAACTGGTGGCATTTCTCATCAGGGGCTGGTTGGGGAGCTGATGGCATGGCTATCAATATAAAATTCTATGTCAACCCCATTACAAGGACATAAAGGTGAATAAAGACTGCCTTAAAACAAGTCTTGCTTGGCACATGTGGTTTGGTATCCTCAGTAAGGAACTGTAGTTTTCAAACCAAGGGTACTACGCCTGGACACATGACATATAAAGCTTGTCTAACAGATATGCTTATGGAAACTGATGTTCATGTCATGTACCAATCTGAGGTGCTCCTCAGAGGTCTAGAGCATTCTGCAAACAATTGATTTGCCTGATTGTTTTAACAGAGCAAGAGATGCTAAAGTTAAAGAAGTGAGTGAGTTAGTGGAATAAGTGAAGATATGTACACTGGAAGACAAGAATGCTAACTGGAAGAAGTCTGGAACTATGTGAGATCTTAAAGAGGAGAAGAGTAAAAATGGCAGGTGTACAAGAGAAATGGAAATGCGGTAAAGCTAAGATGTTGGTGGAAGGTTACAAATTCTACTATTCAGGGAGTTTAACCACCTAAAATAGTATTGGAGTTATTCTGGATGAAATTACCCAGAGGTATGTAATATAGGTTACCAGAAATTTGGACAGACTGATGAATATTTAACTGTGTTTGGAAGAGGTAACTATCCATATATCTCAGAGTTAGGAGAGGCTACAAGATTTAAAAAGGCAGGGGGACGGGGAGAGTGTTCTGATGAGTTATTGTGCCTTTATTGAAAACATACCAACAAGTGAGAAGATAATTGTCCAAGCAAATCTAAATGCAAATGTTGGGACTGCAAAGACTGGTTATGAAACAGTTCCTGTAGGACTCAACATTGGAACCAGAAACTTGGAGGAGGAAGTGGTCCTACAGACTTGTCCGACATGATGACTGAAAACACACACTTTCAGAAGAGGGAAAGCCACCTCATAATGTATGTTAGTGGAGAACAAATCCCAAAGAAATTTCTTTTTAAGAAGAAGAAGTGATCATGAAGCTAATACATCAGCAATTACATTCAGAGAACGTTGGACACATCAGAACCCCTGGACACCACACCAGAAAAGCCAAAGTGGGAGAAACGTAAGGTTCGGAATGAAAAAAATCTTTAAACAAGAAGTAATGCATAGAGTTCCTGTCTAGAGACAGGGTTATGTGGAGGACAACTGTACAAATTAAATAATGTTGCTGGAAATGGCACATGAAGTTCTAGGATCGATGAAATGGAAATGGATACAATGGAATATTTGGTGGTGGAACCCTTGAGTTAAAGAATCCCTTCAGAAAGAAAAAGTAACTTTTAAAAAATGGTAGGCCTGTGGCTTGAGCAGTGATAAAATGGTAGATATGGAGGCAAAAACAGAGGTAAAAAAAGCATTGTGACAGCTAAAAATTTGGTCTGTGATAAGCTATATCAGGAGAGGCCAAACTTAATAACCATTTGAGCCACATATGACAGTCTTTAGGGCTATGTCTACACTTGGCCAAATAAGTTGACTTTGCTATCTCGACTTAACAAAGTCGACTTTAAGTCAACTTTGTTAAGTTGACTTAATATGTCTACACTATAAAATTAAGTCGACTTCAAGGGGACCTTGCCAAATCGACTTGATGCCTAAGTCGACTTCTAGGGGCTAGGTGGACCTGGGACTGGTCTATGGTGGCAGGGGGGCACCCCTTCCAAAATGCCAGGGGGCTCAGCATTTGCCCCATTGTACCCTGGTACAATGGGGGCTGAGCAGGACAGAGACAGTGGCAGGGCATAGGAGCGGGGTGGGCAGGGCTGTGTCCTGCCCTGTAGGTGGGCACGCCAGGCTTTGGCTGTGCCAGCCACCCTGGTAGGGAGGGCAGTGGGGGAGCCCTGGAGTCCTTTAAGTTGACTTAAAGTCGAACTAGGGTTATCTGCATCCACACTTGCTAAGTCGACTTAATAAAGCCGACATAGCTAGTAAAGTCGACTTTAAAGTAGGTTGAATAAAGTCGACGTTAAATTTCCTTAAGTTGACTTAAGCAGCAGCTTAAGTTGACTTAAGAAAATTGTAGTGTAGACGCAGAGTAAATTAAGTTGATTTAATTTAAGTGTAAGTGTAGACGCACCCTTGGAGTTCAAGAGGCAAGGTGCCCCCCCTAGGTCTTCGAGCTTCATCTTGTGGTGGAGGTTGGCGCTTCTTCCCCATGGAGCATGCCAAGGACTGGTAGACAGCCAAAATTTTATTCCAGATATAATGCTACAATCGGTATATCCTCAGCTGGCACACATTGTCATAGCCCTACTAACTTCAGCTGTGATATGCTGAATTATGCTAGACGACGATGTGGCAATTGATGATCTTAAATGCACTCCACGATTCCAAATTGCCCCTGCAAGCTGTGCACGAACTCCAGTATGGCCATTTCCCCCCACTGTGTTTACTACACAGTGCTACATGTTTGCTGATTGCATTTTAAAGGAGCTTGATACCACAGAGTTGGCAGGCACACTTTGTCAAATATGCTGCGCTTGGCACAAATCTTTCCTTTTTAATCACTCATCCAAGTATTTTGGATGCCCACCATAAGCTTCCTCTAGATCATGCCTTGCTCTTCCATGAAAAGCTTCCTAAAGCCATGGAACAGCCTTCTTCTTTGAGAAAGATTACAGAAAAGTTTGGATGTATCGATGAATGTACATATGTGCATGTATCTGTCATGTGAAAGAGGAATAAGGACTGTGTTGCAGCCATGAGATTTATGAATCATTGTATGGCAACTTCATTCCACTGAGCTCTGTCATGTTTCTATTCCAAGTCTATAAATATGACTGAATTCCAACATGCTCTTTTTATGGCCACCATTGCCTGTGCTATCAGCTGTGTTGCATACCAGCCATTCACACTCGTGTTGCAGAAGGTCTTCTGGTCCTCTTATATGTTAGAAAAAGCTTCTGCTTCTAGAATTCTATTAGCACTAAGCATGGCTAGAACAGGTGACCCACTAATGGCCTCATTGGCTTTTGAGTTTTTCCAAGTGGAAGTTTTCTTGTTAAGTGGTTTAAAATCCTCTGTATCTTCAGATGGTTGCTGCCTTTTTGCTGACTGACATTCATGCAGCCAATGTTGCAGATATGGTCAATGGATAAACACTTGTAGAGTGCTAACTGATCTTATGACTTGGAATATCCATAGCTAGCTAGACAATGGGGCCTTTTTTGGTGTCCTAAACCAAAATACATTTCTCTTTTACAGCTGGAGTGGAACAGAATATCCATGCATATAGAAAGAAAGCTCCCAATCTGATTTGTAGTGAGCAGAAGCTTATCTCGTAATGTTACCATTACAATTACCACCTTTGTTTGTAGTTTTAGCAGAGGGCTGAATGTACATGATTTCCCATGATCTTGGATGAAATGACCAAGGATACTGAATTATCTCCTCACACCTAGAGGTGATCCTGCCAGAATACTGTCGAGGGAAAGTGGAGGGGTGGGAAAAGGTAAGGCAGATGGTTGAACTGCTGCCACCCATGTGGTCTGTAATTTATTTAGATAATACTCAGTCCTTTAACATGCAAGAAAGACACTCTATAAATGTTAAGCATTATTCTAACTATGTATAAATATGTGTTAGTAATAGCCACAGATAATGATTTATTGCAATCTCCAGGGCTATGTCTACACTGGGGAATTTAAGTCAACTTTAACTAAGTCGACTTAACTAAGTCGACTTTAGTCGACTTACTTAAGTTGACTTAGTGCATCTCCACTTAAAAATAAAGTCAACTTAAAGGAGAACTTAAAAAGTTGACCTAGAGCATCCACACTGGATGCTCTAGGTCGATTTTGTGGGGCTAGGGGGACCTAGGGCAGGCCCACAGGGACAGGGAGCACCCCTTGCCCAATGCCAGGTGGCTCAGCCTTTGCCCCATTGTACTAGGTACAATGGGGCAAAGGGGGTGAGGAGGGCATAGGAGAAGGGTGGGCAGGGCTCTGCCCTGCCAGGTGGGGGGGCATGCCAGGCTACCCCTTTGCCCCACCCCTGGCAGGGAGGGCATTGGTGTAGCCCTGGGGTAGCCCTAAGTCGACTTAGGGCTACCCCATGCCTACACTGGCTTAAGTTGACTCTAGGGAGTCGACTTATGCCTTAGGTCTACTAAAAAGCAGGTTTTATAAAGTCGACTTAATTTACCAGTGTAGACGCAGCCCAGGAGTGGAAATCTGACATCTTCAACAAGAGTCACTTTCAATTGAAGCAAACACCCAATGATGTCCAAAGTCTGATGATAATTCTAAGGAGTATCTAACAGTGTGGGAGGTGATCAGCACACTGTACAAGCTACAGAGGGCCTTCAAGTCCCATTGCCCCTTAACTCACAGGTCAGAGCTGTGTGCTATCAGAAGGACATTCTGGCTATATCTACACTGGCAAGTTAGTTTGAATTAAGGAAGCTTAATTCGAACGAACTAAAGCCATGGCTACACTAGGCTTTAGTTAGTTTGAATTAAGGGCTTCCTTAATTCGAACTAATAAATTCGAATAGGGTATTTGAAGTAAGAGTTAATTTGAACTAGTGAGTTTGAATTAACCAACGTGGCCATGTCAGTTCGAACTAATTGCTTAGTTCGAACTAACCGGCCCATTGAATTCAATGCAAATTGCTAATTTGAACTAAGCAAGTGCCATGAATAGCACTTGCTTAGTTCGAACTAATTTTTTCTAGTTCGAATTAAGTTAATTCAAACTAACTAAAATTAGTTTGAATTAGTTAGTTCGAACTAACTAATTCAAACTAATTTTAGTAAGTGTAGACATAGTCGATGAGAACATCCATTTGGGTTAGGATTCATTTCTGGGAGGTGCTGCTGAGTAGAAGTGAATGGATGATGCAATTTTCAGCTAAAAAAATCTGTCTGGATTTGAAGCAAAAAGCAATTTATTAATCATAACAAAACTCAAGGAAAATTGTATTGAATTGACTGCAACATTTCAGCTTGAGTCAAAATGACTTTTTTCCAATTAATTCTGAGTGAAAAAAATTCTTTTGAGTTTCTCGTTTCAGTTCTGTTGAAATACACTCACCTCTTTTCCATTTCCTTTTTTATTTTGAGTGTGTTTGTCTTTATAATTGGCCAAATTTAAGTTTGAGAGACAAACAACACAAGGATAAATAATTATTTACAGCCTATATCGTAAACCATTATCACATATTCACTTTGGCCCCAGTTCAGGAAATACTTAAGTCTATTTCTATTAAGGATTGCAGAAAGACACGTTTAAGAACTTTCCTGGTTAGGGATGCTTTCCTGAATCAAGGCCTTTGCAAATAGTAAATATTGATGTATCTGTGTTATGACTAAATACTGCCTAGATCTAAAGTTAGTTAAAAGATGTCTGCTGTAAATGTCACAGAAGCTTATGTGGAGAGCTCAGACAGCTGGCTCAGTAGAAGATTTCTCAGATATCTTCCAAGGTCTACAATCGCTGGAAGAATTCCATGCTGAAATGAGCACGTCTGTAACTCTGGTTTTTAAGCCAGAAAGAAAAGGAAAAAAAAAATCTCATTCTCTCACAGGTATAGTAAAATGTGATGCTGACAATATGGAAAAATACACTCTGTTAATTCTATGGCTGGAATTAAAAAAGAGAAATCAAGGATGTGCATTGATTCATGGTATTTAAATAAAGCCAAGAAGATATGAATGTTACACAATGAAAACTTCTGAAATGACAGATTAACTCTCAGCAGCAAATATTTCTCAGTATTAGGTGTAGGACATGCAATCTGGTCAGATGAGTGCATCAAGTTCTAGTTTATTGACTTATAATACACCATTTGAAAGCTATATGTTTCAGGAATGCCTTTTAGTATTCATTCTTCTCCTGAAGTATTTCAAAGATTAATTGTGCAAATTTATGCAGAATTAAAAGGTACAGTTGTTATAATGGATGCACCTTACAGTGAGTTAGGCACCTTAAAGAAAATGAATATTTACTACAGGCAAATTTGAAAGAACTTTCACCTCCTTGCATTGTGACATGGTGCATCAGAGCAATGCAGCAAAAAGCTTCACTAGCTTTTTTGCTTTCCTATCACATTGCAAGCTGAGGGCCAAATCCCCAGCTGGTGTACATGAGCTCAGTTGACTCCACTAACTTCTTCCCAAATAGCTCAGTTGAGATATTCTGCTTTACATCAACATTATCTAATTTTCTGTCCATTCTCAGCCTGAGGCCATTTCCACATTATGGCTTCTTATGTGTGCTCTCTGTTAAGTATGGATGTAGATAATTTTTCCTTCCCAGATCAACTTTAATTTTACCAAGCTCAATATATATTTTTTTAAATTTTCTTTTCATGTGGTTACTTTCTTTGTATTATTCTGCTTTCTTTTTGGTGGTTGATCCCAATTCCTCTCAACTTAGTGTCACCTGCAAAGTTAATTATTTTTCTATGTATTTCTGAATCCAGATCATTAATGAGGATGTTAACTAAAACTAGATCTCTAGCAGTAATGTCTATGTTATGCCATCTGCTAACTCCTTTTATTTCTATGCACCGTTACTTAGCATTACCCTTCTCTATAGTCTTTTTGCCGGGGTTCAATCCATTCAAGTACAGCAGATGAATAATTTATGAATGAATTTGGCCCTTTTTTTCTTTTCATGAATTACTTACAAAGTCTTCTGAAAAAAATTCAAATAAACCAGTAAAATTAAAGGAATACTATGTAAACATAGTATATGTAAACATATCTCAGTCTGTGGCTTGTTGGCAAATTTGTTTGCTTTGATTATCTCTTTGACCATTCACTACCCCTTATTTTTGGTATGTGTATGGTCACTCAAACCACATGGCATTGTTTTGGTTTCCTGGTAGGATGAGTGAAATTTGCTACACAGAAAGAATGGAAAGATATTGAAAGATACCCAATGATCACTTTGGCATGATCCTTTAGCTGCATATACATTTACACAACTATGTGAGATTTTTGCTTTTTATGGACAAATTTTCATAGGATTACTCACAAAAATGTTTGCAGAAAAAATAAAACATTTATTACTATGGTTTTTATTTTAGATGCATTATTTGAGCCCCCTTCCTGCAATATTTACAGAGATCATGTTCAGGCTGGTCTTTCTGAGTTAGTTTACCGTTTTCCTTACCAAGATTTTAAGAAAAAAAATAGACAATGCTATGCTAAAATCTAAGTACATTAACCTACTAAATTCTTTTCATCCTCTAAGATTTTTAATTCTGTTAAGAAAAGGGAATCAAGTTTGTTACAGTTTAATTTTTTATATACCATGCTGTATAGAGCTCACATTTTTATTATCTTGAGTTGTTCAATTATTGTTTTAATATTAGTTTCTTTTGCTTAGTAGGAATTGTTGATCAGGGTGATGATCACAAGAGGAAGAAACTGAGATTTAAAAAAAAAAATCAGTGTGGCATTCATTTGTCTGCCATCTTTTGATAGCTCAACTTGTGTGTGAGTTTTCAGAAGTAATCATCAGTGGGACAGTAAATAGGGCTGGTTGAAAATTGATGGCTGAAGCTTTTTGGGTGGAAAAATGAGGTTTTGGAGAGACAATTTTTACAAAGTGTCTATTTTCCTTTAATTTTTTTTTTGGGGGGAGGGGTATCAGAAAACCCAAACCTGCTTTTTTGTTTCTGGCAAATTCCAGCCTGAAATACTTGGATTTGGGTTGCCATTCTCCACCCTAAAAGAAAAATACCTTCCCTCACAAAATTAATTTTTGATTAAAATTGAAATTTTCAGCTAAAAAATTCTTTTTGTAACAACTCTAACATTAAATTTTGTAGCTAATTACCTTGATATCTGAGATGCGTGTCATCAGGGCCAAATCATTTGTATATGTTCCCATTTTCCAAATAGTGCACCTTATTCACTAAGTTTCTTCATTTCTATGTCTTTTCCCTGAAATCTTATTTCCTTGAATTGCTGTACTCTGAATCCAAAAACTCATGCAATAAATACATTTATTGGTCTTTAAAAGTGCCACCAGACTTCTTGTTTGTTTTGCTGAGTCCATTCAGTAACCCATGCTCTCTGGCTCCAAGCTTCTATTTTTACTCTGTCCTCATGAGTTCCCTGCAATTAGTATGCAGAAGTGGCACTCTTGACTCAGTGTTCAGAATGTGCTGAGGGGGTTGTTCCCTTCACTGCTGTAGCACTTCCTCTACTGCCCACCTTCTTGATTCTCTTTTCTTTTAGGGGGGAAAACCCTCTCTTAAGAAAGTTCCTTTTTAATGGACACAAAAATGTAGTAAATCTTAAATTTAGATTGCATCTCAGCCAGGTATGTTTCAGGCACAATTGCTTTCAGGATTTGGGAGGGGGGTGGGGAGCAGTTATGTGCTACCCATTACACCAGGCTGCATGTGAAAGTTCAAAGGATCTGATTCTTAGGGCTTGTCTACACATGAAGATTAATCCAAAATAGAATGGGGGCAGGGGGCAATTTGAAGCACATCAACTCCATTCATGGACACTTATTCCAGAGTAAGCCTGCCTTATAGGGATATCGGCTGGTTTTCTTAGTACAAGAGGAGAGTTTGCCTTCTCTTTACACCTTCTCTCTACCTCCCCTCCCTCCAATATGCTGCCCACACTGTTTCAATCTAAACAACTGCTTTGATTTTCTGAAATCAGAAAGTCTGACCTGATCCTATGACTTACACTTCCCTGCATTTATTCTCCTCCCATTATATAATTTCTCCATCTTCAAGCCACAAGACTCCTTCTTTGTTTTATTTTCGAATAGGAGTCCATCCATGGAGTTATTCAAGAGTAGCTATTCCAGAATAATTTCCTGTGTAGACAAGCCGCAAAACACTTCCTCATGTTGAACCTGTTTCTTATTCCAGGCGTGGACCTACTGAGTTCAGTAGGATTACTCAGAGTAAAATACTCCTCAGCAATAGTAAGCGTAGGAGTATTTTGTCTAAAATGAAACAAAACCCCAAAGTGATCAGAAAACTTCATTTATGGGTGAACAGAGTCACCATGTTTGAATCCTACCACCAATTTCAGAGCTCATCTTGTCTCCTAATGCAAATGACGTGTCAGAACACCTCTTTTGGCAAGTATTCATGTACCCGAGGAAACTGGAAGCAAACAAAAGACTCTGTAAAATGTCTAATGAGAAACAAAAGTGGCAAAAGAAAGAAATCTCTTTGCAATTCTGCTCTGAATAAGAAATTCCAGGACTTTTTTTTTTTAAAGCAATATCTTATTTGCTTAAATATACAGACAAGTAACAGGGGAGTCATTTCAATGTGTGCAGCACATCAGCTGTATTAAAGGCAGGCTGGCCAGGCCCTGGAGTAAGACTGTAAGTTAGCTTTAATTAATAATCTTAAAATTTTGTAATCATTAGCAGTTTCCTTGTATTCAGGGGGAATAGCTAGAGGGAGCTATACTGGAGTTAAAAATAGAAAAGTATACCAAGTGGTTTGGAACATTTGCAAGAATTAGAACCTCCAGCCTTTCTGTTGAATCTCCCTCAGGAAATGATACTGATGAGATCCTGAGAACTGTTTCCTCCCCACAAAAAAAAGATGAACAAACTTTCCAAAAACCAGGAGCCATAGTAGTCCTGCAATTGTAATACAAAATCTGTCTATCTGCTGTTCCTTTAGTAGAAGGATCTAGAAGCACTTCTACCATCTCTTCTTGTAGTGTATTGGGTAGCATCTCTTTAAATAGTTTGATAGCCCTCTAAAAGTATTCCTGTCTTCTACTGCAGATGCCCCCAGACCTACCAGAGCAGCTGAATATATACTTATTAAGTACAGCTGGTCAAGAACCAGATTTTCCATTTTGCAAGATACTCTGCCATTTCACAGGGCTTTTTTTTCCCCTGTGGGGGAGGGTACATTCCGAAACAGAATGAAAACAAAGTTTTTCAGAATTCCCCCAAAATGAAAGTCTGGGGGAAAAAAAATCAGGTCAAAGTGCTTTGTATCAATAAAATTGAAATATCTTGTTCAGATTTTGATTCTTTAAAACATTTTTTGTAAAAAAAAAAATCATTTTGAAAAGTTGTTTTGAAAGGAAAAATTAACCATTTTTATTCCAAAAATGTCAAATGGATGTTCTAAAAATGCTGCATTTTGGAGTTTGGGGCTTTTTAAAAAAGTCATTGAACTGTACATGTTTTGGTTTTGATGAAAAGGGCAGTGTTTGCTAAAATATTTTGACAAAGCTTTTCCAAACAGCTAGGTCTTGTACATTTGAATATGGTTAGTAAAAACAATTATTTGAAACCCAACTGTTTCGTAGTTTCCTTATGGTTTTAATTTCTGCAGAGAGCATAGACACAAGAGCGCCCTCCACTGCTTTACTAATGCAATGAACTCCTCCTGATACCTTCTGCGCTTCCACCAGATATTGAGGATCATGGCATGTCAGAGGTACTGCTGTGTGACAGTCATGGTGGAAAGGACACCTCTTTGCTGGCTCACGGAACCTTCCTATCAGCTACTTAGCTCTTGTTTGTTATGTAAATATTCTATGACTCTTCCTAAAACATGAAGATTTAGAAATTAAGTATTTGGGGCTAGCTCCTCAGTTTGGGTAAAGTGTCCTATCTTCATGGAAGTTGATGGAGCTGTGATATTTTTACCAGCTGAGGATCTCAGCCATAAAACTTTGAAAATAAAAGGATGCAGCAATTTCCTGGAAACATCCAACTAACTCCTGAAATGTAAGCAGTTTATACTAAACCTTCTGGGACCTGAAAGAGGAGTGAGTGGGTGGGCATATGTTTTAGCAATGCACATATTAAGCCAATTTGTTCATGCAGGAGACCAAAAAGTGAAGTGGACTATTGACAGACACGTGAAACCGACACAAAAGAACAAGATCAAGAACTCAGCACCAATAACCAGAGTCAGATTTTCAGAAGTGCTCAACCCAACAGCATTCATTGTGATACTCAAATACTGTCTGATGTACAAAATGTGTGTGTGTGAGCGGGGGAAAAGAAGATTTCTTTGCTCATTTCTTTTGGTTTTAGTTATCTTTTTAAAAAGCATTATTAAATATTAGTAAATGAAAGACTTTCAAAAGGAAATAGAGGTTTTGAATTAACGTTCCAAGTACAATTGTCAAAAGCATGTGATTCAGAAGCACAAATCCCTTTGATTTTCAGGTTGATTTGACTCATAACTCCCATTGCTGCTTTTGAAAATCCCACTCTGTTCCTTTAAGGGTTTGCTCTGAGTGCTTATCTTTCCTAAGGAGCATTTTCATTTTCTTAATTTTGGGACTTAATGACAACAACTAGAGTTGGAAGGAAAATAAGCATCAAAATGCAGGGCTTCACTAGCTAGACACCTCCCTCCCCACATGCAATTCCTTGCCTGGTTGGCTGAAGCCAGATGGCTTGCTCTTATGCTAAGCAGCTGCAGCTCCTTGCTCTTGAGAACACTCACCCTGCCTGTAATAGGGCCAGTCTTGTGCTAGGCTGAAATCCGTCCTTGCTCTTACTCCAGGGAATTTGGCCCTGATATTTAGTCAGGCTTTGGCTCTGATACACAGCTTCCTGATTTCAGGTCTGACCTTGGCTCTGATTCCTGGCTTATGACTCTTGCTCCAACCACTAGACCCTCTGTCTTGGTCTCTGACTTTCCTCTGTGCTGTCTCTGGAGCTTTTCCTCTAGTGATCGATGGTTGAGCGTTACTGTGCACTACCAGAGAGAAGTTTCCTTTTTTGTAGGTGAGTCTTTCTTGGCTTTTGCTAACTGATGATCCTTTATGTGAAGTCCAAAAATTTTCATGGCCCCCTTTACTATAAGTGTAAGAATAATAGTGCTCTCAAATGCTAAGCTTGTATAGTTCCTGTGTGTGCACACATGTTTTGGGGGTTTGACATAGTACTTGACCTTGAAGGGGAAAGCTGTGTGGGGAATAAAATTCTTTGCTTTTACACTAGAATGAAACATTCAGTACTTTACAGTCACCTGATTACCTTTTGCAACCACCCATCTCCTCTGGTGGTGTAATCCATCAGTTGAGCAACATTGTTCATGAGAATACCAGCCCAAATTTCTCCCATAAGAAAATGCATAACCCTGACACAAGATCCAAGCCCTCATGTAATGAATAATAGTTCTCTAATGCTGTCGGCCCACCAGTCCTTACACATTATTTTGATTACGCTGATGCTTCTTGCTTTTCACCAGAAACACTGGAGTTTGGGGCACCAGTATTTAACTCTTACTAGCTTTTTTGCCCTGCTCATTTACATTTCTGGGTCCTAGTCCCACTGGCCTAGTCATTTACAATCATACCCCTGAATAAATAGCTCCTAAAATTGGAGAGAGGAAAGGAAACTTGGCAAACCTGCTAATGGGCTTTCATTCTTTGGTGCTTTAGAAAAAGCCTTTTGTCTGGTGTCTTAAAAATATTGATTTAGGTTAATAATATAAGCAATCCCAGGAGCGTTGGCTTTTTGTTGATGTGCTCTCTTAAATGAGAAGTGTCTGAGGCGCCAGCACAGCCATGATTTTGTAAGAACAGCCATAACAAACCAATACTTAAAAGCTACTGGAAAAGACTGTACTCCATGGAGGTAGTCATTAGTTGTTGAGGGAAGCCTTTTTCAGTGAGTTAGACATATATACTCTCCTAGGATTTCCAGTAGCAAAGGGCCTACTAGTGCTCGCCAGAGGGGGAGTTGTCTGATTAATGTAAGGTAATAAAGATACTGGATCCTCAAAGCTGTACTTCTTTCAACACCTTGATAACACTCTAGCCAAGCCACAAGTTATTGGGTATGATGTGTGCATCAGTGGGTGGGGTTCTCTGGTCTGTGTTAGACAAGAGATCAGATTGGATGATTAAATGATCCCTTCTGGCCATGGAACCCCTAAATCTGGGAATCTGTTTCTCCGGCTGTTTTGTGAATCACCTTTTATACAGTACAAGCTAAAGGAGCAGCTCTTGTACAATTTCAGAATTGCTCAAGGAAGTTTAGTTTTGTGTGTCAATGTTTTTGGTAATAAACAATGTCCTTTCTTCAGGGTGCTCATCTAGCCTTGCAGTTAGCAGCACAGATTTTTCTATAGCTAGTGGATTTACTTCTCTCATTTTTAGTGTTCGGAGGCCCCCGTGAAATAAATCCGGGAAGGAGACAAGTAACTCTCAAGGGCTATGTCTACACTGGCAAGTTAGTTTAAATTAAGAAAGCTTAATTTGAACTAACTAAAGCCATGGCTACAGTAGGCTTTAATTAGTTTGAATTAAGGGCTTCCTTAATTCGAACTAATAAATTTGAATATGCTATTTGAAGTAAGGGTTAATTAGTTAATTAGTTAACTAACTAGTTAGTTCGAATTAACCAATGTGGCCATGTCAGTTCGAGCTAATTGCTTAGTTCGATCTAACCGGCCCATTGAACTCAATGCAATTCGCTAATTCGAACTAAGCAAGTGCCATGAATGGCACTTGCTTAGTTTGAACTACATTTTTCTAGTTTGAATTAAGTTAATTCGAACTAACTAAAATTAGTTTGAATTAGTTAGTTCGAATTAACTAATTCGAACTAACTTTAGTAAGTGTAGACATAGCCAAAAAGCTGCACTGTTTGTGGAGTTACAGCTACTGTCTCCTGGTGCTGGTGGTTGGCAGATTGGGCTGCATGGAAAGTTTGGTCTAGGTTTACCTAGTTCTGACTCAGCAAAGGGCTCTTAAGGTTCCTTCCAGCCCTACATATCTATATTTTGTGACTGCTTTTTCCATTATGGGCCTTGTTTTCCAGTTGTTCCTACCTCTCCCACAATTCACAGTGGTCTCTCATTGTTTCTGTGCTGCTACAGTGCATCATGAGTAGAGCTCTACCAAATTTAGGGTCCATTCTAGTCTAATTCATGCCCATAAAATTTGATAACTGGTGAATTATACAGTGTTGGATGTTATCCTTTGAAATTTCACAGTGTTGTAAATTTGTTTCTAGGGCAAGATTGTTCTGGGGTGGCAGGATTGTCCATGGGCATTGCTGGTGCTCAGCACAGGGGCCATGAGCCTCCAGTCCCTGCACCAGTGTCCCGTGGGAGAGCACCCCCCACATCTGGCCATGACCCTGGCAGGTGACTTGGGGCTGGGCCACCACTAGCGGCAGCCTGGTCGGGGCTAGATCTGGCCTTGGTCCCTGGCTGGGGAACCAGGAATGGATTAGGCCTGAGGGCAGGGGTGGGGCCAGCACGGAAGGGGGCAGGGCTCATGTGGAGGGCCGGGGGATGGCCCAGGCCTGGAGCATTTTGGGTGGGGCCAGTGCTATCCCCAATTGCCACCCTAATGTGCTACCTTTAGAGCTGGGTTCTGAAAGCAGCAGGGAGGAGAGTTCCATTTCCTCCTGTCTGGGACTAGCAGCTAGTGCCCCCAACTGAGGTGCTCCCAGCAACATGGGAGAGATCAGATTTCATGGGGAAGAGCCAGTTTCATAGTCCGTGATGCATTTTTGACAGCCATGAAATTGGTAGGGTCCTAATCACAGGAGTCTGAAGGTTTCAATATTTTGACTTTCCAGCCTGATTTGGCATGAAAACATTGAGATTCTTCAAGCATCTGACGAAGTGGGATTTTCTCCCATGAAAGCTCATGCGATAAATAAATTTGTTAGTCTTTTAAAGTGCTAGCAGACTCCTTTTTTTTCCTGGAATTAGACTAACATGGCTACCCCTTTGGAAACTGAGATTTTGGAATTTCATATGGGGCGGAAATGCCTTTCCTCAATCAGAGACAAAGTGGGTTAGGAAATATCCTTTAATGGATCAACTCCTGCTGGTAAGAGAGACACACTTTTGACCTTATACAGAGTTCTTCAGGAACTCTGAGTTACAGAACAAAGAGCCAACAGAGAGAATGGGAGCCCCCTTGAAGAATGAGCAAATTGGGATCTTGCGTGCTGAAGTTTCCTCCTTCCTTCCTCTGAAAGAGGGAAACAAGGAATGGTGATGTGCAGGAAAAGATAGGGAGGGAACTGATTTTAAATAACAGTCTACGAAGAAATAAGTTTTGCTATTTTAATATTTGAACAGAAATTACAATGCTGTTGCCATCCAGACCTGCAGAAGAAGTCTGTATATGATCCAAAGCTTCTCTCTCTTACCAAGAGAAGTTGGCCTAGTAGAAGATATTGCTTCACCTTCCTTATCTCTCTAATATCCTGGGACCAGTATGGCTACAACAACACTGCATTCCTCATTCAGTTCCCTTAGCCCTAAACTGTGCAAGGGGTAAGACTACCCAGTCCCATAATAGCAGGCAGGGAAGCACATCTCAGCCTAAGATGCATCATGCTATCAGTGGGGGTAGCTTCTCCCTTCATCTCTTGGAGCCTTCACTGCCATTGGCTACTCTCCCCATGACTCTGGGCTTGTTTTCCACTTGAGAGGGCTGGATCCGGAGACATGGATGCTGGTTTTAGAAGCCTGATTTCTAGCTCATGTTTTGCAGGATCTTGAGGAGAACATCATGCGGAACAGCAACTCTCTGCTAACATTTCTTTTCCTCAGACATGTCCCTCTATGTTCTTGTGGAGGCACTCTGTCTGTTTCCATGGATGGGTGGCTGTGTGGCAATTTTTTTTTCATTCCATGTACATCCAACCGTACTGCAAGCTAGTGCTCCCTTCCACCAGCAAGAGTGGTGCACACAGGACAAGAGAGACATGTACACAGCAGCTGTGAAGCAACCAAATGGATTTAAAAAGAAATCAGATGCCTATCAGTCAGAAAGTGCTTCTTCCCTCCCCCCTCACCCCTTTAGTGTGCGTAGGGTGGGGTAGGAAACCAGGGCCCATACTGTTCCTCCAAGCTTCAACCCAGGAAGGGTTCGATGAGGCTGGCTCAGCTGCTCACCTAGAGTGTCAGCCTGTAGTCAGCTTCCCTAGGCCACTTCCTACTTCAGTTCAGGTCCACATGGCAACCACCCAATTCTGGGGAATATTGCCTCTGGGTTTCCAGCCCTCATCCTGCCTACTGTGGCTTCCCTACTCATTGGCTCAATGCAGGCTCAGCACTGGTCCTCCTGGGGAGCTCCTGAGGTACATCCACCCCACTGGCTTGTCAGCCCCAGCCTATGCTGCCTGACTGCCTTATAAACACTGCCTCCAAACCAAGCATGCTCTGGAAGTGGGTAGGAGTGGGGCATCCTTGCGTATAACTGTTCTTTAAGGGTCTATACACCCTGTCACATGTCCCACTTAAATTGAGTGGCTACACACATCCCTACTCACACAGTGATTCCATGAACTTTAAGTCCTTCCTTGAATACCTTTGGTAAACAACTAAATATTCAGCAGGCTCTTTCTACACACAAAGAAGGGAAGTGGCTTTAAATAATAAACGCAAGCTCTCAGCTCCTACAGTGGACCATTTGGTTCTTTTTTAGGCATTAGGGTGTTTTGGTGTCTATTAATACTCATGATGTTGAATATTAATAACTAATAATTAAAATAGGAAACCACATCTTAGTCAGATTTCAATGGCAAAAGTAAACTTTGTTTTTCTAGCAACTTTAGCAATTATAAGATGCTTAAATTTGTAAGCAACTTTTATCCTTAGAATCCAAAAAGCTTTATGAAGTTAGTGCAAGACTTACTTCATTCACCTGTGGATGCAGCATCCTCTGGGTTAGACTATTACAACAGTTACTCTGTACGTCAAGACTACAGAACAGGACTGGAAGTGAACAGAATAATGTATTCATTTAAAATTGCAGGCAGAATGTATGTCAGCAAAAGACATTTACTTAAAGTAGAATTTGGCCATTTCTAAATTATGCTAAACACCCTGCTATTGCAAAAAGCAACATGGGATCTTAATGTCACTGGTGTCAAAAGCTAAGATTTACAGCCTTGATCCAGCAAACATTTAAAACATGAAAAATCTCATCTCCCTTATTTTATACTCATAGCCTTTGAGGCCAGAAGTGACCATCATGATGATCTAGTATAATCTTCTGCACGTTGCAGGCCATAGAACTTCACCCCACTCCTGTAAAAGACCCATAACTTCTGGCTGAGTTACTGAAGTCTTCAGATCATTATTTAAAGACTTCAACTTATAGAGAACCCACCATTTGCGCTAGTTATGCTATTTATAGTAGTTTAAATAGGTAAGTGACCTGGTGCTCCATGCTGTAGAGGAGCATGAAAACCTCCACGGTCTCTGCCAATCTGCCCTGGAGGAAAATTCCTTCTTGACTTCAAATAATGGAGCACGTGGGCATAATTCACCAGCCAGACACACGGGAAAGAAGTCACCGTAGTAATTCTCAACTCTCAACCCCCTCCATCTAGTGTCCTAACACCAGCCATTGGAGATATTTGCTGTGAGCTGTCATATACATGCCACTGTAGGCAGTTTCATTATACCATCCTCTCCATAAACTTATCAAGCTCAAGGTTGAAGCCAGTTAGGCTTTTTGGCTTGACTTCTCCCCTTCGAAGGTTGTTCTAGAACTTCACTTCTCTGATGACTAGAAACCATCATTTAATTTTAAGTATTAACTTTCTGATGGTAAGTTTATATGCATTTGTTCTTGTGTCCACATTGGCACTGAACTGAAATAATTCCTTTCCGTCCTTGGTATTTATCCCTTTTATATGTTTATAGAGAGCAATAATATCTCATCTCAGCCTTTTTGTGGCTAGACTAAACAAGCCAAGCTACTTTACTCTTTTCATAAGGTAGGTTCTCCATTCCTCTGTTCTCTCTAGTAGCTCTTCTCTGCATCTGTTTTTTGAATTAATCTTTCTTAAACATTGGAGATCAGAATTGCTTACTTAATTCTAAGCAAGAGTAGTCTCATTTGTATGTCTACACTGGCAAGTTAGGTCGACTTAAGGATGCTTAAGTCCACCTAAACAAAGCCACGTCCACACTGGGTATTTATTAAGTCAACTTAAGCATTTCCTTAAGTCGACTTAATAACACAACCTCTTTAGGTCGACTTAAGCCTTAAATTGACTCCTTGAGTCGACTTAAGGGCCAGTGTAGACAGGGATTAGCGCTAAGTCAACTTTATTAAGTCGATTAAAGCCAGTATAACGGCATTCTCTGCTGTTAAGTTGACTTAACAAGGTCGACTTAAAGTGTAGCCAATTTAAGTTGACTTAACAAGGTTGACTTAACTTTTTAAGTGTAGACATAGCCATTGACTTTACTAGTAAGTTACTGCCAAGTGCATTGCTGCACTGGGGCCTCTGCTTATGAGGAAAAATGACTTAAAGAGGTTTTTCACACCCCACATTTAGCCAAATTTTCCAATGAGTTCAGAGCTCAGCTACTCTTGTTTAGGCACCCAAATAAGTGTCTGGATTTTCCATTGTTCCCCCACCCAACTGTTACTGCTGCTTTTAAGGGAGGCAGGTGCTGTGCCCTTTTGGAAATCTGGCTGCTTCATTTAGGTTCTTAATGGAAGATGAACTCATTAGCAAGTCTGCTCTCAGTTGTGGCTTGTATTTCACCCTGTGCCAGTGACCAAACAGAAGTACTATTGAAATCAGCTGATAAACACACAGAACTCCAGGTCTAGACTTTGAAGCCTAATAATAGGACATATTTTCAATTCATGCTTTATTATAATTTTTTTTCCTATGTAGGTTTTAATTTATAGGAAGTGATCCTCTATGAGTTGTTGCTTCTTGCTTGCTTCCTGCATCCTTGAGTAGTGTCCCAGATAACTGAACACAGAGAAACCCACCACCTGAAGGAGAACTTTTTAAAAACTCTAAATAAAACAATCCATTTTAATTAATTGGATGAACAATATGTGCTTAAGAAGGACATGTATTTATTATAGATTGTTGTTTTCATTTATCCCTACATAATGAATTTATAACAGTTGCGCAATTTAGTACATCCTTGTTTTAAAGTTTAATTGATTCTTTTTTAATAGTCCATACTTAACCCTCAGGCTATCAAGTTTGAAATTCTCTTGTGCAGCATCTTTCATCTTTTTCATTTTACACCTTTATGTCTTTCTTTTTACTGGGGAAGTTTTACATGTTATAGGATAAACAATGCTTAAAAAGTAACTCATATTTGCATGTATTAAGACAGCTTGTTGTTAAAAAACTATTCAAATGTAAAACTAGTTTCATGAAAAATTTTGAATTTTTGAAATTGTTTTCATGAAAATAGACCACTTTTCTTTTTCTTCAAGTAAAGTCAATTTCAATATTGAATTACTGAAAACATTATCAAATTTTCATTTACCAAAATTATTTTTGATAAACAAATGTCACTATCATTTAGTTAACAATCCTAATAAAAATATGAAAGCCATTCTTTTTTTTAAAAAAACCCCGCTTAATGAAAATTTTCCAAAACTTCAGTTTCCTTGTGAAATGTATATATCTTTAGATTTTGTTTTCAATTAAAAAAAAAGTTATAGCAAAAATGTTATTGAAAATGATATTGAAAGGGTATCCAAAAAGTTGTTAATTTATTCAATATTAATTTTTATTTTAAAAAATCCTAAAAATAATTCAGAAAATTGACAATATCAACAATTTTTCAGGAAATATTTCATTGTCTTTAAAAACAGTTTTGTTTTGTTTTTTAAAGAAAGAAAAATAGCTATTGAGGCCAGGAAAAGCAGACACAAAGGGTGCATCTACATTTACAAATTAGGTCGACTTAAGGAGGCTTAAGTCGACCTAAACAAAGCCATGTCCACAGTGGGCTTTTCTTAAGTCAACTTAAGCATTTCTTTATGTCGACTTAATAACACCTCCTTTTAGGTCGACTTAAGCCCATGTGGACGGGGATTAGCACCTAAATCGACCTTAAATCAACTTAAAGCGTTAAGTCAACTAAATAAGGTCAACTAAGGGTATGTCTACACTAGAAAAAGTTAAGTCGACTTAATCAGGTCAACTTTAAGTTGACTTAAAGTCCATCTTATTAAGTCAACTTAACAAAGTCGATTTAACTTTTCTAGTGTAGACGTAGTGCAGGGCTGTGGTGCTAGTCTTTTTGTTCAGAGGGTTTCTGTCCAGTGGCAGTTCCTGGTGTACTGTTACTCTAAATGCTTCCACTGCTAAAATTCCTTCCTCTGTGCCTGATCGTGTACCGATGTGACCACTTACTGACAAATGAAATTCTAGTGAAGTCATTGTGACTACGCACATAACTGGAAATTGTGGGCTTGATCCTACTAGTTGCTGAGCACTCTGGCCCTGATCCAGAAAAATGCTTATGTGTATGCATAACTTTAAGCATGTCAGTAGATCTGTTGAAATCAGCAAGACTACTTATAAAGTGCCACACAACATAGAATCATAGAATAATAGGGTTGCAAGGGACCTATGAGGTCATCTAGTCCAACCCCCTGTTAAAAAGCAGGACCACTCCCACTAAATCACCCCAGCCAGGGGTTTGTCTAACCGGGCCTTAAAAATCTCCAAAGATGGAGATTCTACCACCTCCCTAGGTAGCCCATTCCAATGCTTCACCACCCTCCTAGTGAGAAAGTTTTTCCTAATATCCAACCTTGACCTCCCCAGCTGTAATTTGAAACCATTGCTCCTTGTTCTGTCCTCTGTTACTACTGAGAACAGCCTAGCTCCCTCCTCTTTGGAGCACCCCTTCAAGCAGTTGAAGGTTGCTATCAAATCTCCCCTCAGTCTTCTCTTCTGTAGACTAAATAAGCCTAGTTCCTTCAGTCTCTCCTCATAAGTCATGTGCCCCAGCCCCGTAATCATTTGTGTTGCCCTCCACTGGACTCTTTCTAATTTGTTCACATCCCTTCTGTAGTGGGGAGCCCAAAACTGGACACAGTATTCCAGATGTGGCCTGACGAATATTGAATAGAGGGGAATTACCACATCCCTCGATCTGCTGGCAATACTCCTACTGATGCAGCCTAATATGCCATTGGCCTTTTTGGCAACAAGGGCACACTGTTGGCTCATGACTAAGGACATCAGAATCACTCTCCAAGTCCCAGATAATGTGACTTCTCATCTTGTCACATCAATAACATTTTATTTCCTAACAGTATTTTTTCTTGGTATATTTGAAATTATTTTTAAAAAGATTTTTTTTAAACATCTAGAAAATCAGGGATGACATCTGGGATGTTCCTGATGCCTCTAGTGATAACATTTCTTGTGCATACTTTTGTGACTGTGTTTTGATGTGAATTTTAAATTGTTTTTAATCAGTTATTTTTGCATTATCCTCTTGATAATAAGAGGACAACATATGACGATGCATAAAACCATGAGGATTCTTTCAGTGTTTCAATACTACTCATTTCAAGATTGAAACCTCTGCTTCTAAAGGCCAACTGTCTACTGGCTTTTTCTTCATGTTTAAGCAAGAGGAGTGGTAAACTTCTAACAGTTTAGAAAGTCCCAGGCCTGTTCAGCTTACCTGGATCATGAAATGCCAATGACTACATTAGCGCAACAGTGAGGCTCGAAAGTGGAAGGCTGAGGTTCAGTCAGTCCAACTGCTCAGATGGTACCCACCAAACTGGACACAGAATTGCAGCTGAACAAATATCTTTACAGTATAGCCATGTTTGCCGTGGTATGGAATGTCAGCAGCTGGTTTGAACCTTTCACTTTGAGCAATGGGGTCATTGTAGAAAAAGGTGAGCCGTGATTCTTGAATTGTCCTCTTTCACCTAACTCTAGAGAAGCTCTCCTGTGTTCCATCAAGTGGATGGGGCTCTGTATGATGCATTGGGAGGAGATAATATCTGGAGTGGGGGAGCAGTGTAATGTAGAGGTGGGTGTGCTTTGTTTCAACTGACCATTTTCATGCAAATTCCATCACATGCTTTTTAAGGAGCAAAGCTACTGCCTTTGCGACAGAGTCGAGTATGGAGGCTACTTGATACAGACCCTGTCCCTACCCCAGTGTCTTCTGGGGGAGCGAAGGACCCGTCTTACTGATGCTGTATGAGCCACAGCCAGGCACACTGCAGAATTCCTAGCATGGTAACTAGGAAACCACCTATGGTTCCCTAGCAACCATCTGCCAGGGAGGAGATGCCTAATAATCCCTCCTAGCTCATGGTTTCTAGGGACCTGTGGGTTTCCTAGCAACAATGAGGAAGGGGGTATCTTTTCTCTTTCCCCAATAAGTGAAATGGCTTCAGGGTCTCCCATGCCATAGGGCTGGCAGGGCTTTGCTCTTCCCTCACAAGAGGCCATTGACTACATGGGAAGTGCCCATGGTGGGTCCCCATCATAGCCTGTTTGAGGGAGTGACACCTGGTGCCCCAAGAAACAAGGAGATGAGGAGAGCTTTTGGAAGGTGTAGGAGTGGAATGGACCATCAAACCTTGGGCCATTTAAAGGCCTTGTCAATAATGAAGCTTTTGTCCTGCTTGCAAACACAAAAGCTTCTCTAACCCCTTCATGCATCTATGATGTGACTCAGAGGGGAAGGATAGTCCACTGGTTTTGGTATTGGTCTAGGGGTTGGGAGAGTGGAGTTATCAAAACCAGCTGGGCAGGACCTGCTCCTTCATCAGGAAAGGCACACAGAGCAGTGAAAAAAGAGAACTCTGTGGCCACTGTCTTGATAGTAGACAGCAGAGGAACAGGAAGAAGCAGCAGGAGTGGGTGCAGAGACGGGATAACTGCTGAGTAAAAGGCTTTTAAAGGGCCCTGAGGTAAAGGGAAAAAACTGGCTCAAGGAGGGAGTGGCTTGTCCCAAAAGCAGAAGGCTGATTCTGGAGGAACCCAGCAACAGTAGGACTTGTTGGCAGGGAGGCCTAGGGAATGGATTCCTGCTTGAGGAGAGGCTTGTCATGGACGCAGAACACAGCCCTGGTTGATGTTACTCATTACAAGAACCTGGCAAGGGACTGAAGAGAAGGCCTGAAAACAGGTTATGGTAGGAAGGAGTCCAGGGAGGCAGCAGCAAATAATCTGATGGAGCAGACCATGGCTACTTGGTGTATGGCCCCTGCCTGGAACCCAGTGTGGACAAAAGGCCACTACAGTGAGGTGGTGTGTGGCCCATGAGAAGGGAATAAGGACTACTGAAAGCTCTGAGTGAAGGGTTGTAAAGATCATGCAGACCAGAGTTGAAGGCCAAAGACCAGATGTAAGGATTGGGACTCACATTTGTTAGCTTTCTTGTTACTTTGGAAGAGGTGGAACTAAAATGTGACCTGGCTGGAGGGTTGAGTTGCAAGAAAGGAATGACTGTCAGCAGAGGGTGCTAGAGACAAAAGTGCTCTCATTTCCCAGAGTTGTAGGGGTGCATAAATGGTGTCACCCCATCTGCAGTATTTCTATGACTGTATATATGAAATGGGGGAATGAACAAATACTTGAGAAAAACAATACCTTTATGATGAACTCATAAAAGCCAGAGAGGAGTGACCCCTTCAATTTCTTTACTAGTAATTTAAGTGTAATCTAAGCAAAGTTCCTTTTGTGTTATGCAAGCTAATACAATAGTGTATTCCCATTAATCTGCTATACATTCAAAAGAAAAGCCTAGCAGAAGACAAAAGGTAAAAATGCTTTCTTTCAGAGTTGCAAGTTGCATGATTAATAGCATATGCTGAAAAGCTTATCTGGGTGACTTGCAGCCCCAGTTGGGCTATAGAAATGTGAAATTCTTCTCTTGAGCACCCCAAAAAGGCTAATTTGAATAGCTGCTGTGTGTGTGTTTTTTCCTCTTGTGTGATGTTCATTAAAATAGGTCTTAAATATGAGACGACGTGTTGTTTTTTGTGAGTATGTTTATTCAAAATGAATTTCATGCGGACAGGAAATATCAAGTGCTATAAAAGCATAGTAACACAGAAAGCCAAATTCTGTTTTCAGACTTGGGCTATTCTTACGAGTAGAATTATGTTGGCTAGTGGTGTGAAAAAAATCACTCCTCTGACCACATAGCTATGCTGACAAGTCAGCCAGTGTAGATGCAGGTATGCTGTCAGAAAAGTGCTTCTGTTGGCATAGCTAACATCATTTGGGGTGGTGGTATTCCTGCACCAATGGAAACTCTTTCAGGCTATGTCTACACTTGAAAAGTTACGTTGACTTTATGAAGTCGACTTAATAAGGTTGACTTTAAGTCGACTTAAAGTGGACCTTATTAAGTTGACTTCACAAAAGTCGACTTAACTTTTCAAGTGTAGATGTGGCCCCTTTTTGGCCTTATTAAGTTGACTTAACATTTTAAGTCGACTTAAAAAGGTCCAACTAGGCACTACACCACATCTCCACTGGCTTAAGTTGACTTAATAAAGTCAACTTAAGTGCTAGTTTGAATTAAAACCAGGTGTTATTAATTTGAACTAACTTTTCCTTAATTCGACTTAAGGAGCAGCTTAAGTTGAATTAAGGAAAGCCCAGTGTAGACATGGAGTAAATTAAGTCGATTTAAGCCTCCTTAAGTCGACTTAATTTCTAAGTGTAGATGCACCCTCAGTGTGGTGTAGACATAGCCTTAGTCCTACTGGAATGAGTATGGTGCACAGGAGTCGGGGTAGTTATTCTGGACTTTGGTTTAGGTATGTACAGAATTTGTTCCAGATTTTGTTAACATGCCTATTGGATAGTACTGACAGTTATCAACCTGTCCTGCCTTGGAAGAGCTAAGATCAAATTCATTTTGTCCGATCCTAGTGACAGTGTTCATATTGCGATACAATTTATGTCTTGTAAACAATTAAAAACCAGTCACTTACAGGAAAATATTAGTGGAGAAGTTACAGGAATCACAGTATTGGGCTCAGACAAAGTGCCATTGAGTTCAACAGGAGACTTTCCTGCATCAAGATTTCACAAGAGGCACCATGTCTTACTTAGCCCATTGTTATCCTGGTGTAGCTCTATGGAGTCACTCAACATATAGCCGTGTAGGTGAGTGAAGAACCAAGCTGAAGGACTGCAGCCTTTGACTCTGTAGTTCAGGGGTCTCCAACTCAAATCACCATGAGGGCCACATGAGAACTAGGATATTGGCCTGAGGGCCACATCACTGAAACCTTTCCATACAACAGGGTCACCAGTTTATTTAATTTAAATGAAATTAAAATTAATTGAATTCAAAGTGATTGTAAATAAAATTAATTGGGATTAATTAATTGAATTTGAATGAATTTTTAATTGAAATTTAATTTTTAGAAAGGTTTATGATTAAAATTAATTTTTAAAGCTTTTTTTTAAAAAAAGGAGTGAAGGAAGGAAAGAGAAGAAAGGAAGAGAAAGAAAAAAGAGGGAAGGAAGGAAGAGAAAAAGGAAAAAAAGAAAGAGAAGGAAGAGAAAGAAAGAAGGCAGGAAAGAAGGAAGGAAGAGAAAGAAAAAAGAAAGAGAAGGACAGCAGCAGGACCCTGTGTCGGAGGCAGGCTGTGCAGCTTGGTTTCTGGCTCCCAGCTGGTGGGGTGCGGGCTATTTGAAAAGCCAGCCAAGGCTTGGGAACCCCTGAATGCCGGCTCTTGTCACGAGCTGCAGGAGGTAACACGCGGCCCGTGGGCTGCATCTTCGAGACCCCTGCTGTAGTTGTAGTTTAGGTTTAATTAGTGGTGGTGGGGAGGAGGGTAAGGATACACCTGATTGTATTTTGATCATTTCAATCAATAGGTGAAATTTCTGGCCTCACTTGGTCAAAGGAGAGATTCCCATTGACTTCAGTGGCTTTTAATTGAACCCAAAGGCTCAACCAGGTGGTGCTTAATCTTTAGCCATGCTAAGGGTTGGACTGGAGCAGCCTCTCATGAGCTCAGCAGGCTGAGTCAAAACAGGTTTGGGGTGGTGGAGGGAGGAGAGACACAGGCCTTGGAACCACACCTTTCTGCTGCTCCAAAAAAGGAGGCAGATGCGAGTCCTGGTGCTGACTCCCAGGTGAGGGAGAAGCCGGGTCCCAAGATGCTCTGATAGTAGCCTGCTAGTGGCAGATGGGGAATAATGTTTGAGGAAGAGGCAGTTGAGCTCCACTAATGCAGCTACACAAGACAGAGCAGGAATTGGCCAAAATCTCTGACGAAGTATCATCGTAGATTTGTTTAGAAACCAGGTAGCAAATGGTGCCAGTAGAACAAGCAAATCCCTTTTATCTTACAGCCCTGCATTAAAACCCACTCAACATGGCTTTCTGTGAGTCAGTGGACGTGAAATGGAAAGGAGCTGGGAAGACTGCAAAAAATGTGTCAATGAGAGCACCTAATTTTGTAGGCACTGAAGAACCTCAGGGACTTTAATGGTGAAAACTTAAATTTTGGTGACTGGCAATGTCCCCTGTAAGCTGTGGGGGTGTGAAGCTGAACAGCTGCCACTGCACACCCATGCAGGAACCCCAAAGACCCGCGCACTCTCCTGGCCCCAGGCGCTGAGTGACCAGCCACCCTTCCGCCACCTGACCTGCGGCGCTCCCCCGCGGGACCCAGGTGAGTGGCGCCTGGCTATCTTGCTGCCACTAGTGGGCTCGGCCCCCCCACCCCAACACCTTCCACCAGCTCTGGGCCCGATCTAGCCCTGGTCCCGTGCCCCATCTGGCTGCACTGCCAGCCACCACACTCTGCTGCTGCTGCCGCAGCAGGCTCACTGTGCTGGAACCCAGAGGATGGGAGGGTCTGAGTTTCCCTCACCTTTTCCCCAGACCAGGTGGGTTTGTTCAGATGTTAGAAGAAGCCAAGTATGACAGCTTCCAGATAGATGTGAGAAGAAGGTCTTGAAGACCATTAGATTTTGAGGTTATTGTTTTTGGACTTTTCTATTTACCCTAGCACCTACTGAATTCTGGGATTTGAGTGGGCACAAGGCCCTTCCCCCCAGCCTAACGAGAGGAACTACTGAGCCTGGTATTCAAATAATTACAGAGTGCAAAAAATGTAAAAATAGAAAGAAGCATAAAAATAGAAGGGTCAAGACTTTTAGCATTTTAACATTTTTATTAACGTTTGAATGAAAGCACAACATCTATGCATTTCTTTTGAATTGAGGTACTTAGGCATGCTGATGCTTCTGGTGCCAAAAAACTGTTGCCCGTGTGGCACCATGCCTCACAAATTGCTGCTCAGAGACTACCCTAACTTTCTCAGCTGCATCATCAGCTTAGAGGGAGCGTTGGTGACTGGCTGTGAACACAGCTGCCTCAGACCTGAGCTCCTAAGCCACAGCAGGATTCTCAGATGAGGCAGTGCTCCACTTAGTTGGCTTTGGGGGCCCAAGCCTGTAAACGTGCTAAGAAAATATCTAATCCCATGCAGAACAGCCTGAGAAGGAGGTGGGGTTGAATTGAAGGATGTAGGATACATGGGTTCAATTTCCCCCCTCTGCTTGCCTTGGAGAAGGGATTGAATTTGGGTCTTCCCTCTCCTAAAGAGTGCCCTAATTTCTTGGCTAGGTGTCCCTTGCTGCAGGGCTGTTTCAGTCCCTCCTGTTGAAGCTATTCCAACTGTGTATAATTAATGTTCATTGGAGGAGGATCTCTTGTCCTCAGGTGACTGTGCTACCCCCTAGCATATGGAGTCGGTGTCTCAATCTCTGTAATCTTATTAATATTTTAGTAGTTGTACCAAGTGGAACAACTTCAACAGGCGTGATGGAAAGAGCTGTGTCATAGCCCTGGTGTTAGGGCACCTTCCTAGGAGAGAGGACACTCAAGTTCAATTCCTTCTTCACATTAGGTAAAGGGAGGAATCGAACCTGGGTTTCCTCATCCAGAATGAGTGCTCTAACCAGTGGGTTAAAAGTTATTGTGGGGGAGGTACTATCACCTCAGGTTTTCTGGGTTATGTGCCTAACTCTAGGAAAGGGGTCATGGCTGGGAATGCCAAGGAAACAGAGACACCTGTCTCTTATTCAGGGTGGGACTCAGTGGTGTATGAGGGGGCAGTGGGGAACTGATGGTAGGCCCCCTGGGTGCCAGGCTGCAGGGGTTGCTGGGCTGGTCCTTCACAAGACGCAGGAGGTGGGAGATGCAGGAGGCTTTGAGAGTCATAGATCCTTCAGGGCTCCTCCATCATCATAAAGGGCTGGTCTGGAACCCCCCAAATGTGGTGGTCGGGGGGGATGGCGGGAAGTAAGACAGTCCTCTCTGAGCCGGTACCACGTTGGGGCAACAGCAGGTAAATGCTGAAAGGGTGGGTTAGCCCTGCATGGGGTGGGGGATTCAGGAGAAGCTGAGACACACCCCTCAGTGCTTCCCTTCCCACGTCATGAAGACCCAGCCCAGTCCCCCATCCTAGCTGTCATCCAGCTGTGTGCTGGAGCAGCAGGTCAGAGTGGGACAGGGTGGTATGCCAAGCTGGGCCAGCCTTTCTTGGAGGGCAGAGGAGGTGCTGAGGGGGACCCCTGAGCACTTGCCCCCTCACACATGCGCGTTGTGAAGGGCCGACCAAGCTCTTCTCTTCTCCCCTTTCTAGGCTGGGGGCAGGTGGGGAAGGGGCAGCTGCCCTGTCCCAGGCAGGGCTGGGCTGTGGGGCTGCTGCAGAGAGGGATGCTGCACTCCGGGTAAGTGGAGGGAGAATTCAGCCTCATGTCCCCCACTGCAGGTACAGACCTCCATCCTTAGGCAGCTGGGGGATGGGGGTGGGTGGGGCTGGGACCCCTCTTGCCTTGCATGGGGGTATATGTAAGCTTAGGGGGAGGCACAAATGTTCAGCACGCAGGGGCCAAGCTTACACCCTTGCTACGCCACTGGTGGGAATTAAGGCTCACCCATCTCCTTGGTACTTACTGGGTTAAGTGACTGCCTGCTCAGCTTGAAGGTTTTTGTGAATCCTCGTCTTAGAAACTTACCAGTAAACCCCCGATTCTCTAAAGAATCGCAAATTGAAAAATGGTAATCACCGCTGGG